>WEKY01055198.1:51820-67112 GCA_013390045.1 Picathartes gymnocephalus | reverse complement strand
AAAAAAAAAAAAAAAAAAAAAAAAAAAAGTGTGGTGTGCTGCCGCCTCTACACAAATTTCTAAGCGCTTATGTTGTGCATTCTTTCCAGAGGCATCAACATTAAGTGTTTTGGTTTGCCCATCTGTACTTGTAATTAATTGATTCATAACTTTATGTAACTGAACAAAGATATTTGAAATACATTGAAGTAAAACACTGTCATTGAAAGATCATTATTCCAAATAGAGAACAGCACCTGCATTTGAAATTTCAGATTTTCAGTTTGACTTGTGTAAAAATAGTCTGAAGGACTACCCAAAGAATGCTTTAAAAGTGATTTTTGTTCCCATCAAGTACCTGATGTTCCTTGCCTTTAAGCTGTTTTAGAGCCATTCTTATTTAGTGAAGATTTTTTACTTCAAAGAACAGAGGTTTACATGAAGTTCCCCCTTGGTGCATCTTCACAGCTGCACAGGTGGAGAAAAATGAGTGAGGACCATAGTGAAGGAAAACGAAACATGTTTTCATACAAAACTCCCAGAAAAGAAGGTTATGTATGTGCTTTTTGACTTACATTTTTATTATACTGCTTGACTTGAACTTCAGTCTAGCCTTTCTCCTGCCTATGAAATTCAAAATATGCACAGAGGACAGTTTACACTCACAAAAAGTGAGAAATATGTCCCATATTGCTGCTTCAGAAATTTACCTACCATCACCAAGCAGTCTATTGAATTCCATGTAGCAAGACTGCCCAAAACTTTAACCTTTACCAGTCAAAAGTAGAAGACATACAGAACATTATATTATCCTACCAATTTTCCTCAGCCTAAATTCTTTCAATGCAGCCAAAGCCATGTGTACCAAGGAAAAGTAAGAGGAAAATAAAGAAGTGAGAGGGCATTTCTTCTCATTATTTTATTGTATAAAGTTGGAGTTCTATATTTATGCAAATTATTTAATAATTTCCTAGGTTTATTTTACAAATTTAGATGTCCTAGTTTTCAAAAGTAAGTAATTTATAGTACATATAATCAGAATATCTTTGCCTGGTTCTGTTAATCTCTCACTTGCACAGATAGGAAACTATGATTTGGTCACTCAAGCTGGTTTGAAGATCTCCAGTTTTCCTCTTCCAAGGACAAGTGGAAGGAGCTTGTGACCTCTTGGACACACTCATTGTAACTTTTAAAACTAGATTTCCCTCTCAGAGCAGGACACGAGTGATGAGACATGACATCTTCACTCAACTCTCCAACCCTCTCCTCCATCAGCTCCTGGTGCTAAAATTGTCCTCCTAAGCTTTGCTGTCAACAGCACTTCATGAGGTTGTTTAGGTGGGACTTGAGGTTTCATACCAACCTCCATCACTGAGGATTCCACGTCTCTTGTACTTTGCCTTCACAAGCACAAAAATCTTCAAAAGAAACAGACCATTTAAAAAGGCACTGACATTTTTGGGCTTTTTCTTGACCTAAAGAATTCCTGCAGTTTCAATTCTCTGCTTCTGTGAAGCAGCTAAAATACTCCTCAGGTTCTGGAGTGACTGGCAGCAATTAAACTCCATCCACCACAGAACTACTGGATATTAATTTCGGCATGGGCACTGGGCAGCACAGAGATATCAAAACTGACTTCAGGAATGTCTCAAGAATTATTGCATTTATTGTCTATGCAACAGCTATTTTATCCCAGGTTCCTGGGCTTCAGGAAGCTGAGCAGAGCTCCAAAACTCCTGCCAAGCACATAGAATTACTGACCAAAAGACCAGATAGTGAATGTAAGGAAGGAAAGAGACAGGAAGAATTTAACAAGTAAATTCACACTTGAAATGGATTGAGAGGTGGTGATCTGTGTGTACCCCCATGGCAATAAAGCCTGGATATTCACAAAGCTCCCACTAACACCTTCTGCCTGTGCAAATTAATATTTTTAAAGCCATTGGGCAGACTGAAGAATTGCGGAGGTAAGGAACACATGCCTTGATTTTGTACAGTGCTAGAGCATGGTGCCAGTAACACCAAGGTCATGGGTTAGATCCCCATATGGGCCACAGACTTAAGACTTGGACTCAATGATTCTCCTGGGTCCCTTCTAACTCAGAATATTCTGTGATTCTAATACCAACAAGATTTGATATTCAGGTGATACTAGAGCTGTGCAGTCAGGAAAAACTGGTGCCTCTCCCACCCTTCTGTGCAGTTTCACGTGCTTGATCACCGCATTTGTTCGTTACAATCATTCCACAAACAGAAGACAAATCCCATCTATTTGGAAGAAACTTTCCATAAAAGTTCAGAATTGTGCTGCACATAAGCACCAAATATCTCCTGTTTCTGGAGAGAGGTTGCCATAGGGCTGAAAAGCAGGAAATGTGCACTGCAGCTTAGAGAAATGACTGCAGGACAAACCCCCTGGGCACTTGCTTTTATTTACTTATCCCAGTTAGTGGTAATGAATTCAACTATTATAAACCTCTCCTATAACAAGCAACAATGGATTAATTATCACAACAGCTATCAAAAATATTTTGCTATCAAACCAGAGAGATATTTCTGCTTCACTTTCAATCATTTCCAGCAGCAAAGACCAAACACTCTTTTATAAAAAGATAAAATAAATGTGAGACATTTTTTGACCATTCAACAGCAGCACATGTAAAATAACATCATTCAGAACTCCCTGTTGGAAATCTATCTGGAATGGAGAGATCATCAAGAAAAAGAAATTTAAAAAGCAGAAATAATCTTTACTTACACAACATTAATTTGTAGTGAAGAATAACCAGGTAAAACTCTTCGCACTTTTGTAGGGCATTTCTCACATGCATATGTATATGCTTTTCCCCACAAATAACCTGAAATGTTTTTTATAAATTGTCAGAGAATAGCATCCCTCTGTCCTAAGCAAGTGTAGCCAGCAAACGACACTGATTGCCTGTATTTATTACTGGGGGTTTGCTTTAAGAGGAACAGATGGTTTCCATGTGCTTCTGATCAAATACTCTCAACTGCTTATTTGATCATCCACACTAGGTTTTTTGATTTAAATAATTGAGCTTTATCATTCTGTACTTTTTAAATTTGACCTGCTGCCTGCAGCTCTTTTGACTTGTGGCAATTGCTGTTGGCTGGTGGCCAGCAGCCTTTTCCTCAGGCCCCAGCACGGTTAATTCAGCAGTGAATTAAAAACAGACACTCTGTATTCCTTAGGATAACACAATCTAAATTCTGTTCTCCAAATAATCCCTATAGAGGCATACAAGCACAATTAATAATTCAACTATTAACCAAAAATGAAAGACTCGTTTAATCTCATTTAACACCGAGCAGTCTTATGACACATAAATGAGTGGCTTTAACCTAGTGTTTATTTAATTATTTAAAGAGCAAAGTCATTTAAAATACAAATGCATAATTTACTGAGAGACAAATAACATTTAAAATCTACCTTCTACTTCTCTTGTCCATTTGTTTCAGAGCCAAGGCTTATTGAAAAATCATTCTATTACACTCTGCATCTTGGGTTATTTACTTGAAAACACAAAGAAGTATATTACTGCATTCTTTAGCTGTTATCCATTGCAAAGAAGCAGCACTTGGTGTTCTTTTGAGTTTAGTTTGTTACTACCACTGATGTTTTAATGAGATAATATAAGCTCTCTTGCCTGGCAAGTGCAAGGAAATAAGCACACTAGACTTGTCTGGTTACTGAATGATGGAAATGTATGTTTTTAATTACCAACACACAATTTGGCATATGCTCCCTTTCGGGAGAGTTCTTCAAATAAAAGTTTTAAACATCAGGGTAATCATTAGCAAAATGCAGGGTTAATTTAAACATTAGAGTCAATCTGAAAAAAAAAAAAATGTTGAGAGGGTGACAAAATGCCTGGGAAAGAGCACAAGCACGCAAATGTATTCACAGAAATCTTAGTTCTTTTTAAATATGTATTGAAGGGCCTTCTGAAAATGAAAACACATATAACTGCACTGAGGGATGTTGCCTACATCATTCGGAATATTAAATTTAGAAATATAGTTTGAGTCCTTTTTCAGTTTTCTGATTTGGTCCATCAAGGTGAGGAAATAAGGAAATTTTATGTTAGGGTGTATAATATTCCAACACTGAAAACCCCTGATAGCTAATGAATGTCTTAGAACAGGTCAATGAATTTCTTAGAACAGAATGAGGACTAGTAGGTTGTTTTTCTTCTGTGTGTATGTGTGTGCAGTGAACCAAACAAAAAAGTTTAGGTAAGGATGATTGATTTGGGTTTTGCTCCCATCCTCCCAGATTTACAACAGTGTATCAACAATATATCTTCAGAGCCAAGTAAGGAAAGTAAAACAAAACAAAACAAATTAAGAGTAATTTAGTGCTTCCAAAGACAGAAATGGTGCCCAATAGACACCCTGGACAATGGAAATGTGCAGGTGAGGAGAGAGAACAGACAGTGAGCAGCAGTGGGTCCAGACAAGCGATGGATGTGCTCCAACCCGCCCTGGTTCTGGGTTCTGGCTGTCAGGGAGCAGGAGGTTACAGCACATTAAACGGGAGTTTCTGCACGGGGAGGAGGAATAATAGCAAAAAAGGGCAGTACTACCCGTGCTGCCAAAAGCAGCAGCAGAGTCGAGGGAGAGGGGGACGATTCCATATGCCAGAAGGGTGGAGAGCCAGATTTGCACAGATACTTCAGTACCTAACAAACGTTACTGAGCTCTTAGCTGCAAGACATGTTAACAGTTGATTACTCTCATTGATTACAAAGCTGTACAGGAGTTAAGTCTCTAAATCCCTCAGGGACATAACTGGGGATTTTCAGTCACACAGGCTTTTCAGCTGTTTTCCGCCTGCACTCATCAAGTACCTATGGGTTTGGGCAATATTCATCCAGTCCTGACCAGACTCCCAAATTCTCCAAAATGCAGCAATATTTAGATTTAGAAATATGAACTCAGTAGGTATCCTAACAGTTTGTAAATGAATACAAATCCTCAGCCAGCACTGTCTGAAAAATTCTTGCAGATTTCTCAGGTTCATCTGCCCAGTGTCTCTTCATTTATGTTTATTATTTGTTTATATTTTCTGCTAACTAAAAGCATAAAATGGGAGGAATAATTACTTAATGTTGCTGGGGTAAAACTCTTAGATGAGTTGAAGTAGAATGGGAAAGCAAGTCCCTGCTCAAAGTTATTTAGATTAGGATGTTGGATGTGTTATCCCAAACCCTACTTCTCAGGTTAGGGAACATTGTAGGGCTACTCTCACTCGGTTTTACTATTTCAGATATTTCAGACTGTAAAATAATAAACCAGCTGTTAACAAAACAAACAAACAAACAAAAAAACAAACAAAAAACAACAAATCAAAAAAACCCAAACAAACAAAAAAACCCCAAACCATACTAAACAAAAAAAACTAAACCAAAACAAAACAAATAAAAAACACACCAAAAAACCCCCCCAAAAAATCAGAAGTTTTGGGAATCACCATTCCCAGAATGGTTTGGGTTGGAGGAATCTTAAGGCCATGGGCAGGGACAGCTCCCACTGTGCCAGGCTGCTCCCAGCCCCAGTGTCCAAGCTGCCCTTGGGCACTGCCAGGGATCCAGGGGCAGCCACAGCTTCTCTGGGCACCCTGTGCCAGGGCCTGCCCACCCTCACAGGGAACAATTTTGAGGGAAGGTAAATCACAGAAAGAACATTGAATAAAAACGGGAGGTAAAGAGTACAGCTGGTCACTGGAGAAACAAAGGGGGCTTGGAGGTCTTTGGGGGTTTATTTTTCAAGGTAATTAAAGTATGTTGGTTATGTAAGAGGCTTCTCCTAACTTCAGAAGTGTGCATATGCTCTGAGTGCCCTGCAAAAGCAAAGACTAACAATATGGAGAAAATAAACACCTTGATCATTACCAGATGGAAGTTGTGTATTCGGCTTTGCTTAATTTCATAAATACTTTATCATAATTAAAGTCACTAGATGGCTTTTTAAAAGCAGTTAGTTGTTAAAATGATTGGCAGTTTTCCTTGCTGTTGATAACACCTAATGATGCATTGCAGAATGGAAAGCTACATTAAGAAATCCAAAAATACCTTCCTCTACTCACCACATTAGATAATTCTGAGTTTTTCTTTCCACAGACATGTAATGGTTCTTACCACGTAAAGAAGGTTGATGGATGTCAAAAGCTCTCCAAGCATACTTTTCAGTTTATTTATTCAAAAGTTTCTTCAACAGATTTTTATGTGTTCATTGTTTTTCCCCTCCACTCTATAGGCCCAACAAACACAATTAATTTCATGGTACCAGCTGAATCACTTCAGAATTTCATCAATGTTTATCTGTCTTTAGATAAGGAACACACTTATTATTATTCAGCATTTAAACTCAAGCCTTGGGTTACAATGAGGTATTAGGACATAAAAAGTATCTTCACATTTTTGTGCAATAGAAGAAAAAAAACCCTATGAAGGTACTGAAGAGGCCAAAACCAGAAGATAAAAATGGAATCAGCCTCACGTAAGAGAGTTTAGTAAACATAAATTAGCTTCAAAATCAGACTTACGTGGGTCACCACGCAGAGCTCTAACAGCCACCCTGACTTGTGGCCAGTCCAGAGGACAAATACAGAGTCCACCTTCCAAACCTTCCTTTTAGCTTCTCTTTCCAGTGTTTATATACCTAGATCCTACAACACTGAGCATATTTACTTAATTTAGGCAAACAAGAAAAGCTCCTTAGTGATGCGCTCTTTTTAATTATTTTTTAATTAATTCTAAACACAGAGGCCTTTGTTGTATTTAATTATTTGTATTTTGTGTGACAGACTAATCACAAACATTATCATTATTTCTGAAGAGAAGAAAAGGAAAATATAATATTTTACCGAAATTTCTACTTTATTTTTTTCCTTCTGGTTGGCTGGATCAGTGGTAAGTTTCTGCTCTTCATGCAGGAAAGGAAGAAATAAAGAATTTGCAAAGCTGACTACCAACTTTGATATTTCTCTGGGAATATAATTGTTAATTCCAGTGAGAAATTTAAGCTATGCTTAATTCAGAGCTTTTAGTCTGTAGAAATAAGTATAATAATAGAACAAAACAGTTACTACCTAGAAGTTTTAAGCCTTAATTGGGCCTGAGTTTATAAAGGAATGCTTGATTTCTCTGAAAACTGAGATTCCAGTTGTTCGCAGTACCTTCATATAACCACCACCAAGGCCAAGGTCTTCAAAGCAGGCTACTTGTAATTTTTAAAGTCTGTATGTAGAAGCGAAACTTTGAACGCTTTTTCCTATAGAAAAAATTCCTCCAGAAGTGCACCTTTTTGCACATTAAAAATACAATAACAAGAATAACCATGGAAGCTCCTCATGAAAGGCACTTCAGGTGCTCCACCCTGGGGGGTTACAATGGCCAGGATGTCTGGCTGTAGCTTCCCTGGCTCCTCCTTCCCGTCCTTTCAGAGCAGAGAAAGGACATTTGCATTCCTCCAGCCCTGGGGACCCTCTCCCAAGCTCCATGGCCATCCCAAGGTTCTGGAGAGTGGCCTCACAGAGACATCAGGCAGTTCAAGGGTTCCCTAACTTGTCCCTGTTCCACCTCAGCAAAGATTTCCTTGGATTTCTGGGGCCCTG
This sequence comes from Picathartes gymnocephalus, assembly GCA_013390045.1. Lineage (NCBI taxonomy): Eukaryota > Metazoa > Chordata > Aves > Passeriformes > Picathartidae > Picathartes > Picathartes gymnocephalus. The sequence continues at coordinate 59,494 of WEKY01055198.1, read as the reverse complement.
GGTTTCTGAAGGCTGCCTTGCTGGTAAAGACTGAGATGGAGGAGATGCGTGGTACCTCAGCCTTCTCCACATCCTGTGCCCCCAGGGCCCTGCCCCAGCTCAGCTGCAGGCTCATGTTTTCCCTCATATTCCTTTGGCTCCTGATGTATTTATGAAAGCTCTTCTTGTAGCCTTTGACAACTCTCACCAGGTTTGACTCCAAGTGGGCTCTGGCTTTCCTAACCCCAGCCCTGCACGCTCAGCTTCTCTGTATTCCTCCCAGGAATACCTGTCTTTGCTCCTGTCTTCCCTTTTCACGTTTGAATTTTGCCAGGAGCAGCGTGTTCATCCCGGCAGGCCTCCTGGCTGGCCGTCCTGTTCTTTGGCTGGATGGTTTTCAGCTCGGAGGACGTTATCCTGCATATTGGCCAGCTTTCCTTCAACCCTCCCGCCACTAAGGCCCTATCCCCTCCTGCTGAGGGAACCCACTCTCCCTGGGAGCAGAACCCTGAAAAGATCAAAGCTGGCTTTCCAAACAGAGCTTTGGGGTTTCTTATCCTCAGGCAGGAGGTGATTCTCTCAGTGTGGGGCTCCCCCTCAGCCCCTAGCACGGGACACCCGTGGGACAGCACCCTGCCCCTCTGCTCGCTGGCACAGCCCAGCCTGGCGCCTCTGCCACAGCTGGGCTTGGCTTTCTGAGCCCCCAGAGAGGGCAGCAGGACTGCAACCCCCCCTGCAGCCCTCAAAATGAGACACAGCCCTACACAGCCCAAAATACTGCAACGTACTGCTGCTTTGGCTAGCACGAAGAAAGCTCAGTCTGCTTAAACAGAGCAGAGATGAGAAGCCTAACAAGTTTCCATGCCTAAACCAGATTCTCACACAGGGGCTCAGGCTACAAAGCAAGGGATGATTTCTGCCAGGAAATGTCCCACCAAAGCCGTCCCCTGCAAGGTGCCGAACCCCACAGCGCTGTACAAAACAGCAGTGCACTGCTGCCGCTGAGGCACCTGATGGCACACAACCCCTGCTCTGCAGCTTAAAAATACCCCAGCTGCTCGACAGGGTGACACCACTCCTCCTACTGCAGATTTTTTAAATGATGCTGAAAGAAGAGTCACACCTTGTTCTTAAAATAAACAAAATATTTTGATTTTTTTGTAACCTCTGACAGCACAAAGTAAAGTGATTCATTAAATGACTACTTTATGGTTATTTATGAGATGCTAACTAGGTGTATGATGTGCTAATTATTAGGAAAGCACACATTTGGAACGTATCCAGGTGTCTTTCCAAATCTTTTTCTCCAGGTGCAGCTGTTTTTCAAATTCTTTCCGTTTGAATGAACATTACAATTTCTTCGCTAAGTTTCATTGTTTCATCAGAGCAAATTCAGGGCACCTGATCACCAGCCATTCTCCCTCACCTGGACACTGCTTTTACCGAATCCACAAAACCATTTAAGCAAGAAAAAGAATCCCCACCCTATTTTTTGACATTAAAACAGACAAGATACAAGACAAAGAGGCTGCTAATACTCAAAGCCTCTGCAAGGGCAGTGAAACAGATCTTTTAGAAGCTTCCAGGAGAAATAAGGTTGAAGGGCTCCCCAGATCCATCCCAGTCTAACTTAGGAAAACATTCCTTTCATCATGCTGATCATACAAATCTGGATAATCAACACAAGCACCTAAAAAGAAAACTGACCCCATCCATGCTCTGTGCTGTCTCTAGGGCTGATGGAATTGTTCTTCTCTAAAGGAATCTAAACAACAGAACAAGGTGTGTGGATTCTTGGAGCAGGAAGAGCCTGAGTTCCAGAGGCAGGGCAGGCACTGCCCAGGTGAGAGCCCAGTGCAGAGCTGGCCCAGCCCTGGGGCCCAGCCCAGCAAGGAGCTGGAGCTGCTGCAGAGAGGCCAGAGGAGGCTCCAGCATGAGCAGAGGGATGGAGCAGCTCTGCTGGCAGGAAAGGCTGGCACAGCTGCCATTGCTCAGCCTGCAGAGGAGAAGCTTTGGGCTGAGCTCAGGGGGGCCTTGCAGGGCCTGAAGGAGCTGCAGCAAAGATGGAGAGAGACAATTGCCAAGGGCTGCAGGGACAGCACCCAGGGAATGGCTTCCCAGTGCCAGAGGGCAGGGATAGATGGGATCTTGGGCAGGAATCGTTCCCTGGGAGGGTGGGCAGGCCCTGGCCCAGGGTGCCCAGAGAAGTTGTGGCTGCCCCTGGATCCCTGGCAGTGCCCAAGGGCAGCTTGGACACTGGGGCTGGGAGCAGCCTGGCACAGTGGGAGCAGTCCCTGCCCATGGCAGGGCTGGCACTGGATGGGCTTTAAGGTCCCTTCTATGATTCTGTGGCTATGGCAAGCAAGAGGAGCCCAAAGGAGTGAATCTTATCCCAAAGTTAAATCACTGGGAAATTCTTATTATACTGGAATGCTCGATTGGAGGAGATCAATACACACCCTCCATTTCATGAACTATTTAATAGTCTGATCGTGGTGATTGTATCAACCCTTAATGGAAATGTATTTTTAAAAGGATTCGCTTACATTGACATCACTGTCACGGATTACACTGATGTGGTCATGCCTGGAAAGATGTTTAAGTAGAAGTAGAATTCAGAATTAATCAATTTTGACAGATATTTGAGTGCAAAACGTGTGGCTCCACAGCATAGAACAGAGAAGAGAAGAGTACCACCAGGCAGTGATATTCTTTAACCCTGAATACAGCATTTTTGTATCTCACCTCTAGCATTTTCCATAGTACTTTGTTCAGAATATTTCCACATAAAATTGGATGTCAAACCACACAGCACAATTGTATCTTTGTGCTTCAAACAGGCACAAGTTAAGAACTGAGTTCCAGGTTACAGCAAGCAGAAGGATGGAAAAGGAAGATATTTTCCTGACAACAAATTTAAAGTTGAGACAATAGTAAATAACAGAAGGTAGCACATGTGTGCGGAGCCATGGTCTTACAGATAAGGCAAAAAGCATTTGGTGCACAACACATAATTATGTAGAATATTTACATTTCCTTATATAAAAAATAGCTTAAAATTATAGATTGCAAACAAAAGGTTCATTCACCTTGCAGTAATGGGAAAAAAATAAAAGATTTTACTTAATATTCTGCTAAGTCTAAATCCCTGAGCTTGTCACGGAACAATTATTTTATTTTTCAGTTCTTAAAGATGCCTGCCTAATTTGGGGTGGTTTTTGATCTTTGTTTACAGCCTGAGTTTTTGTGCTTATTAGATAATTTAAGTTCAGCTCTACATTATGAGAAAATTATTTAAAATACTTGGATTATGTTACAGGTGGCGTGTAATAAGTTAAAAAAAAAAAAATTTAGTTGCACTTACCCTTTAAATTAAGCAAAGGTTGGGGGAAAAATGCTTAAAGTTCAGACCAACAATAGAAATTTTATGAAAGACTGAGCTTGTGAATTGTAGACATAAGAAATATTTTTCAAGTCTTTAACAAAACTGAGCACATTTTCTCTAATAAGCAGAATGCATTTTTTGCTTGGTTTACAAATATCAGTAAAACAATCTTGAAGGCAACAAAGAAATATTCTAATACAGAAAATAAAAGAACATCAGCTTGTTGCTGGTATAGATAATTGCAGCCTCAAGTCACAATTTTATTCAAATGCACATTATTTCCCCCCTCTCTCTCCTGTCCTACCCTGAAGACGTTAATGAATATTTCAGTGACCGTGACACTCCCCTTTTAGAACAGCCTGGTCAGCTGCTGCTTGATGAATAGATGCTTAATCTATAATTATCTATGCAGTCTGGAAAAGAAAACCAGGAAAGACCTAAGAGAAGAAGGGCCTTGAGAAATTCTGGATTTTTCCCCCTAGGAAATTCAGTATATTTGGATTTATTTTCATCCATACTTGGCTAAACCGAAATAATTTTCAAGAAAGAACTTTTTTTTTTTTTTTCACACCATTAATTCAAAATTCAAATCGAGCTAAACATGAAACTATCCCTGAGGTGTCAGAATTTTGGTATAATTCGGAAAACTGAAAAGAAAATAGCAAATGAAACCATAGTCTGGGGTCAGGATGCTGCGCTGGCCCAGAATTGCACAGGGTCCCTTTACACTTCCACCTGATCCTGCAATGGTTTGTGTTTGCAGTTTAATCCGGATGGGAAAAGCTCTGCGGTGTCAGTAAGAGTCAGGTTCAGCCCGCTTCTTGAAATGCTCAGAGAGTACCAAAGAACAATTAGCGATCAAGAGGGACAACAGGAGAAGCGAAACCCAAACACCGAGGTGCCGAAGCCCTTCCTTGGAAGCCGAGGAGCTCGGGCTGGGTGCCAGCAGTTGCCGCTTTCCCCGGAGCTGTGCCTGCTCTCTTTATTCCCCCGGGAATCTCCCCCGGGCTCTTCTCGCCAGCTCCGCACCCACAGCGCGAGTCTCCAGCGGGGCTGCGGCGCCCTCCGCCCCTCCTGGCCCGGGATGGGACAGAGCGAAGGCACCTCGGGCTGGCCAAGTCCTTCTGCAATCAGAACACAGCCAGGAAAGCCTTGCGAGGCTTTGGAAAATCCAAATATCAGTGGCTACAGCACCTGGCTCCAGTCTCTCCAAGCCTCTGATTATTCCACATTATGGAATCATTGCAACTTCTGTGCCTGGTACCACGCAGGCCTGAAAATGATCTTTTTAAACCTTGCAAAAGCAGTAAAGTCACAATGCTGTAAGCATTCTGCCAGTGAAAAGAACAAAAAAGTCCTAACAAAGCAGTGCACATTTAAAAAAATCAAAGTATTTCACAGTCAATATGATTTTAAGTATCCAACAAAGAATTTATTTCAGTTTGTTGCCTTTGTTTGGTTCATATTTTTCTTTTGCTTTTTATTTGAACCCCAAACTGTTTGCTCTGTTGTTTCAGGGTTTTTAAAAAACAAAAAAAATAAATTTCAGCTGAAATAAAAATTTCTAATGAGCATTACATACAGTCTGAAAGACAAGTCATTAAAAATAATTTCATATAGAAGTTGATCTTAAGCCAGCACAGGTTTAAATGATTGCTTAATATAACATATAGGTATGTTGTAAAATAAGATAGTATATTCCTCATGTGTGAAATCATTCTGGATCAAGACTGTAGTGAATTTGTAAACAAATAAAAGAACAAGAATAGAAAAAGTGCTTTGGGAGTATAAAGAAATTGTCTGAATTTTACCAAGTAAGTTGGTAATTGAGTTAGTTAAAGTAAAGAAAGAGCTCTAAAACACTTAACAGTCATTTCAGAAAGGAGGCATTAAAAGTGTCTAAAGTGGGCAAGAATATCCATCTACAATCATCCAGAATCCAGATATTGTCTAATTTCAGTGCAGTACAGTGGAAAAGGCTTATAGGTGACATAAAATCTTATTACAATTTTCCCCATTCTACTGGTAATTTTCATTAATATGAAAAATAAAAAGGCACATTACTATGACAGTGACATGATGTGAGCAATTTTATTGAAGTAGAAAGCTAAGAATGATAATATGCAATAATTATTTTATTGATGCACAGGAAATGAATTATTCATCGTTACAAAGTATCTGTGGATAATTCTAATTACTTGCTTTTAAAGTATATGAGATCCACAGAAAATACATTAACAACTTTGATTGAACACCTGCTATCCTGTGGAAGATAACAAGCACCAGATTCCAAACTTTTCTGACATTGACGTCAATGGCATTAGGGCTTCCAAGGGTGTATCACTAAAAGATCAGGGAGGATTTTGTTCTATTCTGTGTTTTACTGGCCTGTGATAACTTCTGATACGACCAGGCAGACAATAATAGCTCAGGTGCATCTCTTGTTTCATTTTTAGTTCATGGTTCACTTTGTATGTGTATTTTATCTAATGCAGGGTTATTAATGAAGTCAAGGTCTGTATTATGAAATGTCCCCTGGGATAAACTTATTGTTTAAATCCTCTGATCTACACAACTCTAAGTGCTAGCACGTAGTAACATTTATTGTTATTCCATACATCAAGTTGACCTGCTAATTGTTTGATGTGTCTGATCTTTGCAAGTGCAGTTTTAGGTAGGTGGCTCCAAATTACAAATTTTGGATCCCTAAAGTTCAGATTCTGCCACTTCACTCTGAGCATTACCTTTAGGCTAACACAAATCCGGTATTTCTGCCATCAGCTGCTCAGCTGGAAGCTCAGTGTAACAGGGAAGGTAATAAAGTCCTTTATAAACTTCAGGCACATGAGGTAAGGGAGAATTCTTCCCGTCACTTGCCATAAAGTCCTTTCCAAAAGTGTTGTACACTATAGAACCCATAGTTATTTATCTTGTTTTAAGATAGGCAGAAAGCTCACGGATTATTTCACTACTCTTTCCCAAAAATAATTAAATCTAGAGTGATTGGAATAGAACGCCCGCCTTTGAATCCCTACTTTTTCAAAGCAACTGCAGGAAATATTTCTTTGGAAAAAAAGCTTCCTTCTGTCCTATTTTGCAGGACAAAATATGGGCTGTAGAACATATTTCTGAAAAATACCCAAGAATATTTTAGTACTTATCTGGACATTGACTGATCTGACTTATAGGGCAGATAATTACCTGTTGCCTTGGGGTTAATCAAGTTAATTACAGTATGAAACATACCACCATACGATACATTAATTTTTAAAAATTCCTTCTCTGTACATTCTGCAGAACTGCAACACATATTCCAGAAGGCACCACATAATCTTTCCCCCCCCACACTACCCTATAAAACTGTTTATTTCCTGGGTATTCCATACATTCTACTGCAGGACTGCACACTAAATAAAGTATCTACCCATAAGTTTTCATAAAAGATGGAATACAGTGGGAATGTGCTACGTTAACCTCGGCCACGCTTCGTGTTCATACAGTCTGTTTAGTCTCTTCTAACCCAAATAACTTTCTTTTCCCAAGCAGTCATTCCATTGTTAGCTTCATTTTATCTGACTAAATATAGAACAGCTTTTGAAATTACTTAGAAATGTGTTTGCTGGGGCAGGTGCTCAAAATAAAGGAAATGTCAAGAGAAGCTGAAGTGTTGGAACTGAAGGTCAGCTGATTTTTCCTGTGTACATTTGTTAGGCTCAATAATGATTTACCCTTTTTCAGTTGCTTAAATGTTTAATCAAGCAGATGCAACAGCATTATGAAACAAGAGTAAATACATCACAATAATTTTGACACAGACTTCATAAAATCAGAATGGCAGGTTTTGTTGGTTTGAATTGTTCCAAATCAATCTGGTGTTTGCAACTGCCAATTACATTCTTAAAAAATTCTGTAGGTTTTCAGCTACTTATGAGCAGCTTCAGCTCCCCTTCTGCTGTGAGGATGCAGAAGACCCACAGAAGAAGCTGAAGATGCAGAAGAATGATTTCACTTTCCTACCCAGCTCTGGTTTTCAGTTGCACAGAGATTGTGCCAGGGTGCAGTGTGATGGAAGGGCTTGTTATACAGTAATTTCTCTCTAAGAAACAGATTAAGAACTTGATATGTCCTAAAAACCATCAAACACTCATCCAGATATTATTTTATCTCTGTTGGATTTCAATTGATGTAACCATATTTGAAAAATTACTCATTCTATTACCAACCTATGAGCATGCCTCTTCTACTATTCTTGGACAACACTGGGTTTTAAGAGGATATTGATTTAAAAAAACTAAAACAAAAAAAAAAAA
>WEKY01055198.1:23499-45252 GCA_013390045.1 Picathartes gymnocephalus | reverse complement strand
AAAAAAAAAAAAAAAAAGAAAAATATTCAATGGGGTACTTTATATTCTTCATTCTACAGATTTTCCTGAGTTAAACTAAAATAGGAGGAAAAATATAAGGAAAAAGGACACCAAAAAAACCCAACAAACTAACAAAAAATCTGGACAGAAAACATTCCCCAGGCATTTAGAATATTTTTGTGTAATATTCAGCTCTTTTCTCCACTAAAGTTCTAAAGAGGACTTTCCCAAAGCAGTTATTTGCACTTGAATTTATGAAATCCTTATAGCCAAGCTAGAAGTATGTTAGGGGAAAAAAATCAGATTAGTTAAACTTTAACATGTTTCTAGTCACCCTCTCTGCTGTACAACGATCTTCTGAAGTAGGCACTAGTAAATCTTCATCTTCAGTAATCTATATCTTATAAATTGTCACAAACATATTTTTCTACTTAAAACTGCCACTGAGAAGCAGAGAAGGTCTATATGACCTAGAATTTGAAAATCCCACAGAATAATCACTCATCTCCAGAAGAAACTTCTTGAATGCTGAGGAAGAGCTACAGAATTCAAAGAAAGAAAAAAAAAAAAAAGGAAAAAAATATCAAGTGGTAACAACTTAAATTCACTGTAATTTGAGTCCTAAAATTCCTTTAAATATTCACCTGAAGTTCTCAACACATGTAAGATAATAAAAAGAAAAATAGAATCCAGAATCATTTAGGTTGGAAAACACTTCTGAGATCATTGAGTCCCAGCTGTGCCCGATGCCCACCTTGTCCCCAGCCCAGAGCTCTCAGTGCCACCTCCAGCCCTTCCTTGGGCACCTCCAGGGATGGGCACTCCAAAGCTCCCTGGGCAGCCCCTGCCAAGGCCTGAGCACCCTTTCCATGGAGAAATTCCTGCTGCTGTCCAAGCTGAGCCTGCCCTGGCCCAGCCTGAGGCCGTTCCCTCTCCTCCTGTCCCTGTTCCCTGGCAGCAGAGCCCGACCCCCCCGGCTGTCCCCTCCTGGCAGGGGGGTGTGCAGAGCCACAAGGTCCCCCCTGAGCCTCCTTTGCTCCAGGCTGAGCCCCTTTCCCAGCTCCCTCAGCCCCTCCTCCTATGATTTACTAAATTAATCGGTTTCCCCCCTCCCCTACCTACAAGGTCTAAATAGATTTCAGGTTTAAATGAGATGCCACTTCAAAATGGAACATTTTTGATAAAATTAGCATCTCTCTTAAGCTATTTGGCACAGAAATCACATTTGCCTAAGATATAAAAGAAGTACACTTACACTGCCTGTAACAGCCATACACTGTTTTCTTCCTCTAAAAGGCACTAAGCTTAATAAAGGAATTCAAATTCCAGTCTCCATTCTCTTCTCCCTTTTCCTCCTTGTCCAAACCTCCTGATGATAACACAGCAAGTACTTGTTCCATCCCCACTGGAATGTACTTCAGATTTTGTCAGCATTTTCCACTTTAATGTTGCATTATTCTTTCCTGTCCTACTTTGAGGTTTCTAAGTAGCTTGAAAGTGTCTGACCAATAGAAATATCTTTGTGTAAATATGTCCATTTCTGAATGCTTATGATTTAGGAGATAATGTTGCAGGCAACTAGCAGAGCACGTCTTGTAATTAAAACCAATTCTTTTAGGGCTGATGGATCATTCTTCCAAACTCAATACCTTGGCACCTCTGTGTCCTCTTCATACATTCGAATATAGTTTTATCCGGGCACCATCACAGGGTTTGCTGCACAGTGTCTGTGAGAAAACGTTCTGAACTTCATACAGGGGGCTTTTAAAATGCTATAATTTTTCCAAATGTTGTTATCTTTACAATAAGCAGAACACACTTGAATTTTGAGGACATGTTCTCCTTCAGGAAAATTGTTTTTCTGCTAATCATGTATCATTCTACCTTCTCAACAAAGTAGCTCTGGTCTCTTCAGACTACTTGTCAAGGCACACAAAAAGCTGTTGCTTTACACACGCCTGGAATTGTCAGGACAGTGCCTTAAAACACAAGTGTGATACCCCCAGAAGTCATCTTTGTGCCTGATAGCTGAACAGTTCAAATATTTTCCATTACCAGAAAAAATGAATTTATATTGATCTTCATCCTCTCTAGAGCATCCTTTGGAAAAATGATATATATGTATAGATGAGGCACTGTTCACTTCAGTACAGTAACGATTAACTCCAAGTGAAAAATGAGGACAGCAACTCATTATACAGCACACATGGGGCAGTGCCTTTGTTTCCTTTACATGGTTTTTTTGGGGGTTTTTTTGGTTTTTTGTTGTTTTTTTTTTTTTTTTGCCAGAGGAAATGTTCTTATTTAAAACTTCCTCACCAAAAGTTCCTGTATTTACATTACAGAATCAAGAAGCTTTAGCCTGCAACCAAAAAACCCAACCACCAACCCAAAAAGCAGGGGGAGAGAAGGGGAGAGTGGAGAGACAGTGCACAGTCCTTACTCCTCTTGTAAATGGCATAAATCACTAGCCTTTTTATGGAACACAATCTATTGCACTTCCTTATTTCTCTAGAATCATTGTATCATGTGCTTTATAAACATTGATGAAAAAAGCGAAATTATCTCAATAAGGCAGTCAGATGGGATTTTGCAGTTAAAAGCAACAACAAAACAAACACCAACAACAATCCACACACAAATTCAAGGAAAAAAGCCCAGTAGTTTCTCACAGAATGTCAGAAGGATTTGGGGTTGAGGGGGCCTTGAAGATCATCTTGTTCCACCCCCTGCCATGGGCTTCCACTATCCCAGGTTGCTCCAAGTGAAAATGTCCAGGTTGGACAGGGAAGGTGTCCCTGCCCAGGGCAGGGGTGGAACAAGATGATCATAAATCTCCCTGCCTACCCAAGGCATTGCATGGTTCTGTGGTTCTCTGATTCTCTCCATGGCAGAAAATTCAGAGGCTGAGCTCAGTTTCCTCATCTGATTCAAAATTGGAGGATCTTAACACCTGAAAGATTAAAGCCCAGTAATTAATTATCTTTATGAAAGAAAGAAATCTTGTGGACAAATTCAAGAGGGACAAAACAGTAGGAAAACCAGCACCCGAAATATTTTTCTCTTGAGCCACAAGGCCCCTATTTCTTTTACCAAATTCTCTGCTCTCAAATGGAGACAGCATCACAAATGATCTCTTATGGAAAGGGTTATATTTCTGTATTCCAGCCCCAAAAACTGCAGCAGAGGAGCAACAAAGCCAGGTGATATTAAATTACTCTATATTGAGTCTTCTCTAAAGAATTTGCAAAAGGCAGATTCACCAAGAAAATATGGAGTAGGGGAAAATCTAAACACTCCTGACCAATTATCCATACAGCTGGATATACCCTGAAGGTTTCTGTGCTGGTTTCACTTCCATAACTAAGGACAGGAGTTCTGATTGGTCTGAATAAAGGAGGGAATAGAGGTTTCCTATCAATATTTTCCCCTCTGGGCTTTTATAGGAACAAAAAAAACTTACTTTACTACAGCTAAGTCCTCTGTTTTGCATCCAGTAAAACGTTCTCTACTCTGGATCAGCAAAGGAAGCTGCATCAAATAAAAGGATTCCTGTTTGCTTTGTGCAGGAAGATGTTTCTCAGGTTTGTAGATAACCAGAAAATTCCTCAGAGGTCCAATCCTACAGACACAGCATCACTAATTTCAGAAGCAGCTGAACACTTAGAGGCATCACTGTTGCTGTTAGAAGTTTGGTACTTTCATCTTTGCTAAACCTAAACCCATTTGTATTTAAAGCCAGCAGAAACCCCTCAATAATGAGGAGAGAGACCCCAAAGAGGCACCACTGTGCTCTCACTGAGAGCAAGCCCAGGAGGCTCGAAACAAAGCGAAGGGATTTCTGAGGAGCCTCGGAGGGGGTTAAGAAGGTTAAAGACGTTCTGTGCAGAGAGGTCCTGGACTGAAAGCTCCGAAGGTGGAGCTGTGCAATCAGTGAAAGCTGGGGTTTGCATTGCAGCGTTTGGGTGCTCCTCAATCACGAGCTCCAGAGTCAGAGCGGGGCTCTGATCACCTCCCTGCATTCACCACTCAGGAGGTGCAGTGAAGGGGGACGACACGATGTGACAAAATGTGATGTGACAGGGAAATTTTAAAGGAGAACCCACTAATTTGAACCAGTAATTGGTACAATTCAAACAGTCCCAGTACTTATATACTGAATTTTCCAAGCTGGATTTGTGGCATCTTTTGAACTGGATTAAGTGTCAACTTCAACGAAGCAATTAGCATTTTAAAAAAATATTTCTCATCAACAGAGTACTATTTATCACCTGGCAGGTAATAATTTCTTATTCCTACCTTTAGTCCTGTGGAATATTTTCCCGGAAATAATATATTCAATCAAAAGAACACAACATTTTATGCTAATGTAATCTTTGTGCAGCTTTAGCTAAAATCTCAAGTACTGATAATTACAAAAAAGTCTGTGATGGGATTCCAGAAAGCTGGCATTTTATTTATTTATTTTTAGGGGGACAAAAATTCAGCACATTTTTGAACAATGTTCAGTAGCACAAACTGTTATCTTTGCATGCCTTGTATTTCTGGCTGAGATATTGGAAGTAGCTCTGGAAAAGAGCAGACAACACAGTGCAAAGCTTCTGGAGAACGGTGCCATCTACGTACAAACAGCACACACTCCCTTGGAAAGGTGACACAAACATTTCCATCTGTTAGTTTTTAAATTTAAAAAAAAAATAAAAACGGGCCAGGTTCTATAGAAAGTAGCATTCTGGTACCATGTAGCAGTATTCCAGGATGACAAAAAATGGTTTGGGTTGGGAGGGACCTAAAATTCCATCCAGTACCAGCCCTGCCATGGGCAGGGACAGCTCCCACTGTGCCAGGCTGCTCCCAGCCCCAGTGTCCAAGCTGCCCTTGGGCACTGCCAGGGATCCAGGGGCAGCCACAGCTTCTCTGGGCACCCTGTGCCAGGGCCTGCCCACCCTCCCAGGGAACAATTCCTGCCCAAGATCCCATCCATCCCTGCCCTCTGGCACTGGGAAGCCATTCCCCCTAATTGTGATTGTGCATTTCAATGCTTGGACTTAAGCAGCAAACCTTGCTCCAGGTTTCCAGGTATCAGCCTTAAATAGGAGGGAAACTGCCCATTTCTCCTTGTTTATTTACTGCTTCAGATGGTTTTTCTTACACCTAAATGGTTTTGTTCCTGGAGATTTCATAGGGGATTCATCCAAAGCTCAAGCTCCTGCACAATTTAACTACTTTTACTGCCAGTACCAGCCGACTGAGAATAGTAAAAAGATTGAAAATTTTTATTTTTGCATGTATAATTGGCTTCGACAATTTTAAAAGCTTAACAAAATACCAGAAGTCCTCAACACCACTGCACAGTCTCAGCTCTGTTTTGCAGAAAACTGCACAGTATCTTTCCATTCTTTGGATGATGCAGCAACATTAGCCTGTATTACAAAGTTCTGTGCAGTACGTGATCATTTCTAATCTCTCACATCTTCAGGTTCTCAGAGTCAATACTCATAATGTTTGTTTCAATATTAATTACACATATTTCAGGCAGGATTAAGCAGCACATTAAAAAAACAAAAATAAAAATGAATAAAATCTAAGGAACCAGAAGGAAGAGGTTTTCTTTTAGCTGCTTAGGAGCAAATCATAAAATGTCAAGCTAGAAAAATTGGCTCAGATAAGTATGATTTTTTCCAGAATTAGTTCCCTAAGCTTTTATCCTTGCTAAACACTTTCAAGTCAATCCTAAAGGCTGTGCTTACCTTAATATCAAACAGTTGTGCTGCACCACATGTAAAATATGGGATGTGCACGAAGTGAAAGAGTTTGTCTCTCTTTGTATAAATCAGGAAAACATCAAATTTTTTTTTAGTATGAGAAGGGACAGCAAAGCCATTAGGATAATGGTTAGGTATTTCTCTTCCATTTAGCTAAGGACTTCCACTGGTGTTATCTTCTGTTATAGTCATTATATTCTGCAAAGCTTGGTATCTTAAATCTTGCAGCTATTTAATTTCATATATTCAAATTTTAACAATAATATAGTTATGTCTCTTAGCAATTACACTGTCATAATTATATCATCATATTTTCAAGTATTCAAGGCTTTAAAAATTTTAAACAAGCTGTCATTTGAGATTCCACAGGGCTTTCATTCTTTTTCTGTGACCTATGAGAAATCCTGTTAATACTTAGTCTTACACTATAGATGGAACTAAAAACAGTATATAATTTAGACAATGTATCCTTAATTCTGGATCCAGTGCCCAGAACATATGAAAGGAAGTGTTTTAAGGAAATATTTAAAAACTAAAGTTATGTAAAATTGAAATTCTAAGCCTGAAAATAACTCTTTGTGAATATTTTTTTCAGCATGGCAATGAGAATATAATATATAGAGAATAAAAAATATGTTAATGTATAGATTTTTATAAATGGCTACAGTATTCATGATATAATCAAGACACAAATTCCACAAATTTTGTATTCAGCAAGAATTTTGGCTACACACTTCAGGTTTCAAGGTTCACTTTACTCCTCTCGCAGAAAAACATCAATATCTTCGAACCCCCTCCCATACCCGAGTTTACCTGTGCTCTTGTTCCCAAACCTGCAAGATTTCCCACCCGGGTAGATCAGCCAGGCCATGCAGGATGTTGTCAGGGAGCCCTTGCTTGTGGCCTCAGTGGGTAAGACATGATTCTACCAGCACTGACAGATGTTCTTTCCTCGCAGGAAATGGCCACCAAGGATGACACTCGCTACCTGCATAGCAAGAAGATGAATTTGCATTTGAAGCCCTCTCTCCATTCCCCAGGATCCCCATCACAGAGGAGCACTTTGGCAGGGTGAGCAGCCCAGGAGGAGCAAAGCTTTGTAGGGAAATTCCCTTCCCAGCAGGAACAGGGCTTTGCAGGGATGTCCATCCCTCCCAAACAGGAACAGGGCTTTGCAGGGATGTTCATCCCTCCCAAACAGGAACAGGGCTTTGCAGGGATGTTCATCCATCCCAAACAGGAACAGGGCTTTGCAGGGATGTCCATCCCAAACAGGAACAGGGCTTTGCAGGGATGTTCATCCATCCTAAACAGGAACAGGGCTTGGCAGGGATGTTCATCCATTCCAAACAGGAACAGGGCTTGGCAGGGATGTTCATCCCTCTAAACAGGAACAGGGCTTGGCAGGGATGTTCATCCATCCCAAACAGGAACAGGGCTTGGCAGGGATGTTCATCCATCCCAAACAGGAACAGGGCCTTGCAGGGATGTTCATCCCTCTAAACAGGAACAGGGCTTTGCAGGGACATCCATCCCAAACAGGAACAGGGCTTGGCAGGGATGTTCATCCATCCCAAACAGGAACAGGGCCTTGCAGGGATGTTCATCCCTCTAAACAGGAACAGGGCTTTGCAGGGACATCCATCCCAAACAGGAACAGGGCTTGGCAGGGATGTTCATCCATCCCAAACAGGAACAGGGCCTTGCAGGGATGTTCATCCCTCTAAACAGGAACAGGGCTTTGCAGGGATTTCCATCCCAAACAGGAACAGGGCTTGGCAGGGATGTTCATCCATCCCAAACAGGAACAGGGCTTGGCAGGGATGTTCATCCCTCTAAACAGGAACAGGGCTTGGCAGGGATGTTCATCCATCCCAAACAGGAACAGGGCTTGGCAGGGATGTTCATCCATCCCAAACAGGAACAGGGCCTTGCAGGGATGTTCATCCCTCTAAACAGGAACAGGGCTTTGCAGGGATTTCCATCCCAAACAGGAACAGGGCTTGGCAGGGATGTTCATCCATCCCAAACAGGAACAGGGCTTTGCAGGGATTTTCCGCTGTCTGCAAGGACTGAGGGTGCAACACTGAGGTCAGGATGGTGCTACTGCCTCCCAAAGATCTGCCTCACCTCCTCCTGCTGTGGAAGCTGAGAGGATTGTTTTCTCTAGGAAATTTATCTGATCAGAAGTGTATTTGAGAGGAAATACTCGTAAAAAATCCTGACTTCTGTGTGTACCTTGAATCTTAAGCAAAGGTGATTCTCTGTGTATGTATCTCATACACAAAATTATCCAGAAATTAACTACAAAGAACTACTTTCATCAGTAGCATTAAAAAAAATTACTAATATCAAAAATTGCAACAGGATTAATATTAAAATCCTCTCCAATGCATATACAGACAGTGAAGGGATGGGCATCATCTTAAGCTGGGCCAGGGCAGGCTCAGCTTGGACAGCAGCAGGAATTTCTCCATGGAAAGGGTGCTCAGGCCTTGGCAGGGGCTGCCCAGAGAGCTTTGGAGTGCCCATCCCTGGAGGTGCCCAAGGAAGGGCTGGAGGTGGCACTGAGAGCTCTGGGCTGGGGACAAGGTGGGCATCGGGCACAGCTTGGACTCTGTCATCTCGGAAGTGTTTTCCAACCTCAAAGATTCTGGGATTCTATAAATAGATTTGTAGTGCACGTCAAACACACATCTAACTTAGAACGAGTTGTAATTCATCTACCCTTAAATGGAACAGCAGTTCAGAAAAGTAATATGCATTTCCTTTGAGGTTAAAGATGTCCTAGGGAAACATAACATGGCAGAGTCATAAAACAAAACAAGGGGGAGGAAAACTTGTACTGCACAAAGTAGAGTGTTTTCAATCCATCTTGATTGATGGTTCAAAACAAGGGATTGAAAGCAAAAATATTAAATTTCAGCACACAGCAATGGTCAAATTTCCCTTCCACAGGGCATATTCAGACTTGCAAATAAACACAAATAGTCATTAAAAGTTTGTATTTAACATACTGCACTTAGTAACTTAGAATTGAGCAAAATCCCTGAATACAAAAAGCAATTAAATATAAAGAAAATACAAGACTGCTGTAGTCCTTTTCTCTTCAATAATATATAATATTTTTGGTATGATTTTGCGAGGCAGTTTGAGCTTGATCCCCTTGGTGACTCTCAGAATTATTAATATGATGTGCTGTTTTTGAAAGCATCTGCTAAATGTGCCAACATGGAAATTAAATACACTACAGACTATGGCAATAACATATTGATTCTCTTCTTCTGACCATAAATTTCATCTTAAAAATAAGTACATTCCCATGGACACATATTAATGTAAATTATCCATGGAGGAAGAGAGAGGGTGATCTTTGCCAACAAGCAATCAAAAGGTTCTTATATAATCTCAGTGGAGGTCAGGGGGTTTTTCAGGACTTCAGTAATTTTAAACCAGTCTCTGGAAAAATACATCAAACAAGCAGGTCCCTTTAAAGAAAATATTTTTCCTTCTAACCATAAAAAGCACGAAAATATTAAATCTTGGATTAGAGAGCAATTATTTTTTTTTAAGTGCTGAAAGTAATCCCTGTAGCTGCTCTTTAACAGCACTATAAGCATCACTGATAATGCTTCTGGAAACACAGAAAGAACGTGACAGACATTTGGGATAAAAAGTTACTCCAGTGTTTATTTTTAGTTCCACGAACTTATATGTTGATAACAATTCTTTTAGAAAATATCTTTTCTGTCAGCTATAAGGAAGACTCTGTGTACTCTAACTACTGTTTAAAGTGCAGCTCCAAACTTTCTGTAATCATTTTCTGAATTGGTACAAGTTTATGATGGAAATATCCTGAAGCTCTTAAAAAAAAAAAGAAATTGAAAACATGATTTTCTATTTTCAGTGCATCTGAATAATCTCTCAATGGAATAGTTGGATATATGAAGAGAAAAATAATATAACCTTTCCACTGTTCCCACTGAAGCAGCTTATTCAGTGATCAACCACAACTTTGTTACATGCTGCAGAAACTTAATAAATTGTAAGTAATGAAAATCCATATTTTCCAGTTGCCAACATTTAAGGAACATCTGCCTCCTAAACACCTTGATATAAGGCGAAAGAAAAAAAAAAAATTGCCTTGATACTCCAATAAAATCAGGCAGTGTGTGGTAATGAGGCAGAAATATCCACTTCATGGGGGCACCCAAGGAACACAACCAGAAGCTGAGGAAAACTAAAAGACAAAGCTGTAGGTTTATAGGAAAAAAGGATTATTCCTTAAAACTATGAGGATTAAAAAGATCCATTTAGAAATACAAGCATATTTTGGCACAGGCATGCTAAAAACTTGACTTTCAGTAGCACCACATTAACAGCAGCTTTGTAATCCCACTAATAAAATCAGTCCATAGGTGTAGCAATAAAAGTAGTCATTTGAGTAAGAAATTGCTCCTGTTTTTCCTAGCATTTACAGAGACTTTTTTCCTGTAAACATGCTAAAGAAAGAAAGAAATATTCCAGAAAATATGGTGAATATTGTGACTACCTCTGAATGTAATAGATCCAGTGACTTTTTTACTTCTTAATGTTCTTGTCCAGTTCCCAAAAAGTGGTTTCTCAACCCTTCAAGAGTGAAAGATGATTTTGTTAAAACATGAAATAAAAATCTTTGAATTTTTAATAAAACTATTACAAGAGGACTAATTATGACTTCAAAATATTTTTGATATTTAAACTCTTCTACATACTTTACCTTGAAGAGAAAGAAGAGAATAAGAATTATCTAGGTGAATTTGAACTGGAAATGAAATGTTTCATCTCCCTAACACATGTGGAAATACAAGGAATAACATTGGAAATGATGAGACCAAAAAATGAAAATTTCACTGAAAATTTAGATAAAAATACATATCCTTCCAAAATCCCAATGGCTTTAGTAGACAGTGCTATTGGAATTTTTAACTTGAAAATTATTGACAAATCTGTTAATTTAATGTAAATTTTAACTAAATCTATGACAGTAGGGAATGTGAAGACGCTTGCTTTCTTTTTCTAAGTGCTCACTGAAATCACCCACCACATTTCAGGGCCAGCGGTGCTGTAAACAACCACTGCAGTCTGATCCCACTCCTGCTCAGCCACTGGAGATCTTCTATAGACAATTCATCGCTGTATTAATCAAAAACTCCTTTGCATTTATTCCTAGTCTTCTTCTGCTTTTCACTACTCCTTTCCTTCAAAGTCCCCTAAAATTCAGGGAATCGACTTAAAATCTCTTTTTCCTTCAGAACATGATTTACGACGAACATTACATTTGGTATTCCTGAGTTCTCAATGTGTAATGCAAAGAATTTAAAAATGCCTCTGAAAAGACTCCAGAAATGTGTCTACACATATTTTCATTTTGCACATCAATCCATAACGTCATTCTAAACATAATTTGAATTTTTTTTCCTGCTTCTTTCAAAGCTGTAGAAATAAAACTGAAGCTTTGCTTTTCAAGCACAACCGAGCCAATTAAGAGATCCAAATTACTGGATAATTGATCGCATTTTGACCTTTGAGAACTAATTTAGGGAGTAAAATGGCAGATCATTAACACCTCAAGAAAACAGATTCTGTATGAAAGTCATATTAATCCTTCCTGCAAAGTAAGTATTTAAATGTCCATGCAGTTTACTTAACACTTTTTTGCATTTTTCATCCATTTTATATTAAAAAAGTCTAAAGCCTATTATTTTTAATTTTTATATATTTTAATCTTAAGTTTATTCTCTATGGTGTTCAGGGATATCCACCATAAAGAAGAAAATTTAATAGACTTTCAGGATGGTTTGGCTTGGAAGGGACCTTAAAGCCCATCCAGTGCCAGCCCTGCCATGGGCAGGGACAGCTCCCACTGTCCCAGGCTGCTCCCAGCCCCAGTGTCCAAGCTGCCCTTGGGCACTGCCAGGGATCCAGGGGCAGCCACAGCTTCTCTGGGCACCCTGTGCCAGGGCCTGCCCACCCTCCCAGGGAACAATTCCTGCCCAAGATCCCATCTGACCCTGCCCTCTGGCACTGGGAAGCCATTCCCTGGGTGCTGTCCCTGCAGCCCTTGGCAATTGTCTCTCTCCATCTTTGCTGCAGCTCCTTCAGGCCCTGCAAGGCCCCCCTGAGCTCAGCCCAAAGCTTCTCCTCTGCAGGCTGAGCAATGGCAGCTGTGCCAGCCTTTCCTGCCAGCAGAGCTGCTCCATCCCTCTGCTCATGCTGGTGATATTTCCACCGAAGCAATCTCTGTGCCAGCCCTTCGGGTGCCACAGGTGCCCCATGTCCTGGCCAGCACCATTTCCATCCCGGTTTTCCCAGGCTCAGCGTGGGCAGTGTGGCTGCAGTGTGGCTCTGGTGCACACACTCAGAATCCCCATGGGCACTCTGCACACAGAATTCACTCCGTTCCTTCTCTCACCCCCCGGGCTCATCCCACAGCACCCAGTGCCACTGCAGGGCTGCTCCAGCAAACCAAACTATTGACTTCCCTCTTGGATTTTCCTGGTTTCCCTGAGGGGAACTTCATGGCAGCAGGATTTCTCTTCAGCTGAGAGAAAAAAAACCATTGTTTTTTCTCTCCTGTACACTGGGCTCAGAAGGGTACAAGAGCAGCAGAAACTAATCGCCGTGGTTGTACATGCAGAGTACAGTGAGTCCCCTCGTTTTTTTATCTTGAAGGTAGCTTAATAGTTTGAGAACAGAGTCTTATTAATGTAAATGAAGCTCTAATAGCATATTGCATGAAATTCTTTTTATTGAGCATTTCTTCGGAAAACAGCCTACAAACTGGATTAATCCTCTGCACTGTATTTCCTGTAAGCACCTAACCAAAGTGACTTTTAAAACAGATTGCTGAGTAAACTTTAAAGTAGCCAATAAAGATACTTCTGCTTTAAAAAAAAGTGTTTCATATGTAGTTAATTTCACACTTATTTGCACTGGAAAATTAAATTTTTACTTATCAACATGCCACAGAAATACTGGGGGAAACTCTGCTCTGATGTTCTACACAGCACTTTTTGCTTTAGGCAAACTATAATACAATTAATTGACAATTAGGAAGCTGACATTATAATCTTGGTAATATTGTCAAATTCTCCAGTGGCACTGTCCATACTGCTGGTCCATTTCATCAAGAAGAACAAAAACATCTTTTTGCAATGCCTGAGAATGCACCTAAATTCCTGGATTATTTTTTTAAATAGTGTCAAGGAACACTAATCATTCGTGTGCTTTTGGAAATGATTCCTCAGGCCTGTCACTCCTGGGCACTACACATTCTCTTTAACTGTAAGGAGCAAGCAAATAGGATTGAGCATCTGTGACTGACAGTAACACCTTACACTGACTCATTAACTACTTAAAATGAGAAGAAAAAGTGCATATATTTTCTGGGCAAAAGCAAAGAAAAATTAATTGTCTGACATTTAAAATAAAATGGTGTCGACTATTTCTAAATGAAGTTTCAGAAGCTACCTTCATCAGACTTAAAATCTGCTTTATTTTGAGACAGATTTCAAATCAAGAGGCATTCACAATTTCTTTTTAGACTTTGTTTCAAGATGTAAAAATTACTGGCAGAGTTGTTTTTCTGTTTCTTGTCCTGAGGTTTTTCTCATATAACAAGTGTAATACCTAATATATTGTAAATTAATTCCCCCTGACAGAACTCGAGATTTATCATGTAGATCAATTAAGACTTAAGCACAGAGGACAGTGATGCAAGTTTGATCACTTTTCAACAGTCCATCAATAATTTCTTATTCATTTTTCTTCTTAAATATTGAATCAAGCATCAACACTAAATCCTGTTACAAGTCTGCCTCAGTGGCTTAAAGAGGGCATCCATTTGAGTCCCTAAAATATTACAGTGACTTCAGATTCCTGGGAAAGAATCAGAAACTACAGAAAAATTCTGTCCTGCAAAGCTGTACACTGCTGATGGTCCATCACAAGAGGGTGATCACAAGATGTGTCTGTGCAGGGCCAGGGCTTCTCCTCCATGGCCTCTGAGGGTCCCTCCCAAGCCAGGATCTTCCACATGCTGTGATTTATCACAAAGCTGAAAGTAACCCCAAGTACACAATAAATCATTTAATGATCTGCTTCCATTGCACCCGTAACACACCACCTGAACTTCCAGGCTGGTGTAACCAGGAGTAAGGCAATCTCACTGGGAAAGAAATCCATTCTGCTCTCTGCTCTCCTTCATGCCCTGCCCCTGTGAGTTTCTGCTGTGCCACGGTGAGCAGTCCTGAACAGACACTTGCAGGTCCAGGTTCCACAAGGAAGTGGTGAGACTTTCTTTTCTCAGCACTGATCCATATTTTCCATTTACAACAGGCCTTCCCTGAGTACCCTTGTGGGATACAGCAACTGCCTTCTTGGAAAAGATCCTGCATTTGCTTAATCTGAAAACACTTATAAGAAAATGTATCCTTGTTTCTGACATTTACCAGCCTAAGTCTGCTGTTCCTTAAAGTTTTAGGAAAACAGGTTAAAGACAGAGTTTTCTCCCTATATTCTCTGCTTTCAATGAGTAAATATTAAAAATTAAAAGTCAAAAGATTTGTCAAATGTTCCACAGCATCCTATAAACAGGGTACAGTACTCCCTGTAAACAGGCAGGATAAATATTGGCTGACTCACACTCCCCACTCCTTATCTGCAAGTAAAAAGCTTATCTTGTATGTAAGTAAACATTCTCTTACTGTCTTTCATTGATGCCAAATGATAAAATAGAAACCCAGCCTGGAGGAGCCATCTCAATTTTAAAAGGCTTAGAAGATCTGAAAAACCCAGATGCAAGATGCTCAAGGCAAAGGGGTGCAGCAAAGCAGCTTGTTCCCTCACTGGATAACACTTAGAAAAGTCTCATAATGGATTGCTTGATGGATCTATTCTGTACATTTCCAGTGGCCTTATTGCTCCCACGCAGTAAACACGGAAGAATTATGAAAGGTTATCAATTATAAGTAATCACCATGCACAGTGTAACCACTTTGTTGCTCAGTTTTGCAGTGGTATTTACATTATTTAAATAATTTCATTTTGCTTTTGTTTCCAGAGTTGCTAGTTGGAGTGGCTCTTTTACTAAATATGCTCTGCTTGATTTTTATTTTTCTGTTGAAACAATTCAGAAATGTATATTAAAAGATAGAAGAATCATTAATTCAAGTATAACTAAATCAAGACTAGCTGGTGATTTCAAGTTTAAGCAAAAGTGCTGCAAGTGAGGCCTATATAGTTTATGACCACAAATAGTGGGAGATCTGTAGGTGGAAGACAGTTGAAATATAAATAATTACTAATATTTACAATGCAAATCAACAGTGCCGTGATTGTCATATTTGCAATCATCCTTACAGAGTTGGCTGTCATGAATGTAAACACCCCTGTCTTATAAGACTTAATTTCTCTTCTCAAAGTGTCAGATGCTACTTTTCTTTTGATATATTTATTTTTCTTTGAGAGCTCATGCTTTATTTTTTTTTTTAACTGGGAAAAATTATTCTCATTCATAATTTCATTAGAACACCATGGAGCCAGAGGTTAATTTATCTGTGTCTCCATCAATCTAATTTTTTTAATGTTTTGTTCAGCACAATTAGCTTTTATTTAATTTGTATAATGGTTTTGGGGGTTTTTTTTAATTTTCCCTAATCTTACTTGTTTTTCCTCTTTCCCTGCTTCTCTGTCTCTTGGTAGGGATAAATCATCAATACTGGATAAGTCACCAATATTACATAAATAAAACAGTCTTGCTGATGGTAAACATTGAATATATTCTCTCATACTCTTCAGGCACCACTGCTCTTACCTTGCCTCTCTGTTGGAAGGTGTCATTTACAAACTTGGTTCTAAAAGCAAAGCCTTTACTGACACTGTCAAAATTCTTTTTCCACGTGACAACCTCTCCTGACTCCCATTCCCACATCTGTCAACGAATTCCCTCACTCCAAATGCTCTCTAGGAGAGCTCCAAGATATTACTATTATCCATATTTTTCTAACAATCAGTTCAGATGGAAATTCACCAGTGCATCAGAAAAGAATGGCTCACACTACCTTTGCCCAGAAAGAATTTCAGCATTCAATTAAAGAAAAATTCTATTATCTCTTGTGTTTTTATCTCCCCTCAGTAGATATGGACAAGCAAGATAACTGAGGGCAGGAGGGAGATGGGGAAGAAAGCCACAAAGGTTATGAATAGGGAATAGTTGTGGTGTTATCTCTTTTTCTCCTCCCTTCTTATACTATCCTAAGTTGACCTGGGGGAAGAAAATAGACAAGGGACAAGAGTAACCATAATTCAGTATGTTAAAGTGTCATAAATTATTCTAACAAAGACATCTGGCTGGAGCAGATGATGTTTTAAGGGGTTTAGGGCAAGAAAGCTCGAAAATAAGATCAAGAAAATTGCTTAGAAATTCTGCTTTTGTTGGGAAGCATCTTTGCCCCCTGAGACAGAACAGAGTCACACAGAACCCCAGGCTGGGTGAGGCTGGAAGGGCCCACAGGGGCTCCTGTGGTGGCACCTCCCTGCTCCAGCAGGGCCATCCCAGAGCCCAGGGCACAGCAGGGTGTGCAGAGGGCTCTGCAATATCCCCAGGGAGGAGCCTGCACAGGCTCTGGGCACAATCTGTGCAGGGCTGGGCACTGCCCAGGGCACAAGCTGTGCCTCCTGTGCGGGGGCAATGGCTGGGCTCAGTCCCTGCCCGTGGCGCTGGGGCCATTGCTGGGCCCCAATGAGCAGAGCTTTTACCTCTTCAGGGCTGTTTTTCCAGCCCCCCAGTGCCTCTTTCCTCCTTTCAGCTGTTAAGTGTATAATTCTTGACTGAAAACCTGTAGCTAATTAACTAAAGGCTAATAAGAGCACAATAGGATTGGAGTGCCAAACAACTTTGTTCAAACAGACTCACATGGTCCAACAGACATTTTTAACACACTTTCTCTCCACACGTGAAACTAAAGAAGACCTCTACTCTCTGTCTCCCTGTCTGTGTGTACACAGACTGCTGAGACAGACAGGAAAATTGAACAAAATACCAGTTCACCTCTAACACAAATGACAAAGTCAAATAATGATATTCTAAAGATCTTTCACTGTATTAAGCAGTCTGAGATCTCATAAAGGATCCAAAGACCACAGAATTCTGCTGCTTTTTCTCTGCAAGACCATCATCCTTTCAAATATTTTTTTGTTCTATCCATGTTTCACATTTCATGAATTATGTGCATTATTACAATATCTGCAGGTCCTGCTTGTGATCAGCTCTTCATTCTATCAGACCTTGAACTTCACAGTTCTGAACTTCCAGGTCCCTGGGCGCTTTTAAAAAAACTCATCTTGTCCCATTTAGATTAAAATAAATTATTGGCTAATTCACAGCAATAAAAGACTATTCTAGCAAACTAGAAGCCCTGTCACTTTACTGATTCCTAATCTCAGCTGAACTATTTTTTTGAATTTACTTCATTTATTCTATCAAAATAGTAGCCAATTCCATAGTGGCCAAATAGGCATGTCCACGGGCAGACCTGGGGCAGCAATTTAATTAAGGACATAAAATCATACCAAACTCTGGTGCAGTGTCCATTAGGAGCAGGGGATAACTTTGTTAGAACCTCAGTCCAACAATGCTTATGAGATCACACTAAGTACTTTAAGGAGCTTAACCATTGATCACAGAGTAGAGCAGGCCAGCAGGGATTTTGATGCGTAATTTGAGTGTGGTGAGATATTGCATCTGAGGTTCAGATACCCCTGTAATGACTTCCATTTATTTGCACTAAGAAATATCCTGCTGGGGCTCAAAAATCCATCTTGCTCACAATTATATCTGAAAGTCAAGGAAGCTCCACATCATTTGAAATCCTGAAGTGTGTGCTGTGTATAAACAGTACTAACAGTAACAAAGGCAAGCTGGGAATTAGGACTACAGTGTCAGGGAATGCAAATTCAGGAAAGCAATGTCTGTGACAAAATAGAAATTCTTTGAATCATCTCATTCTAACAAAGGCAGTTCCCATAAAAATACTACAGAAACTACACATTTTAAAGTACTTGGGATCTCTAATGGCCTGTGCTGACCAGGGCACAAATCCCCTACTATTATTTTAAATTGCATTTTTAAGTAATTTATTCTTATTATTTAATTTGTTAACTGTACAGCAGCAGCTAAGACCCCTGATTAAGGATCGAGAATTAGGCTGAAAAGACATCAGTTGCACATCACTATACTTCTACATAGCCTTATGTGATGAAAATATACTCTATGTGCATGTGCAAGTAAGAAACATCAAGCTTTCCTAGTAACCAACACCTTTTTTAGTGTATTTCACCCCTTTCTTCTTAAAACTGAAACAGAGGGCATCAAAGAACTCCTCATGCAGCCAGGAGGTGGGGTCTAAAAGGCTAATCTTGACAACTTTCTGCCCTGACAGGAGGCATTTCAATTCAGCCTCTTCGTAGAATCCAGCAATACACTGAATAGGGTAAGAGTGAAACATCCTCTGTTACCTTTTATTTACCAACTACCCATTCCCAGTTTGTCTTCTGGAGCCAGCTGCCCTAAATTATAACAAAGTACCAGCTCTTCTACACCTCTATAACTGCACTTTAAAGTCAGCTACAAGCAAAGTCTCATATTTCTTAGGGGATAAAGGTACCTGTTTAGGCGTTATGGAAAGTAACACCGAGTGTTTGGATCCAGGGGATATGGGGGATAAATCCTGATCTGCTCCAGTCTCCCAAAGTGAGATGTTCACAAATATAATATGAGCTTTAGTGTAAAAACACAACCACAGCACTGCCATGATGCCTCCACTATCAGCCTGCACAGGAGTTTAGGATTCCAGCTCTCACAGCCTAAATTCACTGAAGCACCACTTTGGAGGAATAAATCCTTGCGTTGAACAGGCAATGATTGTGTATTCTTAAAACTCAAAAGGGGTTGCTACGCTCTGCTATAAAACCCTTCAGAGGATTCTGAGGACTTTTGAAGACTCTGCCTTGCCATATATGGGATAATAAACTTCAGGGGTTACCTAAGATGTATCCCCAGCCTAGGACCAAGGGCTTTCCAGACTGAAAAAAATATGGCAGAATGCTATGATACAAAGTCCTAAGCACAACAAAGCTGATTAGGTTCTAATTGACCCTTTTCTCTCTCATTAACAGAAATATATAGATTTCGTATGCCAATGTTTACATTTAGTCAAGAGAAATTAAATTGCCAATGCTGTTAAGTTACAATAAGAAAAAAACCCAACCCAGCAAAGATTATTTCAGATCTTTTATTGCCAAGTGTTTGGATCTCAGTTGCTCTCAACAATTCAAAGAGCACTCATAGCTTGAACTGTTTTTATGTTTAATTACAGTAAGATGAATGCAACTTATTCTATTTTGTGTTCCTTATTAATGTCTACAAAGACCTCAGTGTGACATTATCCCGTGATATCTACTGGAATGCTGAAGACAATTCAAAAATTTAATTCACCTCTTCCTAAGTTTCCCATTAAAAGCATATGGTACACATTGATTGCTTCCTGACATTTAAATAGCCATGGGTGGAGCTAATTTTTTAAAACATAAAATTCTCAGATAACTTCAGAATTCTGTTTAGAGCATCACAAGTGCTCCAGTTACTGAAATTAATGAGTTACTTCTCACCAGCGGAGGTCATGTGAAACGTGCAAACCATGCCATGAATGGGGTGATTGAGGTTGGAGCTGCCATGAAAACCAAGTGCCCTCAGTGGGAAAAAAAAACAAACCACTATTACCTAAAGTAGTTTTAGGTATTATCCTTTCCTTAGGGGTGTGTCCTGTGAAATTATTAAAATATTGCATTTTGTAAAGCATTCACAGAGAGATCAACACACTCATTTATTGCTGCACTTGACCTCAATCCATTTCAGATAGGAGATGACACCTTAACACACAGGAATGAAATTGGATTTACACTCTTTTTTGAAGTTGAGCTACACGACCGTGCTCGTGCCCTCTCCAGACCTGGAACACCACCCCGACCCCTGCACTGTCATTACCCAAAAAGTAAGATAAAAGCTTTTCTCTTTAGCCCAAATTCTGAGACTAGAGCCTGGCAGTAGGAAAATTTCTGTAAATAATATTTCCATTTAGATATTTTGATTATAAAAAGGCCATTACAGCTTCTATAGCACTACATAATCTATGCTTGGGGCTCCAGAACTCTCAGGCTTACTTGAAAGACACGTTTTATGCTGGTTCTTTATACTGAGACAGACTTTAAAACAGAAAATTTATTTGTGCAAATGATTCCCCACTGCAAGTACAAGAAGTTTGTAGCTATAGACATAAAATTTTGTAACCAAGCTCAACTGTTCTAATAAAAATACTAAAAACTGTTAAAAAAAAATACTCCTGTACAAAAAAAAAGCTATCCTGTAGAAAGCTAAGAACTACCCCACAGAAAGTGCCCTACCTGCCCTTTCAGGCAGTATAATTCATAAATATATTTAGATTTTGTTGAAAAAAATGCAAAGGGAATACTACTGTAATCTGAGGTTTTAAAATGACACAAGTTCCAATGCCTAAGTAGGTTGTTATATTTTGAGACAGGACACATGTCTCTCCAGTGAAAAGGTAATATCTCAGATATATAGAAAAGAAAAATAAATAGCTATTAAGTTAATTGTAGTGGCATTTTCAATTAAAACACAATACTAACGAAGGATATGAGAGGAAAAAGTACAAAAAAACCCAGTCCTATTTTGTGCAGAGTGGAAACTGAGACAAACTAGAGTTAAAATGAAAGATGAGTTTTACTTGAATTAATAAAAGGAAAAATGCCTCTCAACAAAGAAGTTGTGCCTTCATAAACTCCTACATATCAGCACACTTAAATTTTATTTGATCCCTAAATCTACGTACTTCCAGAAATGTTTTCTGCAGTTTGGTTATATTGCAAAGTAAGATTATATTGCTATTGAGTTCATTTTCTCAGTATATAATGCCAAACTGAGTTGCAGTGTATGACAGATTTATGTCTATATGCTTGAGAAAAGCAGGAAATAGGAGGCATTTCAATCTACACGGCATGGCAAGACCTCAGAAATAGTTTAAGACACTCGATGTGTTACAATGTAGGGGAGGGTTCAACTTCTGCTGAGCCTTGTCTAACAACCACACACATATTTCCAGCAGAATGGTTTAAAACGCAATGCAAAGTCCGTGGTGTTTTCTCCTGAAAAGCAAATACCTGCTGTGCAAGGCCTAACTGCAGCTCATGGGTAAATTAAAACAAAACAGGGACACAGTTACTGTGACAACATCAGTTGATAGGTTACCACTGCGAAAAAGCTGAATTTACAATGAATTACCACATATTTCAATGTTTTTAGCCATGGCTACCACACAAACAGTGGGTGTTATAAAGAAATAAGTTTTTTAACAGCCACCTAGTGCATTGCTATTATTTAGTGTGGTCCTGCAGCTGCACATGCAAAAATCAATGACATAACTGGTGTTTGGTGATGGCCCTGATAAAAATTGGCAGCCTCTGTTCAGCTCATAAAGAGAAAATATTGACATCATAGAAAACATCATCATGACTAGCACTGTGACAACCTTGCTGCCAACCTGAGCAAAAACCTCAATGCTGAAAAAAAATTATGATTGAAGTGTTCTCTCTGTTCCTGGAGCTCTGGCAGCCTCGGGGCCGTGCCCATTCCCTGGGGAGCCTGGGCAGTGCCCGGCACCCTCTGGGGGAAGCAGAACCTTTCCCTGGTATCCAGCCTGACCCTGATATCCCTGGGTGCTGTCCCTGGCCCAGAGCTGCCCCTTGGGAATTGCCGCAGCCCCTGGTGCTCTCTCCCTCAGCTCCCATCCCTGCCTGCTGCTCCCTCCCTCAGTCTCCATCCCTGCCTGCTGATCTCTCCCTCAGTCTCCATCCCTGCCTGCTGCTCTCT
>WEKY01055198.1:0-23132 GCA_013390045.1 Picathartes gymnocephalus | reverse complement strand
AGCTCCCATCCCTGCTGCTGCTCTCTGCCCTCAGTCTCCATCCCTGCCTGCTGATCTCTCCCTCAGTCTCCATCCCTGCCTGCTGCTCTCTCCCTCAGTCTCCACCCCTGCCTGCAGCCAGCAAACGCCTGGTGAAAGCCATGACTAAAATGAAGCACAGATTTGGCAGGGAAATAACCTCAAGGTAAAGGTTACAGCAAGGGTTAATGTCACAACAGAGGCTTCACTGCAGGACAACAGTGCCATGCAAAGAAATGAAAGACCACACCTTTCTTCTTCTCCAGGGTTCTGTCAGACATTAAAACAGACCTGGAAAAAAAAAAAAAAAAAGTACCTATAGGTTCTGAATATTTACATTTAGAAAGAAAATAACCTTGAAACCCTAAGCCCTAGGGAGGAGTTAATCTCTGGCATTTTGTGTCCAGCAGCACCTGAAGTATCCTCTGTCCTGTGATGAGAGCACTCGTGTTCCCCCTCTATTCTTCAAACAAAACGCTTTAAATGGTTCATTGCCAACACTACCAAAGGCCAGACTGCTCTGTTTTGTACAGCAAAAGCACAGCTACACTGAGGTTACGTCTGACTTAAGGAAATTTGGCAATTTTTCAATAAATATACCTAGTAGCATCAGGTCAAGTGTCATTCTTCAAGCTGG
Source organism: Picathartes gymnocephalus (assembly GCA_013390045.1). Classification (NCBI taxonomy): domain Eukaryota; kingdom Metazoa; phylum Chordata; class Aves; order Passeriformes; family Picathartidae; genus Picathartes; species Picathartes gymnocephalus. The sequence continues at coordinate 22,477 of WEKY01055198.1, read as the reverse complement.
TGTGCTTCACCTGAGCATCAATTCTGAACTGCATCTTCTGACTCTATTTCCACTGTGATCTGTTTCCATACACTGTCATCAAAGTACCAAAACAGGAGATATATATATACATATATAAATCCTACCATAAAATAGTATTTCTTATCACATTCATGCAGTTCACTTTTTTCTTAGTGCCTTGCCTTTCTTCTAATTTCTCCTGTGGTGTTGTTTTTTTTTTTGGTTGGTTTTTTTCCCTCCTCCTTTTAACATTTTGAAATAAATGAAAAGAAAATAACAATCCCAAAAAGCTCACGCCAGTTGGCAGGGAAATTAAAAATCACAGATTCAAAAGTACTTTCCTAGTTCATGAAAACATCTCTAATGAGACAGATGAAAATATGAATTGCTCCTAATGAGCTCAAAATTGCACATATTTCCCTTAGTTTAATTTTGTAAGCCTTCACAGATATTTTGTGTTATGCTTTATTATAAAACAAGAAGTGGCCACAAGGCTGTGATAACCAATTTGTGAGATTAAAGTACTCAACTTGAATGGTTTCATTAACTTCTAAGCCATGAGTCAGAGCTAGAATAAAATACAATTCCTTTGCTATTCATGGAGGGTCTTACTCTCCAGTGACTTCCAACATTTTGGAGTCATTAGCACCTGAGAAGAACAACACCATTATTCCTGACTTGTCAGTGGCACAGCCATGAAAGGATAATTTACAGCCAAGCTGTGACAAATAATGTCCCATCAAGGGTTGTGTCTGCACTGTGGGGCTCAGCTGTCGCAGAGCAGCACCAGCACAGCCCCCGTGGCAATCCACCCTGCAGTGCCCACTCAGACACTCCAGCCAGCTTTGGAACAGGATGAAGCAAACCCCGTGCAATTGCTTCAGCCAGCTTTCCTGAAGAGATTTTGGTATGGCCAGGAATGCACGAGGAATGCGGAATTTTATATAAATCTATATAAAATTACTGAGTACAGCAGAGGTGGGTGCCATTACCCTGCAGACAGAAAATGCAAGGATGAGAATTGCTAAAGTTCCATGTAGGTTCCTATTTTCAGCTGTGGCTGACTCATGTAATGGAGGTAGGAAAGGGGAGGAAATGATGATAACAAAAAAAAAAGGGGAGGAGAAAACAAAGCTGAAACCCCGTGCAGACAATGGCCAGTCATGAGACCCTGCAACATTTTCAAATCTGGAGTTCTAGGGTTTCTGTATGAATGTTTACACAAGCCAGTGAAATTTAAATGAGCTTTTGCTTTAGAAGCGGAGAAATATCATCCATCTACTGCTCCAAACAACAGAATAGTTCTGGCATGCTCAAGAAAATAAAGTATGTGAGCAGCTTCCAGGCAAACTATGCTCTCTCTCCTGTGGGAAACAGAAGTTGTGTCTTCAGTAAAACTCAGCTTATTTATCATTTAAGTGTTTTAGTATCCAAATCCATTCACTCTTCACACTGTCATTTGCTGTTAAATCACAGATTTTAAAGGATGACTGCTTTACCACATACCTCAACCTTAACACTTTGGTAAAGTGAAGAACCTCATTCTCTCACCAGTTCTACACAAACAATTTGAGGTGGTGACTATATTGCACCGAAATGGGGGTCACAAAGTGCTGATTACAAAGAAGAGTGACTGTGTAACAAGAGCACAGGGCAGCATGGAATCATACTCAGCCTGGCAACAGCACAGAAGGAAATATCACTGCTGAATGTCAGAACATACGGTGGTCCTGCAAGCACCCAGAGAGGAGAATGATGAAGAGGACGAACAAACATTTGCAATAAACATCCTAAAACTCTGAAGAGTAATTCTGTGCATTTGTTAGACGTATTTCAGGAAAAAAACATTTAAGCCAGGTTGGAGCAGCCTGCTCAGTAGAAGGTGTCCCTGCCCATGGTCCCATCCAACCCAAACCATTCCATGATTCCACAGCTCTCTCTCACCACTGCTGTTCGCTCCTGCTCTCTCCACTCCAGGAAGTGAAACAAGGCTTTCTATAACCATGACATCTCCAAGGACAATTCAATTACAAGATCAGGAACGTCTTTCTTTTGTCTGTAAACCCCACCATCTCCACCCAGCCCAGGCACAGTTGGTTTCTGGTGCCTTCTCTTCCCTGCACTTGTAAGACACATCCATGTGTGACACCAGGGTTTGTGACTGAAGTTCCCTGGAGGCAACTGTTAGCAGGTGGAGAATCAGCACAATCTTGGCATCCAGTTCAGATGAACTCAGCTAAATCATCTCTGCACAATCTTGGTGGCAGCTCACAAATTGAATCCTCTGTCCTTTCATTTTTCACACCAGATTTGTTCATTGCATTGATAATTTTCCTATGAAAATACCACTACTGTACTTACAGTATTACTTAGCACTAACAAAGGGAGTGCGCTGTTGACATTCAATATGTGAAAATGTATTTATAAATAATTTACTGATCATCCAATTGATTTTGGCTGCAGAAATGGACCCATTGGGGTGGTCCTTTTCTACTCACAGTTTTTATGGGGAGTTTGGTATTTCTATGGGGATATTCCTAATATGCTACTTTAAAATTCTGTTTATGCTCTTCAGAATACCAAAAAAAAAAAAAAGCAGCACACATAGAAAATCTGAGTTGAAAACTGTGGCCTTGGCAAACATATGGAGTCTTGACTGAACATCAGTCAAACAGATCCTGTGTGTTATCTCCAAGAACATCTCCTCATATCCTGCATGTTCACAGCCAGAAAAGCCCCCATACGCTGTTTCTAAAAGCTTGATGGTAATTTGAAATCTACTTATTTCTTTTGGGGTTTTAAAATATGCTTTATAAACTCAAGTTTTAGATGTCTAATAAAAGGTAAAATAAAAATAAACAAAAAACCCCACCCCAAAATACGACATCTGTCAATTGATTTATTTCTATCTTCTTCAGCAAGAGGATAAGGTAAGGAACACAAGAAAAAAAACCCCACAATTTCTGTGGTTCCTTCTATTAATAAAATATTCATTTAGGAAAAAAAATGTATAAAATTAAATGGACTCCAAACTTTCACAATTTAATTAAAGTGGCTTTTAAACAAATCTCCTGTGAAAGCAGCAGCAGCCTAGGACAAAATGCATATGGTTTCTTTTTTAAGACCAGTTACACTTCTTAATTGGTTTCAGAAAATGCCCAACTATTGAATCCTATAGAATGTGTGTGTGGCCTTTAAAAACCCTTGTAAATGAGAACTGCTGGCAGAACAATTAGCATTTAAAAGCTAGAATGACCTTAAATCTGTGCATCATTGTGATTCGTTTGGACTTTAATATCAAGAACAGAACCAAAAAATGCCTCAGCTGCCAAGAGAAAGAGCTCCCAGCAGCAGGAGAAGGACACTGGGTAACAGGGTGAAGCATGTGCAGTGAAACATAAAGGACAAACTGGTGTGATCAGCTCTGATTTGTGTTGACTTAGCAACCAACCAGAAGGGCCTTCCTGGGCACTGAGCATGGAAAAGGAAGGGAACAAATCTTCTGCTTCTGACCTTACACAGGAGAACCACCCCAAAAACTGTTTATCCCTAGCATGAATTTCAGGTTGCAAGAGGTAATAAGCTGGGCATAAATTGTGCTTCCAAGGAATCACTGGATAACCAAGTGCCTAACTGTACTGTGAATCTGACATCATCTAAACAAAATAGATGGAACACTTCACTTTATATACACATATATATATCTCAGATATAAATACATGTGTTATGGTTATAGATATAAGAGGTGTCATTTAATTTTAAATATAATTTGCATATATTGCTTGCAATTATACTAATTCATGTAATATTCCACCATTCTGAAAATGAGATGACTTCTTGTATCCCCAGAAATGACAGCACTGCCTTGGGGTTGGGAGCAGTGGTGTGTTACAGCTGCTGATCTTACCAAAACCAAAGATTCTTAAGTCAAAAGCTGAACATTTATATTGGATGAGTTTGGAATGAAAGCAAATGATGACTACAAGTCTTCCCTTCTTGAAAGTGACATTTGTTATAAGCGTAAATCATTTGGTTATATTTTTTGTTCCAGCTCTCATTCTCATATTCCAAACTACACAAAAATAAACATTCATAAATGTTAAAATTTATTTCTATATAGAAATGCCATATTTTTACTAGATTTTAATAAATACAATTGAGTTAAATCCCTAAAAATATCAATACTTACATTAAATATAGATTATATTCTAAATATTATAAATTATTTACATGAATAATTTCATTCCATTTCCTCAAAGAAAACACGACTTAACCAAGTAGTCAGTACATCAGTTACTACTGATATTAGTAATATCAGAAGTAGTTTCTGGAAAACCCATTGATGACCAAAAATGGCACAGTACCCTGGTCATCAGAGAAATACAAGATCACAGAGTGGTTTGGGTAGGAAGGGACCTTAAAACTCATCTCATTCCACCCCTGCCATGGTCAGGGACAGCTCCCACTGNAGCTTCTCTGGGCACCCTGTGCCAGGGCCTGCCCACCCTCCCAGGGAACAATTCCTGCCCAAGATCCCATCTAACCCTGCCCTCTGGCACTGGGAAGCCATTCCCTGGGTGCTGTCCCTGCAGCCCTTGGCAATTGTCTCTCTCCATCTTTGCTGCAGCTCCTTCAGGCCCTGCAAGGCCCCCCTGAGCTCAGCCCAAAGCTTCTCCTCTGCAGGCTGAGCAATGGCAGCTGTGCCAGCCTTTCCTGCCAGCAGAGCTGCTCCATCCCTCTGCTCATGCTGGAGCCTCCTCTGGCCTCTCTGCAGCAGCTCCAGCTCCTTGCTGGGCTGGGCCCCAGGGCTGGGCCAGCTCTGCACTGGGCTCTCACCTGAGGGGGCACAGGGGCACCATCCCCCCTCCCCTGCTGCCCCGGCCGCGGCCCAGCCCAGCCCAGGGGGGTTTGGGCTCCCAGCTCTGCCCAGGGCTCCCCCAGGACGCTGCAGTGGACGGTGCTGTCTGGGCTCAGCGGGATTTGATCAGGTGCTGTCCTTCCGAGCCACAGCCCTGCCTGCGTTTGAGAGCATTTTACCCAGATTCCCCAGAGTAGTTTAGCTAAACTTATGGCAAGTGCATTATCTTGTCGGTTTTGCACTTTCCATGTGGATGAAGTTTATGATGTGCAGATTACTTGAGAGGAGACTATTTAAATCAGATGTTAAGTCCCATTAAATAATTTGCGCACTCATGCCAGGTGTTCCACAGAGATATTTCAGATAGCAATTTTCTTAACATAGCTTACGCAAATACTTAAAAACTTTAACAACAGTAGATACACAAGTAACAGTTTGTCATTCAGGAAATGACAGTTCCATATAAATAGAGATTACCAAAATATGTGTGTGGTTACACAGTTTTAGAATATTAAAATATTTAATAATTGACAGATTGCCAAGGGTTAAGCAACACACCTGTTTTATGGATATTAGGGAAAAATTTCTTCACCAAAAGGGTGGCCAAGCATTGGCACAACTGACCAGGGCAGTGGTGGAGTCACCATCCCTAGAGGCAACATAAAAGATGTGCAGATGTGGCACTTGGGGGACACGGTTTGTGATGGGCTTGGCAGTGCTGGGGTGACAGCTGGACTCCATCTTGAAGGTCTTTTCTAACCTCAGTAATTCTATGGTTCTGTGATTCTAAGGTCATACCTAAGTTTTGCCACTCTCCAATATTAGAAAGAGTGCCCTGGCGAAATCTCAGGGTAGATAATCACATCCTACCTGCCTCCATCTCTCCTGTCATTTGAACTTAGTCAGTTATTTAGAATTTCCTATTAAGAATGCCCTGTAGATTTTGCAATTAGCTTCCCATGTCAGAACACAGAGCACTGATTCCTACATAAAAAGGGCAAGCTCAACCCGCTGAACAGTACCATGGCAACGTCATGTTTAATTCATGTGTAGCATAGGTTGTTTTATAAAATTATTATCATTATTTTCTGCCTCAAATTTGTCTTACATATAATTATAACAGCATTAAGAAATATTCCTGCTCTGTTTATCCTCTGAAGAGACTAGAAATGAAGGTGAAGAGGAGGGCAGAGCTAGCAGCTCGTCATACTGTGAACATAATCAAGACTTCAGAACAGAAAGTTTAACAGCCAGACTGTTCCCCAAAGCAGTAGGTGTTAAAAGAGTTCTGAGAGATCCCTGGAAGCCAAGCAGATTGAAACTGGGAGTGTGGTCTGTGAGAGCTCCACGAGCAGACTGGAAGGAAAATATAACAGATGCTGGGGAGAGAGAGAGGGTGCACGGTGGTACTGGGAGCACTGGGACAGGCTCCCATCAGGTGTGGAGCCACTGCTGCACCTGCACAGAGAGCACTGAGCCACAAACAGAGAGATCTGAAACCCAGAAACAAAGCTCTGGGCAAGGCAAGGATCTGGGAGGAGAATGGGGGAAACACTTCCAAGAGATGGAAGGTGCTGAACCACACAGCTGAGTGTATCACTATAACCGTGTGTGTGTGTATATATATAAATATATATAAAATTAAAACGGCAATAAAGAACCGGGACAGGATCTGTGAGGGCCAATGAACCACCCAGAGAACACTCAAGCTGCAAAGGGCACTGACAGCTGTACTTGTCCTGAACTCAGAAAAGCAAGCAGGACGCTGCTGCCCATAAGGAAGGGTTTCTCACTTCTAGGAGCTCCTGAAACTTCTTCCTTGCAAGCTGGTACGATTTCCTAAAGGATGGCTGGTCAAGCATGGGCAGAAAGGGTTGACTAATATCACCCTTCCTGCAGTTAGGCCAAGAGTGATTTTTCTTTTCCTGCATTCCAAAGGTTCTCTCACCTTCACAGGAGCTCTCAGCCACTGTGGGAAGCAGGGCACGAATCCCAGCTGGTTACCTGGAGGAAATGGATGCCAGTGCTGCTGACCTAACTTCTAAAGGGTTTGCATGCTGGGAAGTTGCATGGGAAGATGACAACTGAATAGTGGTTTTCGATTACATAGTTATTTCTCTTAACCTTGCCCAGCTGCTTTCAGAATAAAGAACGTCTGAGGAAACTGCACACGCATGTAATTTGCAAGAGACAGAACAATACAATTAAGTGTGAAATAGCTTTGGACTACTCTTTTTACAAAATACAGTTCTATTCTATTAAATACTTTGAACTAGAATGCCCAAAATTAAGGTTTTTATTCTGAACCATAAATGTTCTGATTTCAGTGGAAAGGAAAATTCTCATTTTTAGTGTCACATTCACTTGGCTTTCAAAGTCTGATCCACATGATGCTCTGTGTGTGCTAACACGAACAGTGTTGTAATCAATTCCATTTAGCACACCAAATTGATAGCAATTTCATTACTATTTAATACTGAAAAGGTGCTGGGATGAAATTTTCTGTATAAAGGTCTGTTAGCAAGACCTGCTTTTATTAGCACTTAATATACTACACAGGGTCCATTAAGATTTGCTCTTCAAAATCCTAATCCAAATTCTTCTCTAGTCATATGTGAATAGCACCATTAACAATAAATACATTATTTCAGGTTTCCAGTGGCAAGACTGAACTGAATTATATATTGGAAAATAAAATGGTGGAAAATAAAATGGAGGAAAATAAGAGGATGCACTCAATTGTGGTACAGATTCATTTCTTACTGATTTTTTGTTGTTTGCTTAGTAATGCCATGGTCACTCCATTAGCCCAGGACTTTCACAAGTCTCAATCCCAAAATATACTCACTGGCTTTTTGTGCATGCACAGAACTTAACCTGACCATGAATAATGCTGCAGGTTTTGGCACATTTACCACACCATGGGGGAGAGGGGTAGGGACCTTAAAGGTGCTTAAACACTGCTTAAGTATCTTTTTAATAAAGCATCAAACTCATATACCACAAAATTAATTACATTTAATTTCATGTTTTCAAAACTCTTCTAATATTTTATAATTCTTTTAACACCAGTCAGAAAGGGAGACACAGCATGTATTTGCATCTTTTGCTAGAAAAAAGAAATTTTTTTCATCAAAAAATTGAAATATGTTCAGGATTTTTCCTTTGCTCTTGAACAGAATTGATACCTCAGTCATTGTAACCTTCATTCTGACATTAAAATGTCAGAACTCTGTCTCAACCAACAAACTACAAACATTTGTCTATTAAATAATATGAATCCTTAACTCAGAACACTAAAAATCTAATAACTTACCTCAATATATAAAAAAAAAATCTCATAACAAAAGCCAAACTGATCTACTTCCTAGATCTACCCCTGCAGAACAGACACAAGATTTTCCATTTATTTTTTTCCACGGCAGTTTCACATTAGCTTAAGTTTGAAAATGAGCCCATAGAATTTCATTTAGTATGCAGGTTCTTTGGATAAAAAGAGATTCCACAGAAAAGGGGGCTGAAAGCATGAATGTAACTGAGGAGCTGACTTCCTAAAGCCACATTTACTGCTCCAGGTCTCGAGTTTCACGTTCAAGTGAGATGTAGGAGCTATAATCCATGTTCTGGTTTGTGCAGAATGACATTCTGAAGGGTAAACATTGAAAATAAGACATTAATTTCGTGGCATTAGTCTACCTCTTCTGAATTCATACAAGATCCAAGAGTTACTTATTTCAACCTATAAATATACCCCAACTGCAGTAACTTTAAACAGCTGATCTCTTCCTTCAAATCGACAATTTAGGCTTTTCAAACCAGAATGAATGAAACTTGGAAACATTTTGTAGGGACAGAGGTAGAAGCACCTACTGCTGAGACACTCAGTCTCAGCTCGTCACCAAAAAATGAAGAGTGAAAGATTTCCTTTTCCTTCATGCTATTTTCTTTTATATTTAAAGCTTTGAAATCTCAGAGAACTTCTTCTACTTCACCAGCAAATTCATACACAGCCAATATAAGATTACAGTGATGACTTAGAACACTGAATTTAGTTCAAGGTATCTGTTTGGATTTTTATAAAGATAATTTTATTAATTATTATGCACTGAAAGTGTGGTTTCTTGCTTTCTTTTGGACTCATTTACCTAAACGTTCTTTCCTTGCTTAACTTCTTTCCACAAGAAAAGCATCTGCTCTTTTCCCAGTTCTCTTCTTTGTAGAGAATTACCACCAATATCAAGCCCAAGCCTAAACTATTAAAACAATGACACTTTATTAGGGGAAAAAAGCATAAGAGGTATGTTTTATAACTGTGGATGTTTCAGAAAAAAAGGATATAGAAAATATAGCTGTGACTATAAGGTAAATTATGCGCTAAAATCTGCTAATAATTTTTTATTCTCACTCCCTTAGTTGTTCGTTGAGAAACCTTGGCAGCTATTTCATTAAGAATTCCTTTCACTATATATATTTTTACTACACAAAGTCACACTGAAGTGAAAAATCTATGCACCATTGAGTTTAGTATGACCTTATATAATAAGAGAAACGTACAGTTATAGAATATTGCAGTGAACGACACTGTAAGGCAGGAAAACTGGGCTTAAATACACAACATCTGTATGGTGAAAGGGCTCACAGCCAAAGACCAAAAGTATGACCTAAAGGCCATACTTCCCAAAATATAAACCTGTTTTAAATTTTGGAAAGGAGATTTATTTCCCCACTCTTCCCCTTTTTGCCACCACTTTTTCATTCAAGATCCCTTCTTCCTTGCTGCCAGGCTGGACATTCCAGGCTGGCCCAGCCAGGAGCAGGATGGATTCCCCTGCTCCCCTGCAGCACTGCAAAGCAGGCTCAGAACTGTGCCTGCCAAGGGCTCAGCTCAGCCTGAGCTCCACATTCACTGTCTTTTAAACACTGGGAAAATGCAAAATTCAGTTTTTCTGGCCAAAGTTTCAGATCATGTTTTACAAACGGGTAATGACATCACTTCCAGCACTTTCACTCACAAGGAAAACATCAATTCTCCATCCTCCATTAAGAGAAAACCTGTGAGCTAAACTCTTCCCCCACAACATTAGGTATGTGTCCATGTGCATCGTTGCACACTGCATAATGTACATATTTCTCTAAGAAAAAAAAAACCCAAAAACTAAAATTATAACAGCACTGTATGTGTGATGTGTTTATGAATCTGCCAGTTATTTGGACTTGGCTACATTTTCTCCGATGACTAATTACCACTCGAGAACCTCCCAGGGAGTTTAGCTGCCTGTTGTAAATTAAACTGTAAAGCCTTATTATATTAATTGAAGTAGAAATGAAGAAAAAAAAAAAAAAAGTTGTTTATGTTGAAAGAAACTACATGGCTTTAGAAATTAATATAATTAACTATAATTTTCTTAACTGTTTGTTTCTCACCTCCTTTTTTTCTGTTCTTCCTTCTCTTCCACAGCATTTTTCTCCACTTTGAAGTTTAATCTGTGCTGATAAATGCTTTTAAAGACTCAAAAGAATGGGATACTTTGGCTGGTATACATACACAGCTGATGAGCCTCCCCATCCTCCTAGGGAAGGATTCCTTCCCAAGATCCCATCGAACCCTGCCCTGTGGCAGTGGGAAGCCATTCCCCGGCTCCTGGCCCTGCAGCCCCTGGGGTACCAGCCTGTGTTTGCTGCTGAAATGGGATGGGGCCAGGGGGAGGACCAGCACCTACCCTGGCACACACTTGGTGGTTGGTGCATCTCTCTCTACGGATGGAAAAGTCCATCTAAACAAAGAAACTCTCCCCTGTCTGAGGCAGAAGCTTCAAATCTCTCCTTTGGAAATCTAAGTCTGATAAATTTTTCATAAACGGCTTGAACACAACAACTTTTGCAGCTGATGTGATTCTGCATCATTTCCTCAAATCAAGAAATAGCACATTTCCAGAGTGAAATGTGAAACACTAACCCTGCAGACTCTCCCCATAACCAGCAATACCAAATGCACCCAAGTAACTCCCCTCATTTCAAAACCTTTCGAAAAGATTTCTGTCCAGGAGTGAATTCTTACTCTGTGATTGTGTTCACTTTTCTTCCTTTTTCCCTCTTTTTTCTTCTGTCCTCAAGACAAAAAAACAAAGATGTTTTTTACAAGGTGGACCTTCATTTAATTACAGTTAGAATGATTTCCCTTCTTTCTCCTATTATCTAATTTTCTCCAAAGTCCATGATGAAGAGCAGAGAGGTATAACTATCACCATATTATCTACAGTCCTCATCAGAAAGCTTATAAAATGATAAAAACTCTCCCAAGAAGGGCAGACAATTCAGTCACTGCCCATTCAAAATGCTCTCACAACCCTCATGACAGAGATCATTTTACTACTTCATTTTAAATAAGGTAATTCGTTATTACGTCTTATTTATTTTAGTGCTTAATTATAGACTCCTTTTTAAGTCTTGTGAAAGCACACACAGAAAATAAGCAATTGAATTAGCCACTTCAATATTGACAAAATTAACTGGATTACAGTCAACAAATTGCAGTCTTTGGTTCTGAAATAACTGTAAATTTTAATGGAGAGCATCAGCATCGAGCACTTCCATTTCTAAACACAGATTCATTCTTATATCCTAATCCAAACTAAACCCCAACCACGCCCACCACTCAAACATCCTCTCCCGGATTTAAGGGATTTTCATACAGACATCTAAGAGACAGCCAGAGGCCCAAGTGTTGAAAATGCAGAATAAACTTTTCTGGGCATGTGTTAATTAGCAGAAGGTTACAGTGGGACATTTAAGTAGAAAACCGCATTAATAATGTGACTAGAGGGGAAATCGTTTAGCTCTGGGTTGCAATGGTGATAAACAAAGGTTGCCATGAACTTGAAAATATTGTCTGAAATTACAATGCTGTATCAAAGGTCAATGCCAGCTTTGCTCATTTAGGAAACAGCTAATCATATTTACATCATGATCCACCTGAGCTATAAAGCAATTAAAAATGGGTTTAGAATGGAATTAATAAATTGATTGATTGATAAGTGATCAGTTTTATAGAGATGGCTTATCTAGAAACCCAACACAACTGAAGGAAAACTGCTTGTAGAACCTCCTACCCCTATGCTGCATTAGGAGTGTTTTCCCAGAAATTAAATCAAAAGCTGTGAGTTGAGGTTACCAAATGCTACTCAAGATGAGGACAAGCAACTTGCCATTGTTACCAAATTTGCAACCAGACTGTATGGCTTCCAGCAATGGGAAGTTGGCACAAAGTCTGTGTATTTCAACAGCTGTTCTGAAATGTGCCACAATTAGTGATCCCAAAGTGGTATTTTTGGGAAGACACAAGGAATTTGCTTTGGGGGAATGAGAATGTCAAACCTGAAACAGAGCTTTATGACAAAAAAAAGAAGAAGAAACAAAAAGTAACCCTCAACCACTTCCCAAAGCACACAAACACTGCATAGTTAATATTTCCCAAAAGACCAAAACACACATCAGAAACACATTAACTCCTTGCCTCATGCATGAAGTGAGTTCATAGTTACCACCCTGAGGGTGTTACACATTCTGACAATATTGCATTGACTCCCCTCAGAATCCAAAGTCCACCCTGTCCCACAGAGAACAGACTGAGCTGACAGAGAAATCTGTCATGAAAGACAGCCCCTGCAGCCAGTATTTTTTTTTCCCCCCATTATTTTCAATTTTTTACTTGGTCTTTCCTTTTCATCACCTGTATCTCAATAGGTAATTCTGAGACTGTTAATATTATAGTGAATAATGTGTTGACCACGGTGACAAAGAAATATACGTATGCAGGATGTACCAAACCTGCATGAAAGAACTGGTTGCAATGTTCTTTAAATGTTATTTTAGTGCTTACAGGGCATTATGCTCTTTAAGTAGCTGCATTTTTCTGCAAATTAGACCATTAATGTTTTTCAAGAAAACATTTCAACCAGAAAGGAAGTGAATTTTCTCTAAATGTGATGTCTATATTCACATATTATATGGTAGTAACATCGGAAAATAAGGTTTCTGTTATTCTGACTGACTTCTGACTTGAAAGGTGCATTGCATTGTTCTACATTCAGCTAAAACCACTCAGACACCATGAGGAGCAAAAAAAAAGAAGACAGAGATTTTAATGTTATTTACAATGAAAAATGTCAAATTAAATCCTAACAATGCTCTGAAATGAAAGAATCAACTTTATTCTTGAAAACCATCTTTTTAGTACTCTCTTTGTATTACCCTGGCATGAGGAACAGATGAGCACTGCTAAAACAAAGTTAGGACCAGTGTCAATAAGGAACAGAAATGAGATATTGCAGCAAATGAACAGGATTATCTCCATGACTGGAGATACCGAGAAGGAATGAAAGCCATAAGTATAAAAGTCAAGAGGATTCAGCTAACTAAGAAAAATCCTAGGCTACACCAAAGATCTCATCAATCAGAAATGGCTGTGGAGAAAAGGGAGATGGGTTCATTAGAAGCCATCCCTGCAAACCACGTTTGCACAGTCAGACACAAAGCTCCAATGCTCAAAGCAAGTTACAGGCACTGGAGGTACTGCAACCAATCCTATGGAAAAGTGTACTGCCAAAACATCATTGCAAACAGAGCACCACCTTGATTTGTTCTTGCCTCAGCAGGGATGTTCAGTGGGAATGAGCCATGATAGGTGTGTACACATCGTGCCAGGCCTCTGCCACTCAGGGGACAGGATGTTTTACAGGTATCACGTCTTTGGTAACTCCTTTTCCTGTTGCTGTTGCCAGGACAGCCAATAAAACCGAGCAGGCAGAGCTCAGCCTCTTGGAGCTCTATGCTGGTAGAGCCCCACATCTCCTGTTGCTGTCTCCTGCCTTGGGCCAGCCCCAGCACCCAGCACAGACAGACAGACAGACAGACAGACAGACCCTCCCTGGCTACAGGGCCAGGTGAGGCTGCCGGTCCCCAGGGCTCTGTGGCTGCATCTGCAGAGGATGCTGCAAAACTCTGGGGTGTTACCAGCACAGCCTTGACAAGTCGTAGGAGAGAGATGAAGAAAGGGATGGGGAAAATTAAAGGATTGACAAACAGTTTTACCTAAAGAACAAGGCAAATTAGGGTTAAGGGATTTAAGTTGGAAATTAACAGTTTTCTACAATCGGAGCTATTAGCATCTGGAACATCTTTTAGAATAGTTGCAGATGAGAAACTGTAAGGACAAAGTAACTTTTTTATATGCATCTTCATACATTTAAGAAAGGAATATTTCATTGCTGTGAGTGACTGGTGGCACCAGACCCAATGATCATTTCAGATGGAAGGCTGAGAATATAGAGATTGTTCATCCTGCAGAGGAGAAGCTTTGGGCTGAGCTCAGGGGGGCCTTGCAGGGCCTGAAGGAGCTGCAGCAAAGATGGAGAGAGACAATTGCCAAGGGCTGCAGGGACAGCACCCAGGGAATGGCTTCCCGGTGCCAGAGGGCAGGGATAGATGGGATCTTGGGCAGGAATTGTTCCCTGGGAGGGTGGGCAGGCCCTGGCACAGGGTGCCCAGAGAAGCTGTGGCTGCCCCCGGATCCCTGGCAGTGCCCAAGGGCAGCTTGGACACTGGGGCTGGGAGCAACCTGGCACAGTGGGAGGTGTCCCTGCCCATGGCAGGGGGTAGAATGAGCTTCTTTTAAGATCTCTTTCAACCCAAACCATTCTGTGATTCAAAGATTGCTTCAAGTCTGATAATCCCACCTTTCAAATCCAGTTCCTTCCATCCAGAAGTTCAACATGTGGTTTGTCATTCTCTTAAGAATTTCCCTTAAAAATACACATTCAGAAAGTGCACTAGAAAATGATTATGTCAAAACTTTTACCAAAATTTGAATTCTAAAGTGAAAGAAGAACATAGTAGCAAACATATAATCATTATATTTTCTGCAGAAGGTAAGTCAAAATCATCTGCAGCCCAGAGTTAATTAATTAAAAAAGACAATTTATATCTGAAGCACCTTCCGTGCCTAGCTAGACATCACAGATTTATTAGCAGCTGATATGTACTTCACACAATTAAAAAGAGATAAACAGGTCCTACCTTTATATTTAGGAACTATTAGGGTGTTTTTATAACAGCTGCTGCAAATTAATCCACTGTAATCCTTCTACACTTTGCCATTAGTTACTCAACAAAACCAGAGCCTCTTGAAAACCAAAAATAAAGATGCGTGAGATTTTTCTAATTACACACTTAACTTACGGAAAATGAGAGTATTCCATTTGTCACAATTCAAATCTCCTAGGAAATTAAAGGATAAATTTCTTTGAACTTGTTTACTTTTCACTGCAAGATATACATCTAGTGAGACCTTACCCTAAATTGAGATACTTTGCCTTAACATTCCTGTGGCCAAGGAATTTATTTTATCTCTTCACCTTATATACCCAGAATTTATCCTCAACTGGGGAAAAAAAAAAATCATAAATGCCAGAAAAGTAGTAGGTTACATGAAAAAAAAAATCACAGTAAAATACTCAAGCACTATTTCATTTAATACTTAAATTTCAAGAGCATTTTAATATGCATTTCCATTGCCACCCTCTTTATGAAATCTGACTGGGAAGACAAGTGTGAAAGGAATCAGGGAGGATTTAGGAATACTGAAAAACAAGAAAAATTATAAAGAAGAAGAAAACCTGTTTGGAACATTTCAAAATTACCTGTCACCAGTGACATTCTGCTGTGAAATGATGGCATCTTAATATCTTCATCTAAGGGACCTTGATCTGAAATATTTATAAAACACATGAAATGGGACTCCTGGTAACAATGAGAACTGTCAAGTACTGAAAATAGCGAGTATTGCCATGCAATTTTTTCCCATCAAGTTTAAATCCTTTTTTTCAGAGCTGGGGAAGAAGTATCACCTCTAATGCTGAGTTATTTATTTTTGCTTCCCAGGAATGACTCTGGTCACATGGTGTGCCAAGTCACATCACTACCTAAGTCCCTCTCCACCTATTGGCAAGCACACAAAATTCATTTCTTTTTCCTGCACCACCACAGTGGGGGCATTTCGTCTCTAAGGAAGCTTTGTCTGCACTGCCACTTTAGAGAGGGACCCCCCTCTAACCTTTAAAAAATGAATGCTAAAGCTTTGTAGTCCACTCTGCTTGCAAGCTTCCATCCTTGTGGACTTGGAGCAGCTCTTTGGGCTTTTCAGAACAAAAGGATATTGGAACATTTTAACATGAGCCAAGTACAGTTCAGGGGAGCAGTATCACATGAGTAAAGACCAAGCAAAACTTGTGTCATCCAGTTTTTCCCCCACCCTCGTCCTCACCAACAGAAAGCAGGAAATAGATCATTCCCAATATTTGTTTTCCCCCATTGGAGTGCCAAGAGACACATCTGAACTCTGCCCAAAGCATCCTCCTCAAAAATACAATGGAAAAGAGATTTCTGTGACAAATGTCTACGTTGTCAAAAGACCAATGCCTTGCCTTATTAGAACATCTTTTCTTCAACAGCTACCAAGAGGGAAAATGGAAATTTTGCAAAGAATTCCTGATGTGGGCTGTAATTTCAACCAGACTTTCAGTCTCCAATCATTCCCTTCATCCACGTCCCTGCACAGCCATGTCTCCAGACATCTGCAGGGTGACTTCGTTTCTCAACTTTCATTTGACGTTAATCTTTCCAGAGAAATGTGTGTTTCTTTGTTGGTGGTTTTTCCCCATTCACACAGAAAAAGTCTCCAACATTCTTTTTAAATTAAGAAAAAAATTAAAATATCCTAAATTAGAAGAACTGATTTTTCAGTCCTAGGTCTGCAACTTAAAATTTCGTCTTCATTGGGATTAACTAAAACTCACTAAATGTACTGGTGCTCTAACAACTAACTCATATATGTGTATATATACATATGATATGTGTGTGTATAAAGATATATAAATATATCCACATATATACATATTTTTAGCAGTGCCGTGTTAACAGCTGGGCAGAAGATCTCAGGGGTCTTTTCCATCCTAAAAAATTCTATGCTATAGAATATATTTGCATCATTTAGTGGCAAAGACTACATAACAAAAGGGAAAAAAAACTTATCTGCCTTTATGACAGAGTACATTCAGCTGAAACTAAAACCCACACTACTTTTATTCATGGTTTCTTATTATTTAATGATTCATAAAAGAGAGCAAATGCTTAAGCAGTAATTAGTATTGAGGAGCCATCAAAATCAGTTGTTACAGGATTGGGATATTCAAAGTTAGCAGTCATTATCTCATAAGATTTCCCACTTGGCCAGCAAAAGACTGTCTCAAATATATAAATCAGATAGAAAAAATAAGAATACTGGAACCCAAAATTACAGCTACCAGCTCTTCCAAAATCTTTTAATTAAGATTGTATTCTGTCCAATTGAAGCTGGGTGCATATGCTGAACATCCCAACACAGAGCAATAAGCACAGTTAAATAAAATATAAATAGAAGTACATCTACTGTTTTAATTTAGAAAATAATACCACAGTCCCCATTTCCCAAGTACTTCTCTTGTTAATTAATACCACATTTAAATTAGCTCATGTCCCTTGGAACATGATGGGGATGGACACAGAATGAGGAATAGAAATCAAAGTCCTGCTATAATCAAAAACATTGGCAAGACTTTTAAAAATTGAATACGAAAGTTGGAAGTAAAACCAAGAATCCCCAACCTGCTCAGCTCCTTTTGAGATGGAAAGCAAAGAAAAAAGTAATCTTGAATATTAAACTACCTTTAAGTGAGCAATAGCTCCTTTTAGTAAATACTATCACTGTTATTAACAACTTCTGTTTTGAACTGGTGTAAAAAACACTTCACCTTGTGGTAAACATTATTGAAAAAAATCTGCACCATTTCACAGAGGAATAAAGCTCAACAAGTATATAGATATCTATATAACAATGTTTCATAAAGCCTCTTTATTTGTTCAATTAATATCTACTCTGTTGCTTTTATCCAGGAAGGATAAAAATATTTAATGATATTGACTATCACTGTTCCGGGCCATGTTAATAAAAACAAATCAGTAGAGGGATGCTTCACTACACAGTATTAATTATAACTGCTATACAGAGGGAAATAACCATCTAGAAACTGTGATAAGGTTGCCCAGCAGCACCAGCTGCGTGTAACTCCAGGTAATTCAACTCCAGCACGTTCTGAGGACACAAGAAAGTCAAATAACTTATTTAAAGCAGCTTCAGAGATTGCAAGCCCGTTTTTCCAAAACATCCACTTGGCAGAAATGTTGTAACCCCTTTTATTGCCCCTGCCCTAGGAGAGATGACGACACAGATATGGCCAGGTAAAAATGCTTGAGCTGACACCTGGTGCTGTTTGAGCAACGCACAGACTGCTAACAACAACTGAAAACTACAGAAACAAAACAAATAACATGCACAGATAAGACCTAATCATATTTACTATCAAGAGATAGACTTGAGACACCAATCACACAAACTGGATTAGTTCCAAGCAGTGCCTGAGAAAGCTTAAAAAAAAAAAACCCAAAACAACCTAAACCTAAATGACCAAACTAAGAAATAAAGGATCATTCCTCCTCATTTGTGTAGCCTGCAGTTCACAAGGACAGTAAGTGAAGTTCACGTTTCAAGCCTTAGATAATTTCCAATAGCACACAACTTGCAGGGGTCCATTCAATTGCTTAGGAAAAAATTAAACCTAGTTACATAAAAGCCTTACATCTTGTTATGGGAGTACACCCATGGGTACACTTTGGCCAGCAGTAAATGTGGACCAACAAAGAACTAACACAGAGTCACTGAATAAGTGTAAAAGTCCATCCTGCCCTGTAAGAACTGAACAATAATAAAAGTTTTACATTTTTTCATCAGTGCTGGGTATTTTGTTGTGGTTCATGTGATCGCTTCTGTCAACACTAGACAAAATATGAATTCCTGTAGATATGTCTAATTAAGCAAGCTCACATCTTAAGAACTTTTTGGTTGCAAGCAGAATGGCAAACTAAAATCTGTATCCTTTAAAATGCGTTTTATACTGAGCTTAATCTTCACTCTCTTTTTCCTTTCCAATCTAATTTCGACACTGAGACATGCAATGATTCAGTTACAAACATGACTGGCTGCCTTTATGATATTATACGAATTGTCATAAAGAATGCTTTCTAGTTGAATTAACGTGACAGGTATGTAACAGATTCTGCAAAAATAAAGTCACAATATGCCATAATATTTCACAATGCTCTAAAACTGACAAGCAGTTCCCTAATTACTGCTTACACAGAAATTTTAAACACCATGTTCATATGTTTACTTTGCTAAGCAATCTATTATTTCAGTGGATCCTATGCTGAAAACACAATTGCAGTTAAAAAGAAAAAATGTGATAGATTTATCTTTCATACTTATTAGAAAAACGTCAAGAGCTGGTAACACATGGAAAACCCTGGATTTACAACAGTACTAAGTTTACAAAGACGTAGTTGGTTTTATAGCTCTATTTTATTCTTATTGGCTAAAAATATTTAGCCAATACCTGCAGGGCTGCTTCAATTCCTAGATTTTCACTCTTGTTGCTGATACAGATCAGGGCTCTGCACTGCAAAGTGAAAGGGACACCTTTACAAAAACTCTTTTTGAGGACCAATCAGTCCCTTTGGTCTTCCCAAGGCACTGCTTTCATGACAATGGGAAAGAATCTTCTCTTCAAGGAAATCTTGAGCGAGATTCAATTGATGCAAGTCTTCTACCTGTGCTTGTACTTAGAGTACCAATAATTTCAATAGAAATTCAATAGAACAGAATTATGCTACATAAAATATCCATTTATTAAAATTAAAATGGTTATTGATTTATTACTATTGCTAAAATATCTCTATTGGATATGAAATTTCTGACAAAATCCATACATTAAGGAGCACTAAACAAGCTCCAGGCCAACAGCTGGGGCTGGGGCAGTGGAGCAGGGATTCTGACCTCTCCTGACTTGCTAAACTCCTTGAAAAAATGGGAACCAGTAGGACCCTTTTTCAAAGCCCTGTGCCCTGTTAACCAGAGATCCTTATCCTCATACACTTCCAGGAGCACAGAGCATCACTCTGCCCTGGGGGGCACTAATTCATCCCAGCCTGTTGTGTGTTTTGAAGCTAAACAAGCCCACACAAAAGCAGAAACAGCAGCTTATGTTCAGCCTGTGATTTGCGTATTTAAATTCAGTGTTTAAACACGTCTTAATCTGCTGAAGTGGCTATTACAGAACTTATTTGTCTTTGAGAAAGCGTTAGATGCCAAACCAAGCAACATGTCTGGAATGCAGCAACCATTCTATCCAGCCTCCTCCTCCAGTGCTTTGCCATCCTTGGAGCCTTTCTGCCAGCTTTCCACAGCTTTGCTGCAGTCTGCAGTTCTGTCCTTACCATTAATCCAAATTCCAGTTCTCTGCACAATATTAACACAAACAGAATATGAACACTTAATTGAAAGAAACAGATAAATCACACGCTAGAGATGGGTAAATGCTGTATGGGTTTTAGTGAGCGGCTAGGATCATAACTTTATGAATAAGCAGCTCTTTTCAGTAACTGCACAGCCTGTTTCTTTCCATCCCTTAAACCAAATGAACATTAGAATGGTTCTTCTACTCCTTAAAAACACAGATTTATTTGTTTCCATTGGAAAAAAAAAAAAAAAAAGTTATTCCAACTGCAAGCTGTTCACCGTGCAGACAATCACCTGAATGCAAACAGCTGAGCCTCAAGGCAGATCTGGGAAATGTCTCTCAAATAATCAGTTTGTAACAGTTTTAAGACAACAAGGATTTTTGAAATATTTCTTCTGAAAATTTTAGATAGGTATTAAAACAGTGTTAGTATAACACAAAACTCCCTTATTTTCTGAAATGAAACGCTAAGGGCTGAAAAAATCACCCCAAAACATGAACAAGACAGTTTTAGGAGTGTTCTTAAGAGAACAGGTGAGACATTTCCATTCAAAGCAAAAACCAACTTCAATGTTTAAAAATTATAAATTTTACTTCAGTATATATATTTTTAAGAACTTTGCAACCTTAACCCTGAAACACAAAGAACTCCCACTGAACAGGTCTCCCTCATAAGAATTTGTACCTTAAACATTTACCGTAGCAGTTTCACCTCTCTATTAAAACAGTGACTGGTGAAGGCGGTAATAATGTTTGCACTTCAAACCACAGAACAAACTTCATATTTTTGGTTTAATTAA
Organism: Picathartes gymnocephalus; assembly: GCA_013390045.1. Taxonomy (NCBI): domain Eukaryota; kingdom Metazoa; phylum Chordata; class Aves; order Passeriformes; family Picathartidae; genus Picathartes; species Picathartes gymnocephalus. The sequence goes on along the minus strand of WEKY01055198.1, from coordinate 1,373 downwards.
AGCAGTTACTTTTAGTGCACTCATGAGCAGACACCAAACTCTCAAACGTTTGATTCTATGAAGCAAATAACAGCTAAATAAGCCTAACCACGAATTTAATTAGGATGGTGAAATGGCTCCAAAGGAAGCACAGTGGTCTGCTGTGACAAACCACAGACCAAGGGAATCCACAGCAGAGTTTAACACCGTGAAAATTAACTTGCTAAAAAGGGCAAAGCTGAGGATGACTTTTTGGGATGCACAACTAGCAACTGCAGAAAGTTGTTAGCTCATTTTCCAAGTGAATATGTGTAGCTGCTGCATAAAGAAAAAAAAAAATAAGATCCAGCTGCAGTTTTATGGTTCTTCTCCAAGGCAGGATGGTAGAGGTGTGGAATCCTATGAAAATGGTTGTTTGCCTACAGAAAGAATTTGGCTGTTTTCCTTGGCTGCTGTTCGGTGATTTCTGTAGAGCTTTCTTTTTCCTTCCCCCTCCTACTCCCCATCTTTTAAGTAGAGAGATGAAATTTAACTGGATGTTTTATTGGAACTCACAGGGCTTGGCTCAAACACCAGCCACTCGCTTGTTACTGAAATGCCTCATTATTCACTCAGTCCGATTCTATTCAAATCCCGGGAAGTTAATATTCCACTTTACAGTTTATCACCTGCTATCACAGCTCTGGTGCCTCATTACGGCTCCCAGGGTCTCCTTCAGTCCCAGGGGACAAAGCAGCACCTCCCCCCTCACTTCCTCTGCCTTTAATTCTCAGAAACACAACCCACCTCTCCAATCACAGTTTTCAAGTTGTTTTTCTTTTTCCTTTACTTGCTTTAGAACCACTTTTTTTTCTTTTTTTACTCATGTCACAAGGATATCAGGAATGGTGAGACCTGTGATTCCACTCACCAGGATTTATTGTATACATCCAGTTTATGATGAGGTGAGCAACATAAAATTTTAACTTACAAAACAAATCCAGCCAGAGTCAGGTCTGTGATTCACAAGAAGGGGCTTTTACTGACTTGCAGAGACCTGGCAATGCAGGATGAGTGTAAAATATTGCACAGGAAATGGCTAAAAGTTCCTTTACCTGGTAGGTGTCCTTGTTCTGGGTTTTCTGACATGTAACTAAATAATTTCACTCTACCAGCACTATTTTAATAATCCCAGCTGTTATTGTTTTGCACATTATAGTTCTTCAATCCCCTCTGCATTACCTGCAGGAAGGAGAACACACACAATGCTCCTAAAAACCATTTCCTGAGATCGTCACTGGCTCCAAAGCTTTAGTGCTACTAACGTTATATTGAAATTGTGCATTTGTTTCCTTGGAACACCATTCCCAACCACAGCACACCCCAGGACAGCACAGGATCCACAGCCCAGTGTA
>WEKY01055195.1:66975-93310 GCA_013390045.1 Picathartes gymnocephalus | reverse complement strand
AATGTTACCCTAATAATACTGTCATGTCCAGATTGTGAGCAATCACTAGAAATGGGAAAAGTATTATCAGAAATTAGATATTATGTTGGGTCTTTGACTACTAATTCTCATACTTATATCCAGTATTCAGTTTCAAAAAGCCATAGTCCAGTTTGCAAGAATTCAGAATACTTGAGATTAAAGAATGCCAGTGGAAGCTGGATTCTGAAAATCATGCCTTCTTTAAACAGATAAAGTAGTGGAAAGAGCTGTGACAGCTCATCTCAAAGGTGTAGTGAACATGTTTTGTAGTGTTGTGCCTCAAAATTATCCATAAGAAGAGGTTACTGCAGGGAGCTGTTAAGCTACTTATTGTTTGTGAAACAGCTAATTAATATGGTGATTAGCATCCTAGAGGGATCATAGGGGGAAAATAATAATTTAGTACTCAGTGCACAGCTTGTGTATTTTACAATAAATGAGAAATACTAAAATATTTGTCAGAAATCAATCAGCTCAAAGGATATTCATAAACCTAAACATGGAACAGATAAGGGTGCTGTGGAAAACATTGCATGAACTCCAAATGTATCGTTATGGGGGCACAGAACTATATTTCACGTTCAACCTAAATTCTGGTCTTTGTTTCTGAGTTCTTGTCCTTGCACTTTAACATCCTCTTTTGGTTTCTGTGGAGGTTTTATTATTATTATTTTTTAGTATTTTCTCTTTTATGATTCAATATCTAGCAGTTGGAATGGGCTCTTACACAGTAGTACATTATAGCAGTGTATGCCCTCCCCTCAAAAAATTCCCCTAGAAATTTTCTTGCCTATGAGCTGCAGACAAACATATTTGACATCTAGATAAATACCCTGTGTTTCTATTGAAAAGTTCTAGATTTTGTTCATCTAAGAAATTGTGATTAAACCTGTATTTAAAAGAAAGCAGCATTTAGAAGACCTGACTTGTTCTTTTAACAGGAATCCTTAGAAGAGTTTTAAAAATATCACTATTTTAAAGAAAAGAAAGAAATATAAGTGTTTTCCAGAGGTTTAACACTGGTTTGCAATGAAAGCAATCCCAGCTAGGCAGTAAAGCTTTTTGGACTGGTAGGATCACATGGAGCTCACACAAAAATAGCTCCTCATCCTGCAGGAATAGTGCAGTGTCCATGTGACTTTCTAGTGTGTTTTTGTTCCCTTTTCAGCTGGGAAAGCTACCTGTCCCCACTCCTTCTCCCTAGGAATTATCCCAAATTGTACCAAGTTTACCACCACTGTGCCTGTCAACACTGTGTATTTGACAGTGAAACTAGAACAGAGTTTTTAGGTTGGAAACCATCTGACTAAATCACCCCAACGCTTCCTGTGAGTGAAACAGCTCAGCAATTAAAAACTGCTCATATGGGACTAGTTTCATTAAAACCACCAGAAGATGTTTGTTTTCCTAGGTTTGGGAAACTAGGTTTCCTGTTCTGCATCAGGATGAATTTGAATAATTCTGTTCTTCAGGCATTGAAGAGCATCATATTTTGAAGTACCAACTATTAACATGACTAATGTCACTTTTGTCCAGCCAAAAGCCATGTCCCTTTTAAGTCTTCCCTCTTTCTTCATTTCATATCAGCACCTGAGAAAATGTGCCTATGAGGTGTTGTGCTGTGTTTCCACAGCAACTTTCAAAATAGGTGTTTTTATAACACATCACCATAGCCAGTAAAACAAGATATTCTTTTCTACAGTTAGGGCTCAGAGTCTCATGTGCTCTTGCCATGGTTGCATTTTAAATGTCTTGTGTAGCTTGAACCAAAACATTTAAGTTGTTCCATCTACAAAAACAGGTCTTTTTAACTCAAGCCTTAGTGGCATTGGATTTTAGCTCTAGGGTTTAGTCACCAGCCTGGTGTATTCACATCGTTTCCTGACTGGCATCAATCATGGAACATGCAGGGAAACAGCTCCAAAGGGCTGGGGGCTCACTTTGTCACCTGTTTTTGTCCCTCTCTGTCCCTCTGTCAGGAGCTGTACTCTAAGGCTTCCCATGCTTTATCAGAGTTGGTGACGGAGCTGTTTCTTCAGACCCTGCCTGTGGTGACCAGCCTCTCTGTAAGAGAATGTGAGCTTCTGAAAGAGGAATGGCAGGAGAATTTGGTTCCTCAGCTGGAGAAATGGCAGAACCACCGCCAGAGACACTGGAAGCTTTTCCAGGAACAGCTACTGCAAGAAAAAGAAGTAAGATCCATGTTATGTTTTGGGATCTCAGTGTCTAAAAAATGGGACATGGAAAAAAGTTATCAAGATACTTACCTATGGGGAGTGTTTAATGTATAAGTATATAGCTTGGTCCTGGCAGCTCCTGGCTCAGGAGAGGCAGTTTCACCTGCAGCATGGAGTGAATATGTATGCTGTGCATGTAGGCTTACACAGAGGAGTCAGGGAGTAATTACTGAACATCTGTCCACAGTGTTTGACAACTCTGTCAGCACATAAACAGTTTTTGGCAAGGCTGCTCTCTGATGTCCTCAACTCTTGGCATCTACAGAAACAGTTCAAAAAAACCTTCAGCAGCTCTGTTTGGAGAGGGTACGTATGAATACATTTTACAGGCAAGGAAGCCTTGCCATGATAAATATTTCGTACTAGTTTCTATGTATTAATACTATAATAACTGGAAACATATGATACATACATTTATAAACTTACTCTTCTCGGAGAAGGTGAAAAAACACACATCCAGCTTTCCTGCTGTGTGTGTGCCCATAGGGGACATTGACATCAGAGGAGAAAACAAGAGTGAATGCAGAGAGACCTGTCTTTGGCATCAGGCTGAGGCTCCAATACACCTTCAGTTTATTCATGCAGTGCTATGTCTCTGTTAACACAGTTTCTAACACAGCTTACTCAAAGAAAGACCTTCTCTATTCAAAGGGGTGTCTTTTCCTAAATGTTGTGTGCTGCAATGTATAGAGTAATTGGAGCTTCTTAAATAAAAGGTTGGCAGATTTCTTTAAGACTGGCAGAATCATATTTTCCCTTGCCCTCATTTTCCAAAGTGCCTAGACAATCCAGTACATTGTTAATGAAGTACCGAGCAAGTCCCTAAGTATTGCAAACTGCGTTAAGGTGTTCCAACTTTTTCACCCACTCGTATTTAGGGTTCTACTGCACAACAAGTGATTCAGGAAACTGGGCTTCCTACTAAATGTGGTATAGTTCTTTGCTAACCAGTGGGTTTAGAATGCTCTTGGAAATACAAAAGTAATATTTTTCATTGAAAATCTGAGACATTTCCTTTCTTTCTTCTGTATTTTCCTTAATATGGAGTTATGCAACATTCACCTCCCTGATCTTTTTGTATTTCCTTTATTGTAACTGGCCTGTTTTGAAAAACAATTTTATTTTTTCTGTTTTGGTGTTACAGGGCTATCTAGCAAACTAAACTAAACTGTGCTTGGGATCAACCACTGATGCCAGTGGGTCTGTTTACGTGCTTAGTAAACAGCGAGCATTTGTATTTTCCAGGACTGTAGGCTAGCATTTAGTGTTTGATTTTGGCATACCTGTACGTTTGGTGATTAATGAAACAATGTCTGACCTCAATTTTTTTTAATTATTTTGCCCCTTTTTATCAAGGATTAGATTGAATACCTGACTTGTCAAGTTTAAACCTTGCTGTCCATTTTCACGTTCATCACGGGTGCACAAATTGCCTGTCCTTGTACATGCATGGCTGAGCAGCCTGCTCTGCTGGGTGAACTATGAGCATGTCTCATAGTGCACAGAGTCCTAAGCAATGTGGTGGTATTCACTGTAATAAAAAAAAACCACAGAGAAGCAGGAGGTTCTGGTGTGCAACTTATGAATAATGGCATGTCAGAGTGCACATTAGGGCACCTCTGCTATGGCCCTTCCACTGTCCCATTGAACCTCAGCCATTGTTCAGGGCCCAAGGGGATGTGTTTAACAAACAAGATACCACAGAGGGGGATCAAATCGTACATTTTGGTCCAAAAATGCTGTCTGTATATTCCTCTGTTGCTATCATTGGGCACACTGTTGAGTGGAGAAACCATACCCTGGGAATTTTTCTCAAAGGATTTAAAGGATTAGTTCATCTCCAGCACTCAGCTGCTAGATAATAGGTCTTTGGGCAGCACTGTGTGATAGATTCATTGTATGTGAGTTCAGGTGTTCTGGTCATGCCCAAGCATAGGTTATTTAAATTAGAAAATTGACTTTCCATCACTTTGTGTACCCTAGCATTCATAATGTAAAGTAGATGACTTCCTAGCTGAAAAAAAAATAAAGTGTTTTCTGGCATCATTACTAGTAATTAGTGAGGTATAGAGCTATAGAGAAATTAACTTAGCAATGACAGAGCTCTCCCATTGGTCTGTGACTCACCAGCACTGCAGCTGGGCTTTATTCAATACAAAAATTTCCCGAGTGACATACAGAGCTGTCCTAAGGACAAGTGATTCTTTAGGATAAATTCCAAGAAGAGATAAGAGTTTCACGTAGTGAGAAATTCATCTTATGATTCCTCAAGACAATATTCTGTGCAGGAGCCTAAGTACCTTTTTTAACTTAATGCTTGTGGCTTTTTGGAAAAGATTGAACTGGAAAAAAATCTGCTTTATCTCCAAAGAGAGCCTGCAGGGAGATAGCTATTCCAAAGCTAGACTGGCAAATTTTCATGAGTCTGAAAAACATCACAACCCATTATATTATGTTCAAATGCAAAGTGCATTTCTTGTCCCTTTCCTAGTATAAACACAGCAGCATGAACATTTAAGCAATAAGCTGACACTTGCATCCTACAAAAAGGAACACTTGGTTTCTACCTTAAGAAGAGGAGATATTGGACACTTGTGACAGGTGATTATGTCATTTGGGAGATCCCACAGATGTTAGAGTTCTGGCTATGACAAAAGATCCATAAATCAACAGTCATATTGACAGGCCTTTTAAATTGTCAGGCATTTTGCAGCAGGAGATATGTCTTTCATTCACCTCTTGATAAATGTGCTGTGCTGAGTTACACAGTTGCCTGCTTTACAGGTTCGGGAAGTCTTAACACCAGAAGACTTTTCACCAGGGTATTTATGTATGCTTTTCAAAGTGGCTCTAAAAGATATTTTTCCTTTTTCCTTGAACCATCTTTTTTTTTTAGATGATCTTTCCTAGCATTTATACATGTCTGGAATCTGATGTCCTTTGGGGGAAAAGAATCACTTTTACAACTGAAAAGAAAAATATCAGTTTCATATATAATTTTGCGTTATAGGCTTGAGGATATGAGTGAGGCAAATGGGAATAAATGACTAATGAAAATAAAGTTTGAGCATTTTCCCACATAGTCCCTAACTCATGATTTCTGTAGAGAGCAGTTTCAGGGAGCAGCTTCCTGCACCAGGCTGAGACTCACTTGGCAGTCAGTGTGCATCGCACCCCATCTACAGGCCAAGACAGAGAAGTAACTTTCCTTTCATTCTCTGAATAATCTGTGCTAAAGATGTCAAAACAGAAATGAGAGGCATATTCCTCACCTTTATTGCTAGAGAGTAATGCTTAATTTCATCAGTGCTTCAGAAGATCTTGTAATGGACTTGTGACCAAGAAGCAAAATACTTGGAAGCTTACAGGATAAAAGTGGGATGAGATTTCCATCCATTTCCACATCATTGCTGGAAAAGCTGAACCTGGTACCTGCTTACCCAGAAAGCTGAACTGCCACTTGCTTACCAGTTTTGACATGGCATTGTATCGCTTTCTCGGGTTTAGTTTTTCATAGGGAATGACACACAGCACAAAGCCTGACCTTGCCACCTGGCCTGAAGAAGTCTCTGTTTTGCTGGTTTTCAGCCACATGCCAGCAGCCTCAACATTCCCAGAGAATCTTTGCTGTCACATTTCTGCCTGTGTGTGTGAGGTCTTCATGTATTTTGGAGATGGAAAATACCCAGCTCTGCCAGCCCATCCCAGTGGGCTGCCTAAGAGTTGCTTCCAATAAAACATACAATATTCTGTTTATTCCAGCTGATCCTCTTCATCTTGATCATCTTCCTAATGGCCTTTTTGAGATAAAACACTGGTTTAGTATTTGGTCTAATTCTCAATCTTTCTTATTTAGCATCTCATCCCTCCCATCAATAATCCCCCTCCTTTCCACGTGTTCTCTTACTACTTACACAACTGAGGTACTTTTACTATTCAGTTTAAGAACTCTGTGCTGGAGGAATTTCTGCTGTGTTCTGTTTCCCATTGGTGTCAGGGAGGTGCAGAGGCATTTTACAAATTCTGCATACAGATTACCTTGAATGCATTCTTAATGGAAAAGGTGACTCATTCTTTAGAAGAAATTCTTCACTACTACAGTACTAGGCTGTTTCTTCATATACAGAAGTAAAGGACAACTACAAGCCCTGTCATTGTTATCACTGAGTGCCTTTTTTTGGATAGGATATACTGATAGTAAGTGAGGTGCTATATTTTGGGTTCTTGGCTGCAATATTACATCATTTACCATTCCAATTGTAATTCAGATATCATCTCCTATGATGGTCACATATACCCGCATGCTGTTTGACTTGGCCTTCAAGAGCAATTTCTCAGTGAATAATCAGGTCTCCAAAAATGATGGAAACCCACATCTGAACCACAGCTAGTCTCTCATTGGAAATAAAAATACTTCTGGAAAGTAAAAGGTCATTTTCAGACTTTCTTTTAACTGCTGAAAGAGACATTAAAGTACACAGTGTGATGGATTTACAAGGCATGTGCAGAGAGGTGTGAAACACTAGAGGCTATATCCACAGAGCTGCTAAAGTGAAATGCTGATACAATTATTAATTTAGGCAAGTCTTTGCCATCTGTCATGGTGATACCTGGAGACCTGATAGACCTTAATTTGATGCTTGCAGCATGCAGTCAGAGAAGACACTGTGCTCAGCTGTGCTCTGTGATTACCAGACTCACCTAGACTCAAATCAGTTGAGATCTGGCTACACAGGTACGTCTGAGGCTCTTGCTGAGAGCAGCCTAGTGGGTCTCCAGGGCCATGCAGAATTTTGGGCTGTGCTTCTTGTGCTCAGCTGCACTCTTCCCATCTGTCACGTGTTGTTGACTGCCTGCCCATCCTTGTCAGGCATCCTGTTCAGGAACATGTGTTTTGGCGGAGAAGGGTCAGTCAGATATGTCACTGTGTATACTAAAGAGAAGGCTCAAGCTGTGAAAGAAATACATTTTTATTTTGAAGCCAAAGATGATAAGCTTTCTGATGTTCTGCACTTCCTGGGGAGGTTCGTGCTGTGCTCACAGGGAAAGCTTCTCTCCTGCACAGATCACTGCTTCCTAAGGAAAAGACTCATATCCAACAGGGAGGCCCTGTACCACTCCTAATATCTAACACTAACAATTGTGCAATTACACATTTGTCCTTGTTTTAACACCAGGTGGAAACTACACTCCAAATGAGCCACTCCCCTTCCCCTGCCTGTTCCAGTAAGGGAGTGGCAAAAGCAGAGACCATGGGTTGAGATAACAATTTACTGAAAGCACAAAGCCACAGAATAAGAAATGCACAATAACAACAGTAAGGTATACAAAAAGAGAAGGGGTTTTACTCAGCAAAAAGGAGTTAACCACTGGGAAGAAACAAATAAATGGCAGACATTCCCTGTAGGTCCACTTGGCTTCCCCAGACAAAGGTAATGTGGGGATCATTCCTGTGCACCGCCCACGTGGCCAGGGGGAGGACAGGCAGGATAGCAAGGGAAGTCCCATGGCTAACATTTCCCACACCCCCCAGCCTGAGACAGTGAAAGCCAGTGACAAATAAATCCCCTGCGTCAGCCTGTGCCGCCGCTCTGCTGGGCTCAGTTCTGCACAGGTGCCTGGGCCGCTGTTTCTCCCGCCCTGCTGTGCTGGAGGTGGTCCTGCAGGTTGCTGATGCTTTTCCAACCTTTCTGCCACCTCCTCTCAGCTCAGCTCACCTCAGCTGCTGTCAGCAGGGCCCCCCTCAACTGGGCTGGGGTTCAACCCCAGCAGTCCTTCCCCGTGGCAGCCGCTGCCGCGGCGCTCTCGCTTCAGCCCTGCTGTTGGTGAGCGCTGTTGTCGCTGTCCTTTCAGCACCAGGTCCTGTAGCCACGTTCCAGGGAAAAAGGGAGGGAGAGCAGGGGTGATGCTGACACCTTCCTGCCGGAGAGAGAGAGAGGCAAAATCGTGCCCACTTCTGAGGGCTGTGCTCTTTTTCACCCCAGAACCACTCCCCCAGTGATGATGTGGGTGGTACAGAATAACAACTTGGATGTGCCCACACCACGCTAAGCTTCACGCCCTCCTGCAACCAGGACAACATCTAATCCTTTGCTGGACATACTGATCTAGCAAAACCTACCTGTCTGCCATAATAGAGAACTTAGTCCCTGTGTTCTGGGACTGGAACACAAAGTGAAACTGTTAGACACCCTGGGTATTATATTTAATTTAGGACTCTGGATACATCATCAGGGAACCTGCTTTTATTCTGCTGCCAGTAGCCTAAAATACACTCTTCGTCTTACAGTAAGAGTTGGAGCCTTGCAAATATTTCAGCTTAGGACTTACTATTGCTTAAATCCATATCTCCAGAAGTTTACAGTCTAATGGCAAATCCATCAAAACTCATTTGAATATTAAATTTTTTGATCTGAATATCAGCCTGAAGGAGCTGATAAACTTGCAGTCCATATGCTTACCTAATCACGTCATCTCCATTTCCAACTATTAGCACTGTGTACTATGACAAAAGTGTGATGGAAGATGATATCTTTATTTTATTCATTGAAAATAAAAACTACATTCTCTACTAGTGAAAAGAAAACAAAAAGCCTACTGCAACCTGCTGATAAGACTCAATGCAGTATTTTGTGCCATATTGTTATTTTTTTCTTGTTCCTCTGTTGCTGAAACCAAAAATCTGTAGGAGACACAGCTCAGGGCTGATCTAAACCAGTGCAAAGCTTTTCTTTTCAGTCAGTTTTAAGATTTTGAAAATTGAAAAAAAAAAATTTCTGAATAGAATAATTGTAATTCAGTATGAGTTTGTTTTTGAAAGCAAGAGATTATATTTTTTTTTAATAAATAAACTCTTGTTTCTTAATGCAGTGATTGACTGAAATCAGAGTATCTTATATCTGTAATTCTCTTCCCTGCTTTTAGCTCTGGATGACGCAATATGCTCTGTCTGCTGTGATGCAAAAGCACCTGTCTGAGAAACAAGAGAAGATAATTCAAGGTGTCGTGAGCAGGCTAGGATGCCTCAGTGATGAGTAAGCATAGTTTCATCAGTAAGCAGTAGGGTAAGACTTCACTATTGCATGCACAGATAAAAACTTGTGTACATTACATTGTGGAAAGCAGTGTTGAAGGGTCATTAGCACCTTCAGACAGAGAGGCAATTGCTCTAATTTTTTGTCTGAGTATCAAAAGCAAATTGTAAAAAAACCAGACATATCATGATTTCTGGGAATTAGAAAAAAATAGTCTTATGTGATTTGTCACTGGTGTGCTTTGTGAGTATCTGCTGTGAGTGGTTTCTACTCTTGAACGAGCCCCTCTGCACTCCCTATGTCACAACAGAGTTGCATTTCCTGCAAGATAAAATGTTCACTCCAGCAGCATATAGATGGTTATTTAACTATTTTATTTCTGTTTTCATTTTAATTTAACTTCAGTGTTACAGAACTACAAGTGTAACACAGCAATACCCATTCTTTACACCTGAGCAGCTTTCCAAGGCATGCTTTGTACAAGGATACATTGCACAGAGTGAAGAATAACTCTTGTCACCTTTAAGCAATGACTGCTGAACACAGGTGTGCCAAAACAGCAAGCAGCTTCACCGATGGATTTTTAATGGTACTTTTTACAGGTCTGTTAGGTATCTACTGCAAAAGCAGGAACTGCTGCTGTGTTCAGTACTCAGAAGGTTAACCCTCCGAAGGGTTGGAATGGCAGCCCTGGCGCGCATGCGACTGTCCAGAAAGAAGAGCTCACTTCAGGAGCTGAGAGAGCAGCACACCCTGCAGAAGGGATCCTCCCTGTGCCAAGATGAGGACCAGTGGCAGTTACAGAAGGCAGTGGTAGGTACAGTGTCCAGGTAGGTTGTGTCCAGATGTCTCATATGCTGTGATGTTTGGCATTAGAATTAGCCATGGCAGATTTTTCGCTGTCAAAAATGTGCCCGTTGCTGGCAAAGGAGGTCCCTGAGTGTGCCTGTTGTAGTTTGGGCAGGCATTTTAAAATCCCTTATACTTTATCTAGTGTATAGCCATCCGTGATATGTGTTATCCTAGTAAGCTGGTTTATATGAAAATACTAATCCAAGAAGGCAAGGATGCCAACATGTATAAAGGACTTCTGCAAAGCTGCTGCTTCAGGGTAAGAGAAACTCCTACTAATTCTGCTAGAGATCCTAATATGCACTTGATATTTGTGTAGAGCAAGACCACATTTCATATTTTAACCTCAGACAACCCTCCCAGCAGGTGTCAGTGATAGTCCCTGTCCAACCTACTGCTGCTGCATATATGGCTTGAACCCATCAAACACTTTGCAGTTCTGTGCTCCATGCTGTTGCTGTGTAATTAGCTGAGAGATAAAATTTTGCATCCCTGTAATTTTGATATGCATAATACAAACCCTCAGTCTCCACATGGAAGAGGAATTTAGGAAAATCTGTGTCTTCCCATTTTCATATTTGACAAATGTCCATTGAAGCAGTTTCTGTTAAGTTTGAAAATCTGAAAAACTCATTAACCTTTACAAGAAATAAAATATAAAATAATAAAATACAGATGCATATCACTGTGTTCCTCTTGCTTTCCGCTATTCCCTCTCACTTAGCTCACATGGAGACGTTAGCTGATGCAATCACTGGATTCCCTAATGAAAATGAAATGTCCCCAGGTATTCCTTTGGCCTCTGTCCATTGCAGCTTCTTTCCAAGTCCAGCTAAAACCCATCTCACAAGGAAGTGCCTAAAAATACACATATAAGATCCTTGCTGCTGAATAAGTAGGGCATAGGTGTGGAATTGTGAAAAGTCATGAGAGAAAAAACATGTTACAAACAACCTCCAAAACTAGAACCAATCTATAAGGAGTTCAGGAAGAGGTCAATTTACAGACACTCAACCAGATTTTTAGACATAGTATGTTGTTTTACCCAAACTTAATTTTTGCTTGGGCCAGTTTTATACTGGTGGGCAATGTCATGTCTATCCATCGATTCAATATAAAATGTAAAATGACTATAATGAATCCTAGCTTGGGCATGATCACATGACATTGGGTCTCTAAAAAAAGGAGAAACAGCTTAATGACATTCCAACTTTCTAAAAAACCTCAAAAACATATGTCTTAGCTATAAACATAACATGTTAGAACAACTCAGCATTAATAGGAAGGAACATTATTATATTTACAGATGAATGTGGGCTAAACAGGTTCTTTTTCTACTTTCATGTGGTATTTCCAAGAAGGCATCAAGTAGGCACTGTCAAATCCCCCCAAATAATTTAATGTTATTTAGCCTTAAATGAGTATATAAATATAAGGACATCAGCAACGCCATAGAAGGCCATCTATGGCATTCTACTACATTTAAGGATGACAAAACAGGCCGTGCTGGTGAGCAGATACTACTTGTTCACTAAAGAGAGTTTAGATGAAAAGTGAATTTAAAATAAGCAGAGAAAATAGAGGCGAGGATGGTCCAAAGACCTCAAAGGACTTGAACTCTTTAGCCGAAAAAATAGGTGTCTTCTGGAATGTCATAGATTTTAAAACTGGCATGAAATATGTGAATGGAGAACAATTTTTCATGTTTCTAATGAAAGAAGAGAGCACCTAGCAAAGTTACGAGATGTAACTAGTAACTAGATGTACCTAGTTCAAAATCAAGAAATTTTTGGATAACTCACCACCGGAGGATGTTGTGCAAATGGTTTTCACGTGCTATTACACATGTTCATGACCTGTCCTAAGGGCCATTGGTACTCCCAAGGGTATTGGTAGTCCCAAGTTCCAACATACCAAGCTTTTCTCTGGTAAACCACATAAACTGTACAAGTATTCCTGATGCATAACTGTACTTGCCTTGCTCCTGGACAGTTTATTGGGGCATCCACGATTATCCCTTACTGGACTCAGGATATTTCACATACATGTGAATGCATCCCTTGGAAGTGACTAACAGGACAGGATGCAACTTTTACTGTACCTGTCAAGGCAGAGGCTGTAGTTCTGTTGCAAAGACAAATGTGTAAAATGACAGTACAAGCTTCCTCTGTAAATTATATTATTTTAATTATTAAAACTGTAGCATTCTGAATAGGTGGAGGACTTCCTTTCAAAGTGAAGCTGACTGCAATTGTTAACATATTTAAATGGCAGTGCTGTCTGATTATCTGATTACCAGGAGTCCCACATTCAAGAAGAGGAGGAGAAGCTTGAGGAAGAAACACAAGAAACCAACTTAGAATTTCACCAGCAGCTAGTCACAGAAATCCAAGAAGCTCTTCAGTTTCTTCAGCATCACATGGAGCAGGTGATTGGGCAGACATTGCTGCAGTATGCCCGAGGGGAAGCTGAAAAAAAGAGTTCAGATGATGGACAGGACTTCAAGGTAGGAAAATGGTGAATAGCAGTTTTACAAACAAAACAAGGCCTGCTTTGTACAGATGGAAGGCAATTTCATCTATGCATTACCCTGTGCCTGGAAGTATTAGCAAAAGACCATTACAACAACCTGTGTTAAAACTGTGTTATAACTTGCAAAGTATGTACAAGCTAACACTTATGTAGCAGTACAGTATTTACTACAGCAACCAAACCAGATTTTAAAAAGTCAAACACTGAAACAGGAAAAAAATTGTCACAACTCTTGATGGCAGAGAATAACAAAAAGAAGAAAGAAATGGAGATGGTTATCTATTGATAAAGGGTTTATGACTAATTAATAGTGTTTGTATACTAACACCTTAATATTAATTCATAGATAAATAATTAAATAAAATAGAAATTAAAACTTATGTCGTAGATTAATATTTTTTTCCAAAGTAAATATTTGGATTTTCTGTGTAATGGCAAGTCACAGTAGAGCTACACATAGATCAGCTTGCTTTGCTGTCAGTTGGCTTGACTGTTAAAATGGGCTGTAAAGATTCAATGGGTAGGAGAATGACCCCTTCCCAGATGGAGACGTGGCAAATTAGAAAGATTTTGCTGCAATTTTTCATGTTGAAATGTTGCATGGTTTTCAGTGTCTCAGTCTGCCCCGTTTTTAAAGCCACGTTTTAAGTTCACAATTTGTGTGCACATACCAAATTAGATATGGGGTGTTTTTAAACAGATCAAAACACCTTAGGACTTGGAAAATGCGTTGTGACTTGTACTGTGTGATACAGGAGAGACTGGTGGAATGTGCTGTCGAAAGTGTGTATGGAACCAGCAATAATATCAACAGACTGGTGCAAAACTACTACCAGCAATTAGGAAAAATCACAGAAGGTTACGAAGGGAAAAAGCTTCAACATCTGAAATCTGTACAAGGTACATATGATATTGACAATTATAAGACAATTCTCTCTCCCAGTGACTGTTCTTAATGTAAGGCTAGGGTATTTTGCTTCTTCTGACATCCCTTGGTCTAGTAAATCTGAATTTAGTCTGCCTAGCACAGCCACAGGAGAAAAGGTGGAGAGTACTTCCCTTCACACAGCCAGCTGAGTCCAGAGTACATTCAGTATCTGCTCCCTGATGGTGCAGTTGGTGGGAAAGGTGCCTGTCAGCCTCTCCGAGCGTTCAGAAAAGGTTGGATGCTCCCCAGATGAAGGTTATGTACCCTGATCTGTTACATACCCATCCATCTCCCTCCTCCTGTTTAATTTAAAAGCAGTGGTGCAAGGTCCTGTCTGTCAGATGTGCCCAAGCCTTGCTGCCAGGCAGGACTCCAGGGGCAAGAGTCAGAGCCTGGTCAGCAGATAAGCACTCAGTCACAGCATGTGATCATATGCAAAAGTAACCAGAATAGTTTCCTGTCAGTTAAGGGGACATCTTGTGATGTCCCAGGAATAAGTCACCTCTGAGTGGAGGTTTCCTTTATGTTGGATTTTTTTGTTTAGGTATTACAGTTCTTGCTTAAGGCATCAAGGTCTTTTTATAAAATCTCTGCTTTGAATTCCGTGTTAATCAGTTGGCCTAGTGGGAGAAGTAGGTAAATAGGAATTCAGTGACATTCCTATTTAAGCTAAATGATGCACCAAGTATTCTCTGTGCAGCAGATCACAGTGGCAGTGTGTGTAAGAAGTATTTGATATCCCTAAGGAGCAGTAAGTTTGGAAAGACTACGTCAAATCAGGATAACTTTGTGGTGAAGGTTGTCACACCGCAGAGTTTTTAATTTTGAGCAGAAAATTTTACAAAAACATTATTTCAGCAGAAAGAAGTGAAAGGATCAGACTGAAGAATAAAGAGAATGAACTGGCATTGAAAGAAAAACACACCAAAGGCCTCCTAAATGTGTCATCCACGGTCCACCAAAGGTTAGACCAGACAGCAGTACTGCTGTCTATTTAAACTTTGTGAGTGATTGCAGATCTGCATAAATGTCTAGCTGAATAAATGTCTTGAGTCTGCATTTTAAACTTGTCTTTGATGGAAAAGAAATACCTATTGCTACCCTTTGATGTCAAAGAATTACTTTCTTTATTTAATAAACTTTCTGATGGTCATTAGTCACAGACTGAAGAATTATACTTAGGCAGTTTGAAAAGAGAGAATGAAGTACAATGCCAAAACATATGCCAAAATTTAAAAGAAATTTAACATAAATGCAGGATGGGAACCAATGCTGTCTAATTCGCTGCACTCCATCCTTTATATTTTGAATGTCAAAAGTGTTTGTTAGTTTGCTGTGGAGAAAACATATACCATAATGAAGAGAAAATATTTGAAGCCCAAAAAATACCCAAAATGGAAAGAAGGCTTCAGTGAATGTCTTGGAAAATCAAGATTACTTGCACAAAATTTAGAGTGGAATCCCTCAAATGTTAGTTAAATAAAAAATAATGTTTAATTAATTACTGATTTTATGAAACTTTAACTCCAGATGAAAAGCACTGCAATTAAAAAAGAAGTAAGTTGTCATAAAAAGCTCTATGGCTTGTCATGTACATGATACATTCTTGTAATCATTTTATGTCTTTACTCCTGGTTTATTACCCAGAAAAATACAACAGCTGCAGTTTTGACATTGTAAAGAGGTTAAATCTTTAGACATTCTGTTTCTTCTAAATTGAAAGAAATCATTGCCCACTTTTTCATCCCTGTTTGAATTAGTATTGAAATGGATTTATGTAATAAAGGGTTTCATAAAAGATCTGTTAGTTATTCATTATCAAATGTATCATTTATTCTGACATATAAATTCACTTCTAGCTTTTGTCTTATTTTTTTTCTCCTGTAATCTATTCTAGTATCTTAAACCAAAATACAATAAAATTTGCCTTCACACAAGCCGAAGTGTGGTATTGAAGAGTGTAACTATTCAGCATCTAAGCTGATCTCATAACTATCAGTAATCAAACCTGTTTTCCTATTGCCATTATGATTTCTTTTATGGTCCAGTCCTTTGTAAAGTAATGACAAAGTTTGAATTAATTTGGCTAACTCCTATGAACTTGACATTGTTTTATTGTTTTATTTCCTTTTGCCCTTGGTTCAAGGTTATGAATGTGAGTTCAAAAAGCAAATTTTAAAACGTAACCTCTGTAAGCAGTGACCATTACAATAGCAACTTAATTAAGTGTAAATGTCAGAAACAGTTTGTGTTACCTCCTTCTCCGAGGAATTTGGTGGGTGATAGGCAGCATTCCTTTAAGGTTGATCAGGCAAGAACACAGAAGAAATACAAATGCAGCAAAGTTGCAGCCATTCAGGTTGTATTATATTAATAATAATCCTTAACCAGAAAAGTAAAACAAGTGAAGAATACAGTTGTTAAGGCTTTCAATTGCCAAGTTTTGACTTATCATGTTAATGGCTCAGTCTGGCACTGAAGAGCCCTGGATGAAATGCCTAATTCTTAATCCCTTATCCTCACACCTGGTCTTTAAACAGCTTGTCCCTTTGGCAAGCAGACAGTGAAACTGACCCTAGAAACATACAGTGGTTTGAAAAGCAGGCTTCAACTTTAGAGCTGAATTCCAGCTCCCAGAGTCCAGGTATGGACACTGCAAACTCCTGTAATTCCTACCTCCAAAAGGACCTTGTATCCTATGGACAGCCAAGGCAGGTTATTAAAATAAGTAAATCTAAATACCTATCACAAAATTTTCTGTCCCAGCAGAAGCTGGCTGGGCCAATACTGTTAATGAGCCTTTCTCTCTACAGAATCTTCTAAATAGACTTTGACAGGATTTGTATTCCTTCCTTGCACTGAACAACATCTGTACATTTACATTTCTCTTGACCAGGATAGTGCTACAGCAAAACAAGATTTTGGCTCAGTTTGAACTGCAGCAACAAATTCGTCTGGAGTCTCTGAAACAGAAGCTGCTGGGGTTGCACCGCCTAGGAACTGAGGTGGAGAATCAGCTAAGGGTAAATCAGGGTAAAATGGTTCATGTGTTGAAAGCATTTAGTGGCAAAACATGGGACAGATTGTAAGGGTCTCTTTGCTACCCTAGTTGAAATCAGTGCTGAGATTCACCACTGTCTTGTAGGAACACTTCCCTGATGCTGGCCGTATTGTTTGCTGTGTCTCTGCAGTGACATGCCTGTTCTGTCATGCCACATGTAATAACCCAGAATTGAGATGTGTTGTGTTGAGTGATTGCTGCTTTGTCCTTGCATGCAGGAAGCAGAGCAGGACTTTGTGAGTGAGCTGGCTGTACTGACCCGAGTTCCACTAACTGTAAAGAAGCCTTCCAAAAGGAGCAAGCCAGCAGGTTGGTACTATCCTGAATTGTTTAAAAAAACCCACATAATTCCACAAATCAGTGCAGATTTTGTGGTATAACATAGTGGAGTTTCAGGAGAGATTTTTCATCAGTGCCATTCCCCCAGTTGGGATGTAGAAAAGTAATGGAACCTTTCAATGTCACCCAGTTCTCCAGCAGTGCAGCCACAAAAAAATGTCACCTTGCCTCACTCCAGAGCAGCCTTTAACTAATAGATCATATTGTGTCCGCTGAGGTAAGGCTTTGCCCTGCTTAAACCAAAACATTTTTCATGTCTGTGTCATGTCCTTTAGCAATGACTCCATTCACCTCAATGACTAAATCCTTGGGAGAACAGCAAGTTGAATCACCCAGCTTTCATTCTCCTGCTAGAATGGAAGAATTGCCTCCCACACATGTATTCAAAAGTACAATCTTACTGAATCAGGAAGCTTGATCTATTTTTATCAATTTACTGTAGTTATAACAAATTATACTAATTCATTCTTCAAGAGATACTTAGAGACAAATTTTTAGAATGGCAGTCATGTTTCCTAGTCCACATTTCAGATGCCATGTCATCCTTTGAGCTGTGCAATCTTTCTGTCATTATCAGAATAAAACATATGGCATTACATTTGAAAGATGCTGAAAGGCAAGATGGGTGCCTGAAAGGGAAAAGCAGCTCACTCACCTGCACAATTTTCAGGTCTCTCTGCCCAGTTGTTGTTTCTCAAGTGTGCAGAAGTGTTTGCCCTGGTAGGCACCGTGACTGCACAGACACCTGTGGAAGCTTAGTTCAGGGCTCTGAAAGCAGTGAATTTTTAACATCATGTTGTTCTAATGCAAACCACTCAAAAATATCAACTGGCTTTTCTTCTGTTTGGTGGTAATAAAAAGCCATTTTTCTTAGCAGTTACTTGCTAAGAAAATATGTGATAGGGCTTTCAACTGTTGCACCACACGGAAACTTCAGCGTTCAGCAAGTGTGGAAGTGCAGAGTCTGCTGTGTGAGAACCAACCAATGGTAAAAAAGCAGTATGCTAGTCTAATGTAAAGTGGAGTGATTTCCTTGGAATAATAATACGTACGTATGAAGTGTTAGAGTGTATTTTTTTGCTTTAGGTTAATCAAAACCAAAAAAGCTCTACTATATGTGATCCTTTTTTTTTTTTTAATCCACTTCGTTTGGCAATTCAGGTGAAAAACCAAATTCCAAAAGACAGACCTTCCAGTCACCTGAATCTGCAGAAAAAGATGATTGTCATGAAAATATTCAAGAGCCCCATGGAATGACTTCTGGCTTATGCAGGTACATTAGAGACTGAAAATATGGTATGCGAAAAGCTATTTATAAAAAAATCTTTTTAATGTAAAAACTGCAGAATCTGCTTCTTAATGAGGTATGTCAATCAAACTCAAAACATAATGCCAGCACTAGCTGAGCTTCCTTAATATTTACTTCTCATGTGTACTTAACCTTTTTTACCCCGTAATCTTTTTTAAAGTTAGGAAATTCATCTGTGTTCTCTTGTCTGTGCTGCAATGTATTTTATAAATAATTTTGATTAAAGTTAGAGAAAGGAAAAATACTCTTTCCAAATTTCCTTTATTTAGTTTTTTTAAAACCTGAGTCACAGACAGCATTAATCAGCAGAGACAAGTGAATTCAATGGAACTAGGCTGAAATGTAGCAACCAAAATATGGTCTGTGGTATTTAGGCTTTCAACTTCCACCTTTATTTCAGGAACAAAGGCAAGTGCCAGGCTTTGGCTGATGAGGGTAGCAGCCCTAACAATGATTTTCTTGATAGATGTTCCAGTTGGCTTATGCTGGGGTGCTAACTAGAGGAGAAGAAATGGCTACAAACCTGAAAGATGCCAGCTGATCACTACAAGCAGTTCAAACCAGCCAGCTGGTCGCTGGGGCTTGATATATTGAGCAGAGAAAATCCTGCTGACAGGCAAAGCAAACAGTTGGTTCTCAGGAGCCACAGGCCTTTGGGGAAAAGTATTTATCCCCTGAGTGACCTCAGCCTGGGACTGACTTCAGGAGATGGCTCCTTTCCCTGATGGCATCAACCCTTTTCACACACTCCTTTCCCACAGCCAACAAGGGATACGTGTGTAGGGAACAGGGACCCAACAAAGGAACATTTATGTTTTTGCAACTTTGTTTTGGCAGCCTCAACAGAGGCAGCTGAAACCAGTGAGTGCAGAAGTTATATAGCAAGTGCCTTTCTTTTACCAAAATTAATTTAGTTTAAGAGGGAAGCATTTTAAAAACCATCTGCAATTTTGTTTTCTTTTTCTTGTTTATTCTTTCAGAGAGATGTCACAGAGTTCACATGAAGGGGAGACTGAACCGAGGAAAAACTCGAAAGATGTTAAAAAAGAAAGGCAGCAGGTAGTAAAAGCCTTTGTATGAGCTGTCTATACTCAGTGTACCAAGTCATTCTTCTGGGGAATCTCAGCAGCTATAGGTACTTACTGAGCTACTTTGCTGAGGAACAATGAAGAAAATCAATAATAACCCATAAATCTTTTTCAGCTGCAGACCAAGAATCAATCCCAGCTTCATTGAGCTGTTAATAAAACATTCCCTCTTGGTTTTGGTAAGGGGGAACAAGGAAGTCTTTAATACAAGCACTTTGAGATTGCTTGGGGAATATGCAGGGGACACAGTTTTAGATTTGGAATAAACCTGAGGAAAGTGCACCTGTAGGAGAACGGATGCACACTTGGCCCAGGTGGGTGTGTCTCAGTAAGGTTTCATCCATCACTGTAGTGATGGACTGTTTACTTTTGAGCCTGAGATATGGTACATTGAGTCTTTAATATTTTGTGAATGCTACCTTGGCCTAACAAAGAGAGATGAAAATGTAGAGAATATGTAAACAAGCTTCAGATGGTATTGGTGCATCAAAAGATGACATTTAGTCTATCTTCTGTTATATTTTTGTGCTTCCAGTCCTATATATGCTTTTAAAAATTTCTGCAAAGATTTTTATATATGTATTTATCTGCCTCTGTCTTAGAAATCAAATTCTTACTTTTAGAGAAAATAAGACAAAACTGGTTTACTCTTTCACTTTTTATCCTTCACATTCTAGTCTTCTTCCTTAAGTGCACCCTTTTGTTTCCAATATACTTTGTTATGCTCATTATGTTTCCTATGGGAATTCTTGTTATGCAAAGCAGTTAGTTCTTACTGGCTGTACAGAGCACCTATATTGTGTAATAAATTGCCCCACTTGAGCAATCCTATAGCTTTCATGAAGTGGGAGTATTCTGCCTTTTTAAAAATAAACATATATTTTGCTAATGAAAAGGTTGTCCTTTGGTGCAGGATGGAAAGTACTACATCAGTTACACAGTTTGCCTCAGACAAAAGTGCTGCCATACAAACGAGTTCACCAGGCTGTTGCACACGTGTTAAATGGTTAATTTTCATCTCAGTTGGAAAAAAAAAAAATCTAAATTGTACCCTTTCAAGCATTTGATTCTGGTATTTCAGCACTTCAGCTCTATGGTATCTCTTCCTTACCAGTCTGGACATTTTAGTTGCGGCTTTTTTTTTTGGTGTTTTTTTTGTTTGTTTGTTTTTGTTTGTTTGTTTTGTTTTGTTTTTTGGTTTTTTGGGGGTTTTTTGTTTTTTTTTTTTTTTTTGTTTGTTTTTTTTTTTTTTTTGGGGGTTTTGGGGTTTTTGGTTTTGTTTTTTTTGGGGGTTTGTTGGGGGGGGTTTTTTTTTTTTTTTTTTTTTAACAGGAGCAGCACATTCACGTTGGATTGAACACATTTCACTCTGCAGTGCTCTCTACCCATGGCATAGGGAGCTGTTACCACTAGAGCTAATGATGCTCTAAACCCCTGAGCGCAGCAGTGGCTCCTGCCTCACGCAGAGTGCAGCAGAATCACCCGAGGGGGCTCTAAGTACCCAAATGGGATGTTCCCCATTCTCTGCTGTGGCCAGACTGGCCTGAAATGGCTTTTTCTCTGCTTTAAGAAGAAAGTTCGGAATTGTCCCAAAGGGAGGGCGGCAGTGCCCTCTCCCGGGCAGCCCGTGGTGTTCGCATCCCCTCGCTGGTGGAGCAGGGAGCTGCGGGAAGGAGCCAGGGAGGATCCCTGTGCTCGGTGCCATCCCTGCGAGTCCCCCCAGGGCCGGGTGCGGGCACCTCGCAGCCTTCCATCTGCCTGACTTTCCTGGGATGGAGTTTCTGCAGACCTTTCTTTTCTCCAACAGTCACAGTATCAATCTCCTGTCCAAACACTCGCTACTCTTGTCCCCGTTAGTGACTTCAGTCTCCTTGAGTTTCCCCATGGATACACCGAGTTCCTGTTTAGCGTCATGTGCAGATGATGTGCATAGTGTGACACTTGCCATCGCTGTCTGTCAGTGTGGCAGATACTGAACTAGACAGAGTTTAACTGGACCAAGAAACAAGTGCAGAAAATGCCAAACAAAGCTCAGAGCAGTTGCTCTGCAGTTAATACTGTTGGACTTTTATGTTATGTTAGAGAATCATAGATTCAGAATAGGGGAAAATGGGACACCTAGGCACCAGTCATAGCTCAAAACACTCAGTTTATTGTGTAAATCTATAGAGCACCCTCTCTTTATTCTGGAAAGGATAATACGGATGTTTGATCATGTTTTACAGGTACATATCCAAAACACTTAATGCATTAATTTAGAGGAAAATGCAATGCCTTTTTCCTCCTATTCTTAAACACCGAGGGTAACATTATTCCATCTCCCACACACCCCTCTCCCAGCAGCACTCACTGCCATCACTGAAATTTATCTGGAAAGTCTGTGGAAAGTTCATCACAACCATGATGAAAAACTATCCTAAAGTCAGTTTGTTTAGATGAATGAGATTTATTTTTTTACTAAGAGTAGATGAACAAGGTCTGGTAGCTTAGTATTAAGTGCAGAGGGAAGGAAATAAGGAACAGAGAATGGTGCATTCAGACATCCCTAATTTTTTAAGGAAGGTGAAAATTCAGATGCAAGCAGTGAATTCATGGACACTTCCTGACCCAAAATATAAGAAATGCAGAATCCAGTGTTCTTTTGAGCCTGGAATAAAAATAGACTTTTTTTGTACTGAGAGCTCCTTGACAATTGCACAGGATTAAGATATACAATTTGAATTAAATCACTGTTATTCCAGACTGATGTTCTAATTATGCAGTTGTCTCTATTATGCAGATATGTGATATTTCTAATATTTAATTTCTTTTAAATGTAACACAGTGTTATTAATGCCATTGTGTATTTAGATGCACTGATAGATTAATGTCTTTGTAGATATTTTGTACCCTAAAGAGTTCTCCTTGGATAAATGTTTATGTCAAGAAGATGAAATCTCAGCAAACTAGTGAATTCTTCTTGCCACTCCCTTGGGTCTGTAAGGCTGTTGCCATGTGAGGTCTTTGAGAACCATGCCAGGTCTAAATGGCAAGAAATAGCTGCTGCCAGGAGGACTAGATCAACACTTTGCCATTGTGCATTAAGCTGTGCATTTCCTTGCTCCAGAAACCATTAGTGGCAGGATTTTACGTGGGTTTAAAAGCACCTTGGCAAATGCATGGCAGAAAAAATTCACTGAGAGCTACAAAGTACAAAGATGCTGCTGCTGCTGCTCAAGAAATTACAGAGGACTGGAAATGAAGCAAACACTCCGAAGAGGATTAGCATTATATGCTTGCTCTTCTGACCTTCAGGCTTGTGTTGTTGGCTACTGGAACACAGAGCAGATGGTCATCTGACCTGGTCTAGTCTCAGATTTTAGTTCTTGAGGACAAAGACCAATATATTGCCAAGATGAACATTTAAAGGCTGGGACAGCTGTTGGTTTTGATAAAGACTAAGCATCATAATTAGCAGGCTTTGCTACAAACACTAGAATTTAGACATGTAACTGCATTGCTCTGGTAGCAGACAAGCTGTAACATAAGACAAACTGGTCCAAAATACAGTCAGAAAACAATCCGTGGATCCAGCCTTTCCTTCCACATCACTAGATTAACAAGGATAGTTCCCAGGCTGGCCATAGGGACTAACTTTAAGCAGACTGCAAATAGCAATAGGGAAGAGCGAGTTTTACATCATTAGAGCTACATCAGGTATTGAAAGGTCATAGCCTGCTGAAGATTTTTAGAAGTTTGACTATTCAGAAAGCCTGAAAACTCTGCACTGCTTCCAGCTGTAGTTGAGATAACAGCAGCTCCTCACCAAGTTCACATCTCCCACCATGGCGTTCCTGCAAGGGAGCAAACTCAAGTGCAGTTTGCTATTCTGCAGCACGTACTCGGGATCACCAGCTAATCCACATTTTCTTTACTGGTAGTGGTTTTTTTTTAAGGACAGGTTAGTGGTGTAGGGGCAGGGACACTGCCATGAAGTAGCCTCCAGGTGTTAAGAGAAGCACCCCTTACCTTGCTTTGTTTAGCCCTCCATGAGCCATGGCACATGCCATCTCTCTGATGGAATCACAGTAACCATCCTTCACCTCACCTGGGGAGGCACAGCTCAGGACCCATGGGCTTCCTGCAGGCTGCCCCTCCCTCAGCAGTGCCATGCCAGCAGCAGCCAGGCTGCAGGGCCTTAGGCTATTTCTTCTGGAAACAGTGTAGGAGAGTCACATTGACCTGACAGGCACAGTCTTTTTCACACAGGAGCACTGAACCATGAAATGCCTCTCCAAACACCCACACCTATTTATTTGCAAACACTTCACTGTGAAAAAATAAATGCATATTAACGGTGGATCTTTGACCAGCTTGTGGGCAAAGGGTTTTTGGTTTAAGATGCTGTTAAGTGTATAGGAAAAGTGGAATCTCAACACGAGTTATCCAACAATCATTTCTGCTATCTCAAGTGTGACAAGCCTCATACATTGAGTGGGAGTTTTATTTGGAGGTGAGCAACCATTGCTACTTGCACAAAAACATGCAAGAAAAGCATAAAGGAAATTGTAACCAGCAGTTCTGAAATTTTCACCCTGTCAAATTTGCTGCATAGCTTCACAAACCAGCTGTATTTCTACTGTCAGGGTTACATCACCACAACTGTTGCTGGCTGTCAACACTCATAGCAAATGGGTTGGAACAGGAAAAGGCAGATGGAGACTTGGTATTTCAGGATTGCCTTACCTGCTAGGCTGTAGGTTATTCCAGGGCACACTGTCCTCAGGCTTCTCTGCTAGTGTTATTTTAATTCCTATAAAAAACCTGAATCACCAAGTGAGCAATTTATTTTAATTCACATCATGTAAAATATCTGAAACACCAAACGAGCAAGGAAGCTTGGGGATGAGGGCACTCTCCAGGCAATAGGAAACATGAATCTGAATTTTTAGCAGAAGGAATTGTTCATGGAAAGCTTTATTTCCCTCTTTTTTTGGGGGAGCAACCAATTCAGTTCGCTGCAGCCTGAATTGCAATGTTTCTGCACTGGTTGAGCTCAAAGCCCAAGGAAAAGCTGGCTCTTCAGACGAGCTCTGCTGCCAGGTTTCAGACCAAGCTGATCGAAATGGATTTTTCCAGGGTAGTGGTTCCTTTCCCAGGCAAGCTGGAGGTGACAATTCTCTGGCTTCAGAATGACAGACTTCAGGTAGGCTACTTCCCAAAACTGTTGTCCCACATGCACCTGGTATGCACCACACGAGCTGTGCCAACACAAGTTCCTGCTGCATGGGTGGGATGGATGGGTGCTCAGCTGATAAAACCACTCCAGTGGCATCCCACTGCAGCAAGATTTTTCCTGCTGCAGCATTATAGTATGGATCAAGGTGAAGTAGCACAAGGGGAGGTGTTTGCTGACCTGCTTAATCTCATAACACCCCACCACTTCCACTGCAGCCCACGCTTCCCACAGCATCTGCAACACTATGAGGCAAGTGACAGGAAATAAGGTTTCTTTACATCGTTTGTGAGAGAGTCAGAAAGACAAGGAGAAATACTTCCTTCACCTTCAGAGAATTCAAGTTCACTTCCCTCACCTTACCTGCAGCATGTTCTGTTCCTGCCATGCCTGGACACTGCCTCAGTCAGCAGAGAAAACCAGAATGAAATCAAATATAGCCTAGGTCAGACTGGGGCACTCAGTACTGGTTCTGTACTACAGATGAAGATGATGGCAATGAATTACCACTTTAGGCAAATAAGATGAAGACCTGAAGGTCTTTCGGAGAAAGTTAATTTGTGTCTTGTTTGGGCAAAACTGAGGCAGCTGCAATGTCACAGAATCACAGACTTGTTCAGGCTGGAAGAGACCTCCAAGGTCAATCCAACCATTAGTTTAAGTACATTTTAGTCAACAGTAAGTACAATTTTTAGTAAGCACATTTTTACTGTGAGCACTGTTTAATAAGACATACTATATGATGCTATAGTATGCATATGCAGATATCTGTACACTTAACAACACTTGTGATCTAAGGCGGTTCCTTCTATTGCATAATGTCAAACTGGGAGACAATTTCTCTTGAGTTCCTCCATTCCCAACTTTCAATCATTGAGTCACAGCACTGGAAAGCAGAGGACGACGCTTATCCATCAATTAATTTCCTTTATTTCACAAGCTTTGAATTCAGGAATTGAACCACGACTAGTAGATCTTGATACGGTAGAGTAAGTAAAAATGCATGTGATTTCAAAGGAAAAAATTTGTACAAAAAACTTTAAAAATCCGACAGCAACTTGGATTATCTGTAAGTACCAAAAATCTCATGCAGAAGGAGAGCACTACTGCCCAGGTGGAGAAATCCCTGCAGGGGTGGCAATGGCATTGGTATGTAAAAATTATGGCTCTGTCTAAAATGGAAACAAGAAGGACACAGACTTGGAATGTACCGAGTGGGAACAGAGAGGTGCTACAGAGACCATTTGTCATTACATGTCCCGATGAGTTTCTGTGTCTTGAGAGAAGTGCTTCTTGGGTTTCTAATAAATTAAAGATTAAACAGAAGCTGCCTATACTACTCTACTGCTTACTTTCAGGATGGCCATTTTCTTCCTTCATTAGTGTTTTTGGTGGTGGTTTCTCAAATACAGACATTAATCTTGGCATTGTGTCTAGTCAATTGTTGGCAATGTGTTCTAAAGGGACTCACTCACAGAATGCAACTTGCATAAATAACTCAGTAACATGCATTAACTACTCTAAAACAGCAAAAGGGTGCAAAGGAACCATCATTCAGTTACGAGACAAAGCTAAAACCTGTAGTCACTAAAGGGGCAATGGAAGCACCATGCTTTAAGGTGACTATGGCATGAAAGCACAATTGTGAGGCAAGTAGTTCCAAGCAAACACACCACACTATTATCACCTCTTTCTATACAAGAAAAAAAAAGAAAAAAA
>WEKY01055195.1:22848-66958 GCA_013390045.1 Picathartes gymnocephalus | reverse complement strand
AAAAAAAAAAAAAGAAAGACATTTCTGGTTTTATTTCCATTAGTACCAAATAAAACTGTGGGCTCAATAACACAGATATTGAAGGGAATGGACATTATTCCCATGATCCTTCATCCTTGTATTTCTGTCCATCATCATTGTTCAGCCAAGACTGGTAATGTTAGAGCGCCCCCCGGGAGGTGCCACGATGCGGTGGCCGGTACGACGGGGGTTGTTGTCATCAATCTGAGCTCCTGCAACAACAAAAAATGAGGAAACAAAGCTATGAAAAGGAATGAATCATCAGTACTGAGGTTTTACCTGGCTATGCTTCCCTCACACCACCATCAGCTGGTTTCTCTTGAGCCTGGCTGAAGTGCTGAACAGACCTTCAAGGCACATTTCTGTCTTCAATGAGAACTGTGAGATTAAATGTTTAGGATCAGACTGATCCTACATGGAGAATTGTTTTCCACTGACTTGAAGAAGAGCAGATGACAAGCTACAGATTGGGTTCCCTTTGTGAGATCAGATCTGACAGAAAGTATTACTAACTACAAAAAATACCCCAAAACACATACAGAGTGGACTTTTCAAACCTGCCTCACTTACTTAGAAGTCCCTGCTAAGTCCATGGGACAACAGTTCAGTAGATCTAATGTTACTAATCATAAATCCATGAGGAAATGAGCACAGAGCTGATGTAAACTCACATCCACTTCCAACTGCATTTTAAATGCTGAAAGGTTAAGCTTTAGGGGACAGCAAGCTTTCCGACAGGCTAAATATTGACTGATCACATTCAATTTCTTAAAGGAAATGTAACAAATGTGTGGGGTCACTTAAAATGTTACCGTAGTCTCTGCTTCTGCTTAATTTTGTGTCTGCATTGTTCAGATCAAATTTGTACCACTAGATGCCTTGGTAGTACCCAGATCCAGCAGTTCACTGTGAAATTACAGCTTCAGATGCTTATGAAAATCTCCATTATTGGTTATTACTAAGATGTGAAACTTCTAAGCACTATTTTTGCTTTGTATAGCTTCATATCTATCTGTATATGCTCACCATGGCCCTAAGTGTATGGGCAAAAATATACTTCGCCTCATTAGAAGGGTTTCTAAAATATTTGCTCCCCTTGGACTTTATTATGCAAGTTTAATTTAGTTTCTAAAGAGAGGATCTGTAAGGGAGAAAAACTCCACCATCTGCTCCCACAAGGGAGATAATCCAGTGATTTCATAACATCATATGAATGCATTATTCACCACTGGGGCTGTAGACTTTTGAAGAATAATGATTTGACACACTTGTAATTGTCTTCAGATGACAAGAAGTATTTCCAGCAACCCCAAAGGATGATTTTCCAGTCTGTTTCCTATGTACCATGGAAAACGTTTTGGGCACCAAGAGCAGAGGATAAGAAATACTCCAATCTGCTTATGAACAACTTCTGCACATGGTTTATGAGCATGGACAAGGACAGCTGAGGTTTCCATGTCTAGCAGTTGCTGGTGATGCAGCTTGTGGGATGCCTGAGACTCACAGGTTGACCCAAGTCCCATCAGCTGTGTACAACACTAAGGGTCTTCAGTCACATCAACCAGAGACCTCAGCTAATTGCAGTGGGCCAGGTAAATAATACTGAAAGACTGACACAGAGAAAAATTTCAGACTGCAAACATTTTGAATATTTGGCAACATGTAAAATATCCCTAGGCAATGAATGCATAAAAACATGTACATACTTATACGTATGTAAGTATATGCATGTATGTGACTATATACAATCCTTTTTTATTTGACTAAAGAAGTAATTATAATTGAAATTCATCACCAGTAATCCATACTCATGGCTTTAAAAAGCTTCTCATTGGTCAGGCTGACTTACCTGATAAGCTGAAATTAGATTGATGGAGGTTTCTGATTGGTGGGGGCTGGTTTTTGGCAGGGGAAGATTTAGTTGAGGGTGCAGGAGTTGCATATTTTGGCGTAGCTGGGATTTCATACACAGGCCCATCATACATTCCTCTGGAGACTCCTTGCAGTCCTCCCACCTAAAACAAGAAGAGAGTAAAAATCCAGACACCGAATGCTCAGATAATGCTGCCTAATGGTACTGTAGGCAGAGAGCAGTGAGCACAGAGCTATGTTCTGCACTGGCTGAATAAACAACACATCTATACTTTATATAGAAAGCAAAGAGCTGTTTGCTTTATACGTAAAGGAAACTATAAAGCTTGCTCCCTCCATTTTTATATATATAAAAATTACAAGAAAGTTCCTTATCAGGCTTCCTTCACAATCAAAGGGGAGAAGTGGGATTCAAAAGAACAGGTGTAACCTGTTTATTTTACATAAGATCATTCACAATCACCTCTTCTCTCTCCATTCAACTGCAGAGTCACACCTGGGTTGTAGCACAACTGATACTGCAGCAATTTGTCTCCTAACATTATTTCCTCTGCTCCTCCCCTTTATAGATCTCATTCTCTTTACCGGAACTCATTGCAAAGGAGTGGCAATTTTTAAATTAAATTTCAAAAGTTTCTACTTCTTGTCATCAACTAGAAAAGTGATTATACACTAGACTATGGCAGGAAACCCTTATTACAATATTTGTCAATCAAGTATCTGTCATTTGAGCTCTGATTTCAGTTTGAGGTCTCTAGATTTTTTCCCTGTACAGTTTTTGAAAGGAATATTAGAAAAGACAATCAAAACAACTTCACTAGCCTTAAAATCATCCCAATCGAGGAAATAATATTTTAATAAGAATAGTTCCAGTTTTCAGAAAGAGCCTGAAGCCATTGAATTGCAGAATGTAAAGCTCATCAAAAAAGATCATAAATCTGTGTCTTACAAGATTATAATTCCAGATAAATCTCCCCAACAGGTTAAAAGTGAAATTAAAATACTGTATAGAAAGACACTATTCACAGGGGTTTGATCCAGCTCTCAAAGCAGTCAATGCATTTTCCTTGCTTTTGATGACAGGGACATCAGGCTCAGAAGAGCCTCTGTCTTGCAGGCTGAGCCAAAACTAATGCCCAGAAGAGAGCACCTGCCAGTCGCAGCAATGAATCCATCTTCTAGCGACCCCCAGAGGCATGAATTTATACTGCTATCCCTGTTCCAGGGATAAGTTTATACTGCCAATCTATGCCAGTTCAGTCTTGCAGTCCCTTGCTTGACAAGTTTTTCTATATTCCTCTGTTGTGCACTGACATATTCATACAGCAGCCGATAAAACCATCAATGGCTTTTTCTAAATGTTTCCAGTGGATAGAATTTGATAGTGGGAAATGTGGGCATGGATCTGCTGTCCCTCTCGGCAGGCAGCAGAGGGAGCTGCAGGAGCAAAAATATCAGTCCCTTTGTCAGCAGACCTTGCTCAGGTACCAAAGGTCTCCCAAAATCCAGGCCCACTTGCAAGACACAAGTTACTTAGCCCAGGTAATTTTGTTCAAACTCATGCTACAAGACACTATTCCATGATACTTGTTTCTAAAGTGCTGGCTTCACTAGTTTCATGACTTTGTCA
This sequence comes from Picathartes gymnocephalus, assembly GCA_013390045.1. Classification (NCBI taxonomy): domain Eukaryota; kingdom Metazoa; phylum Chordata; class Aves; order Passeriformes; family Picathartidae; genus Picathartes; species Picathartes gymnocephalus. The sequence goes on along the minus strand of WEKY01055195.1, from coordinate 63,435 downwards.
CTAATTTATATGCCACTCCCAGGCACTGAAGCCCTAAACAGCAAGTGTGAAGAGAAAGGCCTGTATCATCTACATGGATAATGTAAAAAAACATGCAACACTGATTGGTATTTTGCAAAATTTTTGCAGGTGCATTTGCTTTTTACTATGCATTTTCTTCTAAGAAGTGCAGGCCTTTCTTCTGCAGCTTAATAGAATTTGTATAATAAATGATGAAAGATAAAAACTATCGACCTGCTTGTAAGCTTAATTTCAGCTGTGAGTCTCACAGCCTATGGTATATGCTTGGCTGAAGAAAATATGAGATTTAGTCAATTTTTCTCATTACCTGTACTCACACAGTGACCTCCTTACTTAGTGACATGAAGCAATTTCCAAATAACCCCAAAATAGTGTCCAGCCAGTTGGTTTTCAACAGATAAGCACTGGTATAATTCAAAACCAGAAGTGACCCAGTCTTAATCTTGGTCATTTCCCATGCTTTTTATTAAACAAAAGAGAAAAGTTTTCTGAGCCATTAATGTTGTTGATACACAGCCCAGCAATGCACTAACAACAGTTCAGAAATGCCCAATATAATGAGAATCTCTGGCTGACATGCTTTTCTTCTCTGCAGTGTAGCAGTTCGGTATGCAATTTAAAATTCTGTTTTAATTCTGCCTAACCCTCCCTCACAAGAAGCTTTCTCTTTCCCTGAATTTTAACTGAAAGTAAATTCTATCACTGTTTCATCTCTCTTTAAAAGCCTTGACATAAGGCATTGCTGGACATAAGGCAATTATGTCAACTGGCAGTTATATGTTTTACCTTCTGAAGCTCACAGTGTTAATACTAAGTTAGCTGAGTTCACAATTGCAACCAGTTTTGTGGTCATTTTTTGAATAAGTCATATACAGTCCATCTGATATGGACTCTATAGCACAACAACATTAAAAACATGTGCTACTGTGCTTCCAAGAGGGTTTGACTACAAAGAAGATTACACAGGACCTGACATTACCTTATTCCTGATTTTGATGCGCTGGTAAAGATATTCAGGGAAAGGTTTGCGAGGGATGAAGCGGCCCATTCCCTTATTTACGTGCAGATTTCCATCTTCAAACACAATCTTCCCTTGGCTTATGACCACAAGTGGGGCACCATGGCACTCCATTCCTTCAAAGATGTTGTACTCAATGGCCTGAGGATCAACCAACACATTCACTGCAAGACCTCTTTCCATTAGTAACTTATAATATGTACATTGGTAGTCATAGTTCTAGACAACTGCCATTAAGAAGTGTATAAAATTGTTTTGTATGAAGGAAAAGCAATGCATTTTGATATGAAATTATTTTAAGGGATCTTTCTGATCAGACTTTCCTGGATGAGACATTTGCTTTCCATTTTTCATTTTCCATCAAGGATTTCACTTGCTTTTGAAAATTTGCTCTATCTACCTAGAGCATTTAGAAGAATGATAGCCCTAACATGAAGGAAAATTTTGACTCAGCTGCTGGATACCCAGAGGACGTGGTCCCACCGTGCATCTGCTGTGACTCTGTAAGCATATTTCAAAGAGGCCAGCACACATATTTCTTTCTGAAAAAGCCCAGAAAAGCCCAGGAAGGCCTCAATCTAAATGGGAATGACAGGGCAGGTGATTATTACTTTCTTGAAAATACAGAGAGATCCCAAGACAGAGAAATAGAAACTGAATCACCTAAATTTACCTTTTAAAGGTTTCTAAATGTTTTTGCCTTTTTAATATAAAAACACAATACTGGATTTCCAGGAAAACTTTTGGAAGAATTCCCCAAAGCAAAGGACCAAAGCACTGAGCAGTAAGGTAACAACTTTAGGATAGACAACACAAGATAAAACCTGTCAGAGTCAAAATAAAAGCAATTTTCAGTCACTCTGCACTAAGGGCAGAGAAATATGTGGCAAAGCTCTGTAATTAAACAGAAAATCCCATCCATGAAGCTGATTAGAGCTCCACTATCAAAACATTTAATCATCTGTCATAGTTAAGAATATTGTTAATTTAATCATTACATTTATAACATCGGGTGCTTTTTAGATAAGCAAAAAAATAAAAAGAAGAGCTGGTTTTAAATTTATTCTTTCAGCCCTGTTAACCTCAGCTGCAGAGCTGCTGATTCACACCTGTTTATAGATCTGCCACAAGCATGCAAAAAATAAATAGTGCAAGAATATATGCAATGAGAAAAGAAATCCTTCCTGATCACAATGCTTCCAACACAGGACTTAAATACTCTCATGTCCTGAAACATTTATCCATATCAGAAAAGGAGAAGGCAGTTACCCCACTCCTCTGTATCCCGTGCTATTGGTGTTCACAGGATTTAGGTCAACAGCTGAAAAGCAACAGTGACATTTCTTTTTTATTGCTTGTTTTCATTTCCTCCTTACCGATTTGTGGCTTTTGGCTGTTATAGTCTTCACCTTGTCAGGGTCCCAAATAACAACATCAGCATCTGATCCTACAGCAATCCGGCCTTTTCTTGGGTACAGATTAAAGATTTTGGCAGCATTGGTGCTGGTGACAGCTACAAACTGGCTCTCGTCCATCTTGCCTGTGGCCTAAAAAACAATGTGATATGAGCAAAACACACTTAAGAAATGAGGATTTACTACTCAGAGTACTGAAAGGTCAGGGAGACATTGGAAGGCATCACTTTATAGATATGGTGATGTTGCATGAAACAGAGATTGAATCACACAGGACTTTGTATACGGCTCTTTACTTGGAAGTTTCAAATAAATGAGTATGTTACTCCAGGCATTGCAAAGGACAGCCAATGAAACCTCAGTGCATGTGATACCACCAAGGTGCTCAGTTATCTGGGGTCCCCTTCTCTACACGCTGAGGCCTAAGAGTGTTTTGTTGCTAGTCCTAGTAATTTCCATTTAAATATTTAAACAACTTTAAAATGGAGAAACTTATATATGAGTGTTATGAGATGAAACAAAAGATCAAGATTCCAACACTTTTGGGAACACTTCTTGCAATTTAAGTCCATTTTATTATTATTATTATTATTGTCAGACCTATACATCTAAGTAATACAACCAATTATAAAGTTCTTGCCTGGAGAAATGTCATCATCAATAGAACTTGGTATACAGTCAGTGATGGTAATTGCAACTGGACAGAACAGCATTTTGATTTCTCAGTAGAGTATTTTGGGGTCTTCCCTGGCAATGAGCAAGAGCAATGTTCTAAGGAAGAATAACAGTGTCAAGCCTTTTAATATTAAATAAACACTTATTTCCTGCCTGGTAAAGTGTAAGGTTTGTAAAGTACAAGCTACTCAGTGGTGCAGGACTGAATGTTGCTACCTGTAAATCCCATGTTGCAGCCCTTCCTGCAGTTCCTTTTCATTGAGGGAATAACAAAAGAAAACTTCCAGCAGCTGGCTGTGCTTTGCTTGCTTCCCTGCTCTGCTATATGGCAGGTATCTGAAGCGGTTTCTGTGCTTGGAATCTCAATAGCTGTCCCTGAATAAAGTGGTTATGAAATACAGTCTGGGGGAAGTGCTCATCAGAGCACTGTAAATACTGCCACTTTCCAGTCTGCCATGTGCATTCGAGCACAATGCAGTGAGTGTGTGTGAGTGTGCAGGTGTGCACGTGGACACAGACAATAGAGGGAGAATATCATTATACATTAGTATCAATAGAACCATCGAAAAATTCCTGACTTACACTGGCACTCCACTGCAAAGTATGCCAGTATCAATTACATGCAACACTCTCCTTCAAAGCATTTCATCATTTAGCCTCAGGCTCGGCTGCCATCCATTTGCAATTTTTCAAAAACGATGAGACACTTCCCACATTCAAACAATCCATTCATCACATTTATATGAGGTCCACTTCAAAACCATTAAATTGCTCCAGATACCACATCTCTCAGAAGCATCCGCTCTGACACAAACGGAAAATAGAGCAGTGGAGTCTGGGAAGCCTCAGGTCTAATAAAACACAGTGTCAGAGTGAAACACAGACCGGAGTTAAAAAAACTGGAAGAGGTTTTTGAAATAAACAATTCACCTCACAGTAGCATTCTCCCAGGGAATTCTCAGAAATATATCAGAAAGTCACTTAAGCAATGGCCAAGAGTCTCCTGGCTTTCATTATTCAGCCAACACTCCATTTTCTTTTAGTCTATAAAAGTAAGTAATTACTTACTACAGCCTTGTCCCAGACAACAGTCATCCTTTCCTCAATTCCATTGACCCCTTCGGGAATCATAGTGAAGTTGTCCTTTCCAATGGCTTTCTGGGCAGTGCTATAGGGGCAATGTCCACTTCCCGTCACCTGCAGGTCCCCACTGTGGAGTTAACACACAGAAGGTTTAGACCAGGCATCACCAAGGTGACCTTGGCCTCGGACAGGCTGTGAATGGACCTTTCAAGCCTACACACCAGAGGCACAGGCTGTAAATCATGCCAGCAGCGTTTCCATGTTGGCTACAGATCACTGAGCAACAACGGCACTGGACACCTCCACTTTCCCCCAGGAGTACCCTGAACTCCCAGATTACAGCCCCCTCCAGCTCCAGGCTGCTTATCAACAGAGATCAGGCAAAAGCCCACTAGCCAGGACAAAGGATTACTCCAGGATTAAGGAAATGATCGGAAGCTTGTATGAAATGTCTGCCACTCTCAAGATAAATTAATGCACAACCACATTAAAAAATAATGGCAAATGTCACAATGCAAAGTCATGAGCTTCAAATGCGTTCCCCTGCATTTCTCTCCTGCATGTGTATTTTTCTTGCAAAACTTACGTGAATATTTCTCATCTGACCTTCCAAAACAGAACCAAGAAAATAAAAAAAGGAAGTTTCTTATCAGGTAGTTTTCTAATTAAACAACAAAATGTATAGTGCAGGTCAAGTATATGCTCTGGATTTATCTGACTTAAGGGTCTTACACAGAAAAAGGCATGGAGAAAAATGCAAAAAGAGCTACTATTTAATAATGCTTTTATTTAAGAGGTTGGGTTTTTCAGCCTAGAGAAATTTTTTTTTGGCGGAGAGCAGAACTGGATCACAGCTGCTCCCAGAAATAAGGAGGAAGAACATAATCAATATGCAGAATCTTGTGAAAAAGAAGGTTCTCCAATATCCACAGGAAACATGATAATTTTAGCTCTTGATTAAGCTTGCAGGAGGCAAGCACACTAGAACTCACTATGATTTCTCTTCCATCACTCCATAAGTCCCAAAGAGCCTGTCATCCTTTTCTTTGATAATGTAATTTTTTACTGATAATGTAAGTTCCAGCTCTGAAACAACTGAATGATTCTGGTCCACAAATCTAGATCCAACAAGCTAACAAATAGCCAAGTACAAAAGAAAAAAGTGTCACACATGAGTAATTCTAATGCCATTTTCTAGGCTGCTAGCCCTAATGATTGCTGACAAAGAAGAATCCTTGGCCTCTTTTCTGGTTCTTCACCATGCTCACAAGCCATCCATCCAGTTTTTAGCAGAAGCCAAACCCATGAATTCAGGACAGAAAAGGCCACTATGCTTTAGCTACTCCTGATTATTAATGACTGCCTGGTGTTACTCCATAGGATTAAGCTAATTTCATCAGTTAAACATTCATTCATTTTAACACAACAATAAAGTCAGAAGGTTGCAATGCCGTTTCTTCCTTTTTGATGTTCCTCTAATTGGCAAAGCTTCCTGTGGCGTCTCTCCTCGCCACACTCTGATTGATAAAACCATGAAAACCTGACTGTCACGGCCAGGCCCTGTATCACTGCCCACTTCCCAGAGGTTATGCTGTGCTTCTAATATCACACTACTAATTCCTACACCTGAAAGATAAGGGCTTGCTTTCTTAACTCCATATTCCCTCTCCTCTGACATTTAATGACATCATTGACATGAGCTGCACTCCCCAGTCAAATCAATAGAAGACTTCTGAAACTGAAGTGTGTCACTTGAGAGTTGCCCATCATATCCTGGCTTACCCCATGGGCACTCCTACTGTCTGGACATGCTCTACTGTCAAATGGGGCATAAGCATCACATCAACTAAAAAACCAAGAGAGAGGAAGGGATCATCATGAAATAAATGCCTTTTCATCTTATTCTTTCCCTTAAACAAGGCTTTCATAGCAAGTTGCATCACCTGTGAAGCACCAAGGTCTCACATCTCTGGTTCACATGAGGTGGCACGTCACAGCTGCAGTAATGCAGCAGCACACCATGCAAGATGAAAGATAACTCAGGTGCATGGCCCACAGATGACACAAGGATCAAATCTCATGAGGCAAATTCAATCTGCAAATCCCATGACACATGATGGGGTTTTACACATTTCGCCCTTTCAGTGGAAAATGAATGCTTTTGTGGAAAAGAGCACAAGCAGTATGCTGTGTGCTTGCAGAGGGAGGATGTTGTAAGGATTTTTTAATGAAGGTAAAATACTGGTATCCAAATCAACAGTGCAATAGAAACGTGAAATACTGTCTTCACCATCATCCTTGCATAAAATTCCCCACGAATGCAGGGCAGACTGATATAATATACAGTTCTTTTTAGTTTCACAGTATAGATTTAAAGTATTAAAACTGAAAGCAGGCTAAGCTGCTGTCATTTAAGATCTAGGGCTTTAAGCCACTAGGAAAAAAAAAGCCATTTTTTCATGCTTGGAGAATAATGAAAACTTCTGTAACTCCCCAGTGGTCTTTCTGATATTAGTTTAAAAAAGTCATTATTTGGATTCCAATTCCAAAAATGTTCTTGCTATTTTAGCTAATCTGCTTTGACCCACATACTATTATTTTGGGACTCTCTTCTAGAAAGCATATATGGCCATTCTAACAGAGTAAAGAGTCAAACATTTTGATACACATTTACATGTGCTGGCTAAGAGCCTTACCTTCACCCTTTACAGTGCTGATAGTGATGAATCAGACCAAGACAGTAATTTTTGTTCTATGTCCTATTTGGAACAAAAAGCTCAGTTATGGAAAAACATTTTTGCCATCAGACTGTCAGAAGAGAACAAACTGCTGTGTATTCTTGCCAGAGCCACATGTAACTCAGAGCTCAACTGCAGCATCTTTAGAGCAGTTGAGTTAAAGCCTGGTGGGCTCTGGTGGGCTGCATAGCCTGACCCACCGTGTGCAAGGGGAGATGTGGCACTGACTGATGGCATCTTCCTGTCACATGTGTGTGCCCACTCACTTTCCAGGCAGCTGCTCTAAAGATGGTGATTTTCAAGGTTCAAATTCCACTGCTCTGTCTAGAGTACTGGAAACCCCAGCAAGGGGAGGCAGGAGGTGAGGTGGGTGCCACCACATGAAGGGAAATAAGGATATGAATGGTAAGTTGTGTTCCTCACTCCAGCCCTAGCAATCTGTCCTGGTGGGGTTTCAGCTGTGAATTTCTATTTCATTTCAGAGCAGATGGTCTTTTGCTTTGGCTGAAGAAGACTCACAGCTGGCTAGAGGCAGGAAATACTTTCAGAGATGGTTTTACAGTCTGGGTTTCTGGCAAGGCATTGCTGGTATCTTCTTTTCTATAGGAGAAAGACACTTCCTCTGCTGTCCACATTCCTTTCACCTATCTAGTGAACTCTCCCTGCCAACCTGAAGCCAGTCAGCTCACATCCCTATCCTTCCTATCAAAGAGATGGCCTTCAGTCTCCAGCTGTCCCTATTCAAGGCCCTGACAATCTCCTTTGTAATCTACTCTGGCCTCTTTCTCCTGACATACCTGCTCTACATGTACCACTTATCTTTGCCTTCTTCCAGCTGGAGGATGCTGGAGCCAATAAAGACACCAGGCAACCTAAAAATAACAAGGCTGCAAGAACTGGACACAACTAAACTTGTATGATTTTGGTTCCTCCCAGATGAAGGAGGACCAAACTAACAAGTCAGAAATTTTCAATATGCAGGAGATAAACCCACAGAACTCTGCTACAAACACAAGTTAGTTTAAGAAAAGCCAGTTTTCAGAAGAACTCACAGCTAAGAGCCTTGCATCAGCTGTGACCAAAATTGTCCCAAGAATTTTTCTTGGTTCTAGGTATCTCTGCATTCAGGAACAGCCCTGATTTCAGGAGCTGTGCTTGTCAGGTAAGACTGGGGCTTAAAATTGAGTCCATTCTCAAAGATGGAGGTCTATCCACTATGGTGCTGCTTATGCTGGACAGTGAGAATGCCATCCCATTGTATATCAACAATTCAGATAAAGAAAACTGGGAACTAGGGAGAAAGCCAGTTTGAAGTCCTGACAATCTAGTTGTACAAATAGGAATCACGTGAAAAGCAGAAAGAAAAAGAATTAACTCCTGAATAGCCAGCAATTGCCTCTCTATGAAGCCAACCAGCAACTGGAGTGTCCGCAACTGTTCCCTTGACTGACACCCTAAGCATAAGGATATAACTATCCCTGGTTTTCTATGTCACTTCTCTGCTGTTTCATGTATGAGACTGATCTAAAGGAATCCAGGCTGATCCCTAGATGCTTCATGCCATATGGCTTTTGCACTTGCCTCACCATCATCCTGTAAAAAAAAAAGGAAATCTTACCATGCTAAGAGTGAATTTAAGTGGTCTGGGGTGGTGGGGTCAGGGCTCAGAGGTGGTGAGGTCACAAAAGCTGCAGCCTTGGCCCAGTTTTTGCTCCAGTAATGTGTCCCATCTGTCCCCAAGCTGGCAGTGATCGGTTCTCCAAAAACAAGGGGACCTTGGAGAAAGCAAGGATATACAGGAACTAATTACAACCCACTCTCTCTTCAGCGCATGATACTGCTTGCTGCATGCAACCATGTATAATTCACGCATTGCTACATGGCTAGCACAGCTCCCAGGAAATTAAACAGCCCTGACTTCATCTGTATGATAAAAAATTAATCAGGAGTCTCTCTGAGCTCTACATGCTTTTGATCAGCATATTTACAAATCTTTCTTTCCAATCCAGAAGGAGACAGTTCAGAGCTGCTTTTAATTTGTACTGCTTTAATAAGAGCCATGTTCTCTCTGTTGCTCCAATTCGGAGTGCACTGGATGGTGGATCACTTGAGCGGACAGATGACTTTTTACTACTCCCAGGTTGGGCACAGCACCAGCAGATAGCAGCACATGGCCCCCAGCACCACACTCCAAGTCTCCAAGAATACAAATATCAAGACAATAATTTGCTCTTTGGCTTTTCATATTGCTCACGAGCTTTGTAGTCCCAACCAGCAGAACAGTCCTGACTTGCAAACACAGCTTCAGAAGCAGCTGCCTTTAGGCTCACAAGACCTTTTTGTGTACTTTGCAACCTGGATCCCACCGTGGCCCCAGCAAGCAGGGCTGACCTGCAGTACACATCAGAGGGAGTCAGCTTTCAGCAGCAAGGCCCGGAGTGAGCTCCAAGCATCTCTAACAGCAGGGTCACCACCCAAGCCACATCTCAAAGGGTGACAACCTGAAATACTGGCAGGATGAGCTAGACCTCATTAGGAATGAAGGATCTCCCTTCCAATGAACAGAGATATAGCAGTCTAAGGGAAAACTAAAAGGGAAAACAGGATAGAGTGTCTCAACTTAAACATACAAAAGGATTTCCCCTCATCCTTCCCAGTCATAAATATTTAGAGTCTGTGATGGTGCTACCATTCTTTGGTAACCTCTCCCAATAGCCTGTCATTTGGTCAAAATGTACAGGTTTTTTCACTGAGCTTCTATTTAACAAAATAACAAGTTTGGGGGAGCAAGGGAAGTCACTTACCTCTCTTCCTGGCCAGTGCAATGATATCAGCTGCACTCTTGCTCATCACCTTGGTGATGTACACTGGGCAGTTTATTCGACTGGCAATCGTGATGGCACGGAAAACTGCTTCTGCTTCAAGCTGAGCAAAACAAGGAGGGAAAAGTTAACTGCATATGCAGTCTGAAGAAAAAATGAACTGGAGAACTGAACCATATTTCTAACTGTTCAGCAACAACTCTTCAGGGGTTGATTCTGCTTTTTCCATAGAGAGAGACACAGTGCTTGGAAACAGGGAACTAACCAAACCTCAAACACTTGGCACTAGCAGTAACCACAGACAGGCTGTACCCACTAGCAGGGCAGAGCTGCCCCAGCACGAACACAGCTCCCTGGCTCCCCAGGAAAGGTTATGTCCAAGCAGCTGATGCAGCTCCTCCTTACCTTCTTCCCACCCTCCTGTTTCAGACTCCTACCCTGCCGCTGGAAGGAGAACAAAGCAAGAAAACTTTGCCCCTGCTCAGAGACAACCTCTGAGCTCCCCCAGGCAGCTTACCCTAATCTTTACATAATGGTGACAGTGAATGTAAAGAATTCTCAAACAGCAACTTCAGCACTACGGAGTGAATTTCGCCCATAATCCACAGAAGCCTTTGAAGCAGTGCCCAGTTAGTCCCCTCTGTCAGCAAGCGCAAAGCCAATCTCCTCCCAAGGAGCCATCTGGGATGTAGGCACACAAAGCAAGCATCTTCAGATGGAGGAGCAGTGTTTCCCAGCAGCTCTGGAGACTCCTTTCCCCAGCCATCAGTTTTATACCAGATCCTTCCCAGATGGACTTACAGTATTGGCATTTTAATACAAAAAACCCTGTTGTAACTGAAAATAGTGACTCAGTAGTACAGAAATTTCTGTGCAAGAGTTTTGCTAGGAAAGTTGAGCAACTTAGGCCTTCCAAAGCCACCACGGCTTAATCTTTTACAGGTTTGTAAAATATTTTTCCTTAAATCAGACTGCTTCAGGTTGTCCTAGGACTTTATCAAAACATTTGCTCTGGAAACCCCAAATGCACCTTTAAAAGAATAGGGAAGGAGGCAGGGCCTCTACACCGCAGCACTAGAGCTGAGTAAAATTCCTTTCTGGAAACTGCAAATGCAGATTTTCCTTAGGCCCTTGTTCTCATTAAAAGGAAACAACCCAGTCCTTTTAGAATAATTTTAGTAGAAGTTGAACAGCAAAATGAAAAAGTAGATCAACAGTTCATTAGAAGAATGTGACCAGTTAAGATGATTCCTTTTGCCTTGGGGAGAAGTTAAATAAAGATCAGCAAACCACAACAATCTCTTCAAATTCAGCCTCAAATCCCCAGGACCTTGTCTCTTTAGTCCTCTAGGAAAAACAGTCACTTCCCACTACTGCCTTCCACATCCTATTAATGGTCTGAGCTGTGTACATTAAGGGACATTCTCATGTCTCCACATTTTCCTTGTAATTAAATAAACCCTTTCCAGATGCCTGAGAAGATCCACACCAGAGCCCAGATTTTATTATAAGGGAGCTGCATAAAACGAGCTGCCTCACAGCATCTTTCCATTCTCATGTATTTGCATCTCTACTGCCTGCATTTCTGACACCAATATATCTGCCAGCATGAAAGTAAATCTATATGTGGGTATATGCATATCCACAATATAGATGTGCACATGCATCTTATAGGAGGTTTTCAGCCAAAGCTTTTCAATAAATGCAGTTACTCTGAGGCCTAACTCTCAAGCTGCACTGCTGATTTTTAGCCTGATAAGCCCATTTTTTTTTGTCATCACAAATGAAAACACAAAGGTCACACTTAAAAAATACATGGACACCTGTGCCTGGGGCAGCAGGAGCTGTGACTCCTGAGTGTACAAGGACATGCTTAACCCTGGGCTAAGGGAATGCACCTTCTGCAGCATCTAAAGGGCTTTGCAGGCACACAAGTTGGAAGGACCTGGACTTTTCAGACTTTGAGTAATATTGCAAAAGGCAGTGGGAGAAGCAGACTGCTGCCTTCCCTGATGCACCCATTCACTGCCTGCACACAGAGAAGCCAAGCTCCGACACTACGTTTGACAAAATACTTCCACAAATGACCAAATAAGTCTCTTACCTCTTCTGGCCTGCTCAGGGCATGTCCCTCAGGTCCAGTGATTCCCATCTCCAGAATACGCTTTTGTTCCTGCAATGTAAGAGATAAATGCTGACCCAGCTCCAGGATGAGACCCGTGCACCCAGAGTCCTCAGGGAGATGAACAGCCATATGGTCTGACTGCCCCTTTCAGTGTCAGTGTAAATGCAGATGCAAAACCCACTGAACACTGAAAACACTGACTCTAAACTGGTCCCATGCCACACCAGCACAGCCAGCACTGGTCTCTATCATGTAATTGAGCCTTTTTGTGCCCCAAGCCATTGGGCTGCACCATCAGAAACCTCCTCTACCTTCCAGAAAGTCCTTACTTGACACCACAACACCAGCCCAGGGAATGGGCTTCAACCAATACACTAAATGGTAATTATGGGTATTCCAGTCTGCCATTCCCTAATTATTTGCTCAAGTTCCTCTCTGGATGCAATTCACAAAGCACTTTCTTAAACTTTCAGCATTGCTGACACCTTCAGTTTTCTGTAACATTTTCTTCCTACACAGAGAATCACTAAAATTATGCTTTTATAAAGCAAAACAGTGCCCTCCAGTTGCAAGGATACCGTGTCCCCATCAAAAAGCCCATCTCAGAACCAATGGGGGTTTGTCAGAAAAAAAATCTGTGCTATCCAGCTTCCCAACAGTGAGATTTTTTTTTTTTTTTAATAGACAAAAAGCTTCACTTAATTTAAAGCCAAGCAGTGGTATTGGAATAAATTTCCCTTTCTGCAGACACTGGTGGTCAACCCCTTTTCATCTGAGGTTGGTCCAGGCCTGATAGCAGTGCAGAAGTGGGAGCAGAGCTGCTGCTGTACCTCTGGCCCTGGCCTGCCCTCCCCGCAGGGCTCTAATGAGCCCAGCTCAACATCTAATGGCTCTGTGACACAGACAGATGTTCCCTAGAGACCAGGATGAAGTTACTGAACATATTTGAATGTGACAACTAATACAAATCCAATCTCAAGTCCCTGAAGGTGAAAAGCTCACACATTGCCAACATATTCCAGTAAAACTGAGCAAGTTAGCACTCGTACATACTTTAGCCATAGCTGCAATCAATCAAGGCTGAAGAGGCATTAACAGGAACATACTAATCTGTGTAAGACCATTTTGGTTAGGAAAACATAAAGTTTCATAGATATTCTCAAAAAACAGATGTTCTGGATCATTAATGCACTGGCTCTGAACAGTCCCAGTTAAAGACTTCAGATAATTAAAATACAGCAATAAAATGAAGTTACAACCACATAAAAAAATAGCTAGTTGGTACAGAACAGATACACAAAGTAGGACAGATTTGCATCTTGAAGGAAGCAATAAAACCAGATCATATGATAAATTACCCACTGTAAGAGGAGTTGATAGTGCTAATTAACTAGAATATTTGTTTGACAAGATCAAGTTTGTATTTTCACACGGGACAGTCCTAAAAAACCTATGTGCAGGCAGCTTTCTTTTCATTGTCCAAATAATTCTTCTAAATAAAAGCGTAGAGAAAGGCTGATTTTATGAAACATGGCAATGGTGAACAAATATGCTGATGTATAACATAATTTACATTTATTTACTACTTCCTCTTTCCCTAATAATTTTTCTGTCCTGTTTGTTCATATTCGATGGCTGTACATTAAGGCAGATCAGAGAGAAATTTAACTGAAATAGATTTCTACCAAAAATGCAATTCCATGAGTGCGCCTTGATTTTAATGGGCAATGTATCAAAACACCACAGATGCCATTTGATTTACTTTATTTTGCCATTCCTGCAGTAATACTGAGTTAATCATGCTTATAGTTAGTCATTTTTATTCTACTGGATATTTTGTGTTGTATTAAAACTATAAATAATGTATTTAGTAGTTTTTATTCACACTAAACTTCATGAGAAATCAGCTTTTTTCCTCTCTTGAATTCAAATGAGGGCTGTCACCTAGTTTCAGAGGGGGAAGGACATGACTGCACTGTATGTGCCTGCTGACTCCTTACTAGTAACTTTTGACCCCAGTGGTTATTTTGGTCAAACTCAGAAGTGAAAGGCAGATCTCAAAGGGGGTAACGTCTAACCAGGCAGATGGAGACGTGTTTTTCCCACAGACAGAAAAACAAAATACACCCAAGGCAAGAGTTCTTACACACTGCCTAACCACTCAAATATTCCCCTGAGGTTCTCCCTTAGCTGTGAGACAAGGTGGGTTGCCTTGTACAGATCTCAAAGACAGCTTTAGCTGCTGTAATTTCCTTGGTCAGCTCTGCAGTTCAGTCTTTAGCAGATAAGCCAGCAGATAAGCAGCTCAGCAGATAAATCAGATGGCTCACTCAGAGCCTCACCGACCTAAGAGAGGCTTGATGCACGTATGAGGGATGAGAGGAGTGAGACACCTCTGCAACAGCCTTCAAAGATTCATCTGTCACAAATGTAGCATCATAACAACACCCACCCAAACCCACTCATGCTGTTTTAGAGGGGGATCCTGGCCTCTGAAAGACCAGTGGGAGGGTTACTATCAACTGCTGTCCTTGGGTTGCCTCTCTCCATGTTTCCATGTGCTGTGGCACCAATCACAGCCATGGCACAGTCCAGTGGGAGGACAGCAGCTCCCAGGGCACCTGGCCTGCAAGGACTGCACTGGAGATCCAGGACGCTTTAATGGAACATTGTGAACTTGAGTCCAGCTTTCTGGTTCTGAGATGCCTCTTCAGAACATGGATTACACTTAAACATTCATTTTTGAAATGTCTACAAGATCACAGTAGTTCTTATTCTCAAACTTCAGAGCTTTATAAGAATATTCTCAAAAATAAATAGGTCTGTGAGCTTTAATACCCGCTCCAAACTCACTGTGTTGCTTATGCTGATAGCTGCAGCAAAAGACATTAGTATAAAGCTTTCAGATCTACTTTTTGTACCCAAAATCTGTGAACAGGGCTTTACTTTGTTCTGCTTCACTTGCATGTGCTGGATTCATACGAAATCTTTTTGCTTCCTTCTGCCCCCCTTATCTAGTCCTCATCTGCTGCAAGGCAAGGAGCTGCCTGGATCAGCAGAATGCTCTACCAATTAATGCAAAAGGACCCCCATTTTCTCATCCCAGGCTTTAGACCAGCAGTGTACAGGGCATCAGAGTCATTTAAGGCTCTTTACAGGGAGTTCCTTTCTTCCTACCTATTCTACTTCTCCTGTCTTATATCTGTCATCTCACAAAGTGAAGCAAAAATGATGGTTCACTCACCTGAGCTATCAAGTCTCCATTCTCAGCATGGACCAGGATAACAGCCCCAAGACTCTTGAGAAAGGTAAAGGCTTCATAAAGCTGCAGGTAGTACAAAGAAGGAAACACTGCTGAATAAGGAAAACACATTACTTAACACTCAGACCTCTCTATTCACTTCAGTTTTGTACCTTCTATGCTGGTAATTATATCGGTGAACAGCAAATGATGTCTCTTCTACACAGAGCCTGAGCTTCACTGATTGGTGTTGACTTACCCACTCTTGTACACACCAGCTGCACCAAGACAGGGTGGACAGCCCCAAGCAAGGCTGGATTTCCCTGGGACAGAGTCTGCCCCAGCCTTGCACTGCAGGGCCACCTCCCCATGTCCTCCCACGCAGAGCTAAGTTTAGTGACTCTCTTTTCTGTAGGTTTAGCAAATGAAAAATAGAATTATTGCCATGTACTACAGACACTTTTAGTATGGCTAGAACATCTCTCTTCTGAAGTGCAGGCATTTTGCACATCTTCTTAGAGCAGTCATTGTTGAGCTTTCAGCATCATCTTTAATTCTGCAACTGAAAGTTGTAATATTTTCTCTAGAGCATCCTTGGTTTTTAACTGCTTTCTAAGATTCAACATCCATCCATAAAGAAGGGCAATAGTTGATCCTGTTGCTTTTACTGGTAATTTCTGAGCACACATCTACTGAAATGCAGTTTCCTCTCCAAAAGGTATTCAGCTTATGTGTCCCTTTTTTAAACCAGACTTTAGTAACACAGGAGCCCAGTTTTCAAACACAGCTTAAATACTGAAGACAGAGGTTCTTCAGTGTCTACTTTTGCACTAGGGCACTTCAGGCAGCATTGAATGGGTTGCAATATATAGCTTGCAGCATGGACATTTAAAAAAGGTAACAGCCATTAGTCCAGCCACACATTAAACATTTTGATGCATTCCTCTTGGCAATTCCAGCAAGGAGTTGAATTTAACAGGCATTGCCTCTCAGAGAATATTTGTAAGTTATTATGCTTAAAATTCCAATTAAAACCACATGTATTGGAGGAGTAGCAGCAGTTATTTAAGAGACCAAGAGCTGTAGCTCTGGGAATAAGTAAGAAAGAAACATTTTCTCAACTGAATAAGCAAACATTATTATTACTAACAGATGCCACTGTCCATTTACAGTGGCCTGATATGTATGAATGGGAAAGCTGAAGAGTCTGGAATCTGTAATGAGCTCTGGACAAACAAGCTCATTGTTATCTCCAGCCCTAATGAGAAAAGGCCACCTCCCCCAAAGAGCAACTCCATTTAGCTGCTTACAGCAACCAAGAAACTCTTGAAACCTCAGAACTGCCACTGCCTCAACTGCTTCATGTTTTTCTCCCTCTCTGACCTAGAGTTCTCGAAAGGTTACTGCAAAATAAAATGAGCAAAATCCTGAGCAGAGCTGAGTGGCTGCAATGTTGGGAGACACCAGAAGATCTCTACAGAGGGTGAATGTCACACACTTGAAGAAACACATGCAGGTGTTCTACACAGCTCAGCACTGACCCTCCAGAGAGTAAACCACCACTGCACATTTCTCCCAGTGTTAATCAGGCCAGTGAGAATGTTTCTCTGAGATTCAACCTCAGCAACTCCTCAAGTGTTGGGAGATGAGAAAAGAGAGGACAGATCACAGCAATGAAAAGCATTCAGAGCAATACCTGGCTGTCGGACATTTGGTAGAGATCCTTGTACGCCATGTAGACTTGAAAAGAGTTCACACCTGTTCCAAGACAAAATTCAAAGGTGTTGCCATGTAAGTGTATTCTTAAATTGTATTTGAACAAAAACTTCAGGAAAAGTAAGTAACACAGTATGTCTGGACTAGGCTTTTCAACAGTGATTGCCAAAAATCAAGCATGGCTTCACAGCTGCCTTACAGCTGCTAGGACCAGAAGCCTGGATGCCCTCTTCTCTGGGGGACTTCATTGGATGCTGTAGGTAGCCTGTGTTCATCCCTGGAGTAACGCAGCCACCACTGCAAACAGGATTGCTTGTAGCCAAATCACAGGCAAGCAATGGTGGCTAAAGCAAGCATGTGAAGTTTGTGAAGTTTAAAAAGCCTTGTGTAAGGTTCTGTAAATCACTGTTTTTCTTTTTAGGTTTCCTTAGTTAATCAGGAAAATATTTCACCTTGATCTAAACTGTGCTTTTTGGTAGATAAAACGTCTAGTTAGGTTCCCCCAAAGTGCTGAGAAGGTGTAGGAACTGTGTATCTGAATGTGCATATGAACTTGCTTTTTCTTGACCTTACACTGCAAAATACCCAGCCTAGCTGATGGCAGACACTGGGAAGGAGTGGAAACAAAACCTGAAACCAGTTTTATAGGCAGCTCATCACACCTCTCCTTCTGCCTTCCAAAGATGGAAGGATTTATGCTGGCAGTCATAAAAAACCAAGAAAGATGACAGTTCCAAATTTCAGAAATCCATAAGAAATGCTAGTGTTAAGTGTCAGTTGTCAAGAACTCCCTGTATTCAAATCCCTAAAAGTGTTGCTATTTATTTCAAAGATTTGGTCATTTACACGCTTTGTATTCTTACAGAATGAGAATTACAAATGTCTTCTGTTCATAACCTCTGTACATATGAATTCATATTAGTTTATATATTTGCCTTACTCTTTGGTCTACTGACAAGATCCCCAGTTTGGTCCAGGGACCAATATCATAGTCTTCTAGCTTAAAAAAAATTAAACTCTAAGCTATCTAAGCTGTGTATGCTGCATTTCAAAGTGGCTGTGATGAAAACTGTACTTCCTGGGGCAAGAAGAAAAAAGAAAGATATCTGTTCATGCTATTCATGCTGTCTACACAAAATGAATAAGGCTCTCTGATGAAGATATAACTCCTTCATGAGTCTAGAATGAGCAAACACATCCTCAGGCAGAGGGTACGACTGCTCACACACACATATAGAATTTGCTTATTTACAATTACAGGACTAAAACACTCCAGGATACATGCAGGATAAAATCTTGAAATGATCCTTGGTATTATGTCTTCCTGCTAAGTCCAGGCAGCTCAGAGAGAAACACAAAGCAGTAGCTGGCCCCTCCTTGCTGACTTTCACCCCAAGCAAATCCAGCCTCAAAGGTGGAACCCTGTCAGCCTGTAAGCCCATCCTTTCTTCCTATTTATCAAGTTCTCAGAAAACACATATGGCCTTTCCTAACTGTAATCCTTTCATCTAGTCCTCATTACAGTTTCAAAGTACTCAGTACGTTCTTATTTTAAAACCTAAGCTTGACTGGGCCTTCCCTGGGGCCAGTGCTTGCAGCCTCCTGCCCTCAGCCCCATCTCCGACTGCTCACAGCAGCACCCAGCACATCCATCCTACCTGCCTGAGAGCAAAGCTCAATTTTCTCTCCACAAACCCACCCGTGTGTCAGCTGTCAGCTGCAGCCAGGAGCCACCTTTCTGCGGGAGTGCCCGTGCACACACCAAGCAATGAGGATGTGTTAGGCCTGGTCCAAGCCAGGCCAACTGTCTCAGTGATGGCACAGGACTGACGCCTCGGACACACTTCTCTGTGAGCCAAGAGCTGGGTTACCTACGGCTCTCCCTTATCCACTGGGCTCTAGCCGTAATTCATTTCATCACAGTCCTGCAGGAGATAAGGCAGCTTTCTCTGCGTACTGTAGTTGGAAGATGTACGCTGACCCAAATGAGATGTATTTCCACCCTTTCTCTTTTATTGCCTTGGTATCTTCTTAGGCCCTCTTATAACCTTGATAAAATGACTGAGTTTTGCTCTCACTCTGGTTAATGTTCTTGCTGAAATTAATAGGAGCATAAGGGATCCAGCAGGGATCCTGCCATAGGATCTTGAGCGTACTCCTTTACCACAGTGCAGAAGCAGAGCTCTCCTGTGTCAACACACATTCACACCCTCAGCTGCCCCCAGATTCACACAGCGTAGGAGAACATTTCAGGGGCTGTGTTTATAGCAAACAGGAGAGATGGTGTGACCAATGCTGCCTTGCAAAGAGAGCACTTATACCTGATACCAAGATAAATAACACAAATTTACATATACAGGTATCCAAGATTAGACTCCTTGCCCTGGCCTGGTTCCATGACCTACTCATTGGAATTATGCAGCTTTTCAAAAGCCCTGGTCCATGGCCTATTGACCTTAATGCTTAACATCTGCTACACACTACGTTCTTGTTAATGTCCTACTTGCTTTCACACCAGGAGTACTCATCAGAATCCTCTCCAAATTTTAGGCAGGACTGACTACAGGTTTTTTGAACAGTGACAAAGTCAAAGGAACCAGTGAGGCCGCTGTCAGCAGTTTCAGGCTCTTACTCCTTTGCATATACGGAAGAAGCCCAATCCCAAAATAGCCGCTGAAATGCTACAAGCCTGAGTGTTTATAATCAATATTTGGCTCTACAAAATCTCCAGGCCCTTCCAAAGCCTGTCTCCTTAAATTAGCTTTGTATTGATTTAAAACTGATTAATTACTCAATTATACCTCATGACAAGGCACCTCAACAGCCACTCTGTGAGCTCCCCTGTTACTCATGCTGATTACATTAGGCACATGTAGCACTGAAACAATGAGCTGAGCCCTGTCACTCAGCTAACTCACCCACAATCAGCCGAGAACCAATTCAATCCAGATTCCCAGCTGATGAAAACCAGGGTCACTCCACTGACATCAAGTCTATTTGCCCCAGCTGGCTCAAATGTTTCCAATTATCAGGAAATATTACCTGTTAATTTGAAAGCCCTTGCCACGCTGAATTATTTCCTTTTGTGCTTGTGCATTCATATTCACCCTTACCTTATGTCTCCTAACATGTGAGAGTAACTCACACTGCCTGCCTGAGACATACATGGGAACAAAGGTGACCTCCTCATGCTCTCACCACTGAAGAGGCCACCAAGGCTCCATCATAAATCTCAATTCAGGAACCAATGAAAAGATTTCTGGTTCCCCTGATGACTCAGAGACAGGTCAGTCTTATATAAAAAACTCACATTTCAATAGTTGGAGAAAACTATTAACCCAACTGTCTGCATTAGGCTTTTAATGTAAACCCTCAGGCAAATTTGGGAGTGCTGAGCCATCTGTGATCCAGGAGCTCTGGAAAATAGTATCCAACCTTTTAAACAAGGCACAATATACTTGTCAGAGCACAAGCAGATCCAGCACAGCAGCAGATCCATGTTAATGCTGATAGCAGGGAAACAGCATAGATTTGGCACAATCTGTGTTGACAGATGTCATCACCTTGTAAAAATCACCTATACTAGAAACCTATGTAAGATCAGCTGCAGTTTCTCTAATTATGTGCAGTCTTGCTGATGGAAGTGGTTTTTTGCCTAAAATCTGATTGTCCAGCACATGTACTGTTAGCATCCTGTGACATGGAATAAAGTCCCCCAGGTGACTGCACCTCCATGGCATCTCAGCAAACAACTGTTCACTCAACAATAGCATTTTGCATTTTTTTTTCTACTTTGATAGTACCTTTCTCCATAAAGAGAACCTTTCACATTTAAGTCATCACTAGCACTACACATTACAAGGGATGCTGCACATACATATCACTTAGGTTTCCCAACAGAAGAGTCATTCTGATTTCCCTGTGGAAACTGCAAACCATTTCAGAAAGTATTCCCTAATTAACATTCATACATTTTCACGGAAAGCATAAAATGAAAAATACATCAAAATATATGATTCTGGAAAGAAAATACATGTTGTTAGGCACAATTTTAAGGAACAAGATTTGAGCTAGGATCTTCTGACGGCTTCTGACATCCCATTGCCCATACAGAGGTAACTGGTGCCACCAAGATGCCCTCCATATATGAGACTGCCACGTTGAGCCTGCATATGTGGAAATGCATTCAGGAGAGGTTTCATCTGTGCTGTTCTGAAGTGGTAGCTGGAGTCTAGGTAGGGATACCTATAGCATCTCATGTGATAGTAGCCCTGTTAATTGAACACAGTCAAACCCATATAAGTGTCTTAGATTCCTAAATAAGTGACCTTTTTTTTTTTTTTGCAAGTGTTGAAACAAAGAATCTTCTAGTAACTTCAGGGAAAGCCACCAGAGAGGAGCACTTGAGAAAATCAGGGCATTTTTTCAATATTAGGTACCTAACTTTAGCATCTCTTTTTTCTAATAACTGAAATCTGTTTTAGAATACAGGCATGTTGTATTTACAAAATTAAGTCTCAGCAAGTAAATTATTCCAAGTCACTGCTGAGAAATGAGATCCAGTATGTAGTGACATTTTCACAGACCCATGTGCTCTTCATACTTGGATTTAATTTGAGGCAGATGAATCAAAGATTTAAGTCTAGTTAAAACCTGAACCACTACCTTGAAATGTTTCATTTTCTTCATTCATTGAATAGACGATCTAAGGTGACTGGGCTGATTATCCTAAATGCTAATCTCTGAGTTTTACCTTTAAAAAAACCTACCTATGCAATGTCTGAGCCTATTTCAACACATACGAGCAAGAATAAAGTGATACATTTGTATATGACAATGTACACATCTTAATCTTCCATGCCTATACTGGAAAAAGTCATATATATGCACAGTTTTAGGTCCATTTTACACAGCAGCAAGTGAAAATACAAGCTCAAGGAAGTGAAGAACCTTGGCCAGCATAGACAGTGCCTATGCATTCATTAAAATACTTCAAAATTTCACTTCCATATATGATTTTAATAAAATCAAAAAAATACTGCCACATTTCACTCACTAACCTTTGTCTTGCACCAGTACTTCCAGCTCTTCTCGAATCCCATCATACCAGCTGGTGATGTCCACATGGAGAGCATAATCACAACAGGATTTGGTATCAGCTGCCTCATGCCACTTCTCAAAGGAGGTCAGTAAACTTGATCCAGGTTCTGGAAGCACATGGTCAACTGAAAAAGAGATTGAGTGTCTGTTAGCTGGACAGTATGCACACTGTTCGGATTTCCCCAAAGAGAGTAGTCTTCCAGCATCTCAGCCAAAACAGCAGCCCTGGAGGCAGTCTGTGTGCTGACTGTAACTTTGGAGTGTCATCCAGGTCCTGCTGCCTCAGGAGCAGCAGACTTTGTGTACGGTCCATACTAAAGATGAGTCTGGCAACCTGCTTCGTGCAGCATCGGTAGGCACACAAAGGGGGAGCCAAACACCTAACAGTTTAGGAAACATTTGTCTTTCCCCTTACTGTATTGTAAGAGACCATAGGTTCTGGACTTAGCTGTATTTCTTGTCTGATGCGTCCATTTCTATGTATTTCACAGTAAGCACAATAATTAACCAGTGCCTCATAGTCACTGAACTGGCCCACTCTGCCTACCAACACATTAGTGCAGATGTTCAATGTTTTCTCAGCAGCCAAAACTGGGAATACAGCCAAAGGTTTGAACGGGGGTGACGTTGAGCACACTCAGTCACGCTGTACGGTACATTGAATGTCCTGCCTCTCCCCTGTCTTGAGACTTTCTGCTTCTAATGATGCCACACCATCTACTGACATAAAGATATGACTACTTATGCATAGGTACTTCTCTCTGCAGAGCTAGGTCAAAAGTTAGTGTGAAAACAAATCAAGGTGGGCTTACCAGTGGCATTTGTAAGCCTAACTCTGCACAGGAATACTCAACAGAAGAATACGGACTGAAAAACCTATTAACAAAAGGAATGAACAGCAGTGCATTTTGTGCCTATGGCCAAAGAGTCTTTCGGCTCATACCTGCTGCTGAACATGGGTAAGAGGTAACACCAAAAAAAAAGCCACATCCCAATTCAGTGGGAGTAGAACTCCACTGGGAAGCTCCTCTCCACAAGGACGGTAAGACAACTTATGGCACCTGAACAATCGCCTCACAACATCTAACCAAAGTCAAGTCATGGCCAGAAGGAAAGAGATAAATCTTGTCCCACCATCTGTGGGACCAGAAAAATGGTCTTTAACAATTAGAAACACTTCTTCCTTTCACCAACAAAGATGTTTCTCTGGGATGTCTCTGTTAAGGTCTTCCTTCCTCAATTCCTGCTGCCAAATCCAAGTTCATAAATAAGCATCTTTTTATTTCCAAAGCCCTTGAAACGGCAGTAGATGGGAACAGCAGATCTTTGTCAGATTTTCTGCGCCATATACTTACAGCACTACCTACACTGCTTTCCAAAAATCCCAAGAATACGTATACTATCCCTGAGTGCTTGTTCTGTATTTGAGAGGAAAATCCAAGAGACAATTCCCCACACTGGTATTTCTTTCTGAGGGTAGGTTCATTTTCAGGCCAACCCTGGGTAACAATGATGAATGGATCTCAAACACAGTGCCCAGAAATTTGAAGATTCATGGCGGAAGATGTCAGAAAATCAGGATGAACCTCTGGCCACACATGCTACACAGGCTTCAGCCTGGTGTGGGAAGAGATAGCACTGCTGGTACTCACTGATCATGGTGGTGCCCCCTGCTAGCGCTGCTTTTGTGCCTTGATAGAAGTCATCAACAGCAGTCATCCCTTGGTAGGGCTTCTGTAGATAAGTGTTGACATCTATTCCCCCAGGAATAACCATGCGCCCATTAGCCTCTATGGTCTTGACTCCTCCAGGAACAATCAGATTCTCTCCTATTTGCCTGGACAGCAAGGAAAGCCAGTATTACTTTATTAGAACAAGACCAGAGGACAAAGCTATTTGAGGCATGTAGGGGAGAGGGAGCCAGAGCCCATACAGAAGGAGGTGGGTCCCCAAAGGCAAGGTGAAGCTCAAGCACCCGCTCTCTCTGTCTGCCCAGCACAGCAGAACAAAGCAGAGGAGAGCTGCCTCACTGAGCTGTGAGCTCTGTTTGCTTTGCGTGGCTCTGGTGGCCAATAAAGGAGCTGTAATGCACCAGCATTAAAAATTGATTTTTTTAATATGATTCCTATCTTTAAACAATTCGAATTATATATACTTAATGGTCTCTTGGGGGCTCCAGTTTTGTATATTAAGTTCTTAAATGAAAATAGGAAAACATAGATCAAATATGGAAGCAAGCTGGAATTGTAAATATATGGCAGAAGCAAAAGGCACATCAGAAAATTTTATAATTACTTCGTCATCAAGCAGTGCAAATTTATCCTTAAAAAGAAATGTAAATAACTTAAGATACAGAAATACATATCTAAGAAACATAAAAACGTTTAATCTACCATGTCCCATATTCTTCATCCTCCTCTTGAAGTTAAAAGTTAGTGAAACATTCTGCTTAACCATGGGGAAAAATTATAAACAGCTGTTGTCATCTTTTTCCCTTCAGGTCTTCAAAGCAGGATTTTCTTTTTTCACTATTAGAAATATTAATCTATTCCCCATATCAATATCAAACTCCAGATACTTATGATCAAAATATTTTTATTATTCATGGACTCAACTACAAATGAATTAAACTTTAACTTTAAAGCCACACTACATTTTTATTGTCTACTTTGCATGGTGCCAAACAGGGAGAAGTATGGGTCTCTGTGGAAACCATGTCTCTGCACTGTTACACCACAATATATTTGGGCTTAAGGTAACTGTAAGGTAGTTAAAGTTCACTTAGTTTATCTCATTTTACAGACACAGAGTCCTTGTCTTAATTTGCTGTTGTCTGGATAAAATAATATTTATCCACAGCTAAATAAATACCTCAGACATGTGAGCTGCTGAATCTGTTTTCCCACATTAAAATGCAACTCTCACCTACAGTTTAAAACACAGCAACTGATTAACAGCTGACTGTGATAAGGTAGATCCAGAAGTGAATATAACTGTTCATTAAAACCAGCAGGGGAAAAAAAAACAAACAAAAGAGGGATAATTATTCACACTGGAATTTGGCCAAACTGACAGAGTTAATAAATAGCCCCAAGAGGTCAAAAATTTGTTTCATACGCTATGCAAAAATGTCACTTCCAGCAGCTCGTCTCCCCCAGTGCTCTGGGGTCTGGCTGGAGGGAAGCACGGCCATCTCATGGGCAAACTCCCCGCCAGCATCCCGGGATGGGGTCACAGCTGCCCAGCACTGACCAAATCCAGGAGGACTTACTCATGAGAACTGGCACCTCCACCTCTGGCACCTCACTGTCATCAACATGTGCAGCACCGGCAGCCTGTCACAACCTGTGTGCAGCTGCGCAGTGTGATCAACACTCTGACAAACAGGGAACCGACCAGGATGCAAAAGCCAGCAGCTGCCCAGCACATCCAGTTGCACAAACTAAAGCTGCAAGCATCTCCTCTGTGTTAAAATATGCCTCATAAAAGCACACCATAAGGCATTGCAACCATGAGCGATTCAATGCCTGCATAAAGTTAGGTAGCCCCACGTGTAGTAATGGTGTTGCACTAATTTTCATTAGTCAAATCTACCCCCATGATTTTAGTCAGAACAATGCTCCACCTTTGTAAATCATTTATGTGGCTAAGAAATTGAACTAGGAAAAAAAATTCACTATGATCTATCTCCTTTGAGTATGTCCAAGGAGTAACTGCACTTCAAGGACTAACACACCTCCTGAGAATATTAATGAAACCTACACAAAAATATTAAAGCAATTAATTTTTATTTTCTTCCACAATCAGTATCTATCAGTTTCCTCTTGAAGAAGACACATGTTCTAACAAAGTTAAAGTATCCTAACTATATACTGAAGTTTTTTGATGACTCAATGCTCATTATTTTCAGTGTATGGTTGAATAATATCTTATCCAGCTGAAATTATCCACATTGAAGTGACGTGCAACCAAATGGCCTTTGTGGATGATGCTGCACTACTACCTGTCAGAAATCTGTCTCATCTCTTGCCCTGGCATCAGGATTAAGGCTGGGAGAAGTCTGATCTTCATTTGTGCTCAAGGTTATTTTTATTCTGACTAAGTAGAACAGAGAGTAGGAGATAATGTGACAGGATTCCTGAACTGCTCACTCATTAATGCAAAGTGTATGCGAGTAAGAATGGGGTTCAGTTACTTGTGAGTGAAAAAATACAACAGTGCAGACAACTGAACTCTAGACACTGTACAAATGACTGAGCTGGTTTCCTCATACGTCAGCAACCAGAAAACTCAGACCCATAGAAAGCTGATGCTGTCTACCATTTTCAGTTGAATAAGTTTGTAAATTCTGTTGTACATGAGCTGGTTAAAGCACAACAGGCTTCAGCTCTTCCTAAGCTTCACCCAAGGAAGCTGAAAACCTCTCCCCGAACTCTGTGGTGGTGCTTTTGCAGTTATCGAGCCCAGACCTCTTTTAGACATCTGAAGTTCCCCCTAATTTGACTCATCACTTGCCCAGCCTGGAGACCACGTTCCTACTCCCTCACCCTGCCACTTGTTCATTCCTCTACCCCAGAGCGACCCAATCCTTCCCCTTAGCAGGGATGGAGCAGAATACAGCAAACACCAGACCATGACCTGTCACTTGGCACAGGACTGACTTCCTCATGTGATAACAGAGGCAGGAGAGATGTAGGCAAAATATATTATTTATATGCCACTGGCAATTTAAATTACCAAATATTTAAAATACTATTTAGATACTGGAGAACTGCCTCTCAGCTGCCATCTGAGTGTGCAGGACTTAAGTTTCATGTAGGAAAAATCCACATGCACTTCTGCTCCTTGTACCTAGGGAGCCAGTTTGAGCATTGATTGGCAGGAAGAAGCATCTATCATCCTCCAAACTACAGCTGATCTTCAAACACACCCAAGGTTACATCTGCTCTCCTCTCTGCAGAACAATCTACATTAAAAGACACAAAGCTTTTCATTAGGCTGCAAGAGAAACCCAACCTTCTCTTTTCCAATCAGTTTTCATTTCAGAGTGAGAAAAATAATCCAGATCTTTTATATCCTGGTAAAACCAGGACACTATTGCCTATTCTGGGCTGAGTGGTTTGATGGTTTGGTGTCTGCTCCATTCTGTGGCAAGAATTCTGTATTATCAGCAGGATCTGCAGCTGGAAAGTTAGAGCATCAGCTGAAATGTGGATGACTAAGTTTCAAGGTCCAGCTCCATACAATCTAGAGCCACATTTAACAATGATGTTAAATATTCAGACACAATGGGCAGTTCCAGATGAAGAAACTAAGAAAGACCAAACAAACCCAGAGCTTTCTTACGTTGCAAAATTTATCATCTGAACACAGTAAGAATCCAACCCTATCTCACAGCAGGCTGCCCTCAAAAATTATTTCAGAACAGGACTTTTTGCACAGTTTACAAAGAAAAATCATGAGTCATCTAAATGTAGGGAGCCAGGCACAACTCAGGGAGCTAAACAGTGCACTTGTCTCCTTGGGCAAAGATAAATGCCTCTTAAAAATTAAGACCTTGCTTGTCTATTCATTATTAATCCTAATTAGCTTCGGCAGCTGAGATACTTCCTGGAGGTACAGATCCACACATGGATTTCAGAGGAAGTCTATGTACTTAACAAGGGCAGGTGAAAGCTTGACATTGCTAACCTGTCTACTAATTACCATGACATTTCTGGAATCAAAGCCAAAAATTCACTGAAGTTTCAGGCTCTCAGCATCTCATGCATTTAGTTGTTTAAATAGTTCTGATGCTTACAAGTGTTAGTAGGAGATTTGCATCTGAACTAACAAAACCACAGAAAAACTCACCAAAATATCCATCAAAGAGAGCACAACTTGGTTAATTTGCTTTAAAAATAGATAAATGTTCAAAATTTTGTGTCCTCTCCACTTTTGCCACTTCTGCAATGCAAGTAACACTACAAATGGAAAGGCAGAGTGAAGTATTAAAAAGAAAACTGCATAGTCCATGGATGAAAGTGTTCAGATTTTTTTCTGTTATAATAACCTGAATCATAATAACATAAGCAGTCACAGATATATAAAGAATTGGACTTTTAATCTGATATTGTATTCTTAAGGAGCTCTGAAAACAAGTAGGCAATTAAATATTTACCAGATAACCACAATCATATTTCTGTGCATTAAATTGTAGCCTCTGGAGACCTACCAAGCTTCTTAGATCACTAGGGAAAATGTTTGGCAATCATGAAAAAGGCTTTGATCCTTGTGTACATCAGAGTGCTCATCCACACTACATAACTCTGCAAACCTTAGAGACCCTTATCTCCACTAAGCCAAGGTAGGACCAGCAGGGAACAGGGGCATCTCTGTTACAGTTTCCCAAGCTATCAGTAACACATATTTCAAGTTTTTTACCTAAAAAATACTTTCCCAGTTCCTGTATTTTATAGCCTGGTAAATCAGGACTTTCTAATTGTGTGACAATTTAAGATCATTTACCTTTTGTAATCAAGAAAAGGGACACATGAACAATGCATAACAACACTGTAGGAACAGAACATGCTGTGCTTCAGCAGTAACCAACAGGTAACTGAGAAGTAGCAGGTCCTCATTTCCACCATGCAACATGGGGCATATTTCAGATTTCTGTGCCCTACAATCCTTAAGAGCATGGCTGCAACTTCACTGACTAGGTATGGGGAAAAAAGCTGTAGAGAGCTCTCTGCCATTCATGGACTCAAGATTTCCATTGTCCTTACTATTACTTCTTTTCTTGAGAGAGCCTACTTGCCTTAACTATTTCAGAAGAAACTATGATTGAACTGTTTGAAAAGCAAGTATCTTCAATTTACAGCAAAGAAATTTTCTACTTATCTAATCTTAGTGAAGATAAAATGGCAGAATTTACTAATTAAGCACTCCTTAACTACAGGCTCACATTTAGAGGTAACAGATTCGGTCCACAAAAGATTTCAGGTCAGCACTATCAAGAAATCACAGTAGTCCATGCTAACACACATGCAAAAAAAGCAGTATTTATAAAACCAACTTTATAAGTCCATCTTCAAGGTACAAGTCTGCATAGAAGGAGTGGTCATCATTGATAATTCTTCCACCTTTAATGAGCAGTCGGTCACTCTGGAAAAAAAAAAAGAAACAAATGTGGGTTTGTCAAAATAAATAAACATAGTAACATATTTATGATACCAAATATGCTCCTATTATAAAGAAAGCCATTAATATCAAACAATCTATGCTATATAAAGGTCTATGCCATAGATTCATGTGAGTACACAGACAATGGAGAGGAAAACCATTGTTTCACTGACTATTTATTTCTGACTTTTGGAACACGAGCCTCATGGTCACCACTGTTTTGCTCAAAGCAGAAATCACTGCATATAGGAACACTTGAAATGTCACTACATTCCCCTTTTACCACCTCATTGCACAAGGGCCAAAAGGGAGAGAGAAGCCCCCAAAAGAAACTGCCCAACACTGCAATGGCCAAGCTGAGCTCACTTGGCACTCTTGGCACCTCTGGACAAGTAACAAAGCTTGGAATGGGAAGGGACAAGGTCATAAGAGGCTGCTTAGCCCTGCCATGTAGAAATTTCTGACCAAGGAAGCTCCTTTAACAACATCAGCTCAACAGGGACAACTCCCGTACAGCAGCCAAGGGACGCAGGCCACAGCTCCTGTCTCCTGTACCACGGTACAGACTCACAGCTGAACGTGGAGTTTCTAGTGGGCATGAAAAATTACTTGTAATCAGTTTGTGATTTCTGCAGGTCTAAGGCTGTTGATAAATTGAGGGCACTCTGTGATGACTGACCATGCCATACCACACTCAATCCATGAATGAGAACAGGAGGCAGCCTCCAAAGTTTCGATTACCTGAAATATCATACAAACAGCACAAAGAGCCACCACCTCCTGGTATTTTCTAAAGTGCCAGGAAGCAAACTTTTTTTTTCTCCAAGAAGGACTCTTCAAAATACCAAGTCTGCAGGAGTTACTGTTCACAAAAATTGTCTGCTTATATTCTTCTCTATTCAAATGATTACATTCTGTTCTCAAAAACTACATTTTATAGAAAGGAAATTTTGCCAGTGCATGTTCCTGAGAACCAGTATTTAAACTCTCTCATTGAAGAAGTCATACTGGAAACGCCAGCCCCCACCACCTACCCAAAGACAGGGCAAGCCTGTAACTTCAGTGCTCTTCTGGCTTTAGCTGGGGTAGTTAATCTTCCTCACAGCAACTTGTACGGGGCTGTTTTGGATTTGTGCTGGTAACAGTGCTGATAACACAAGCATGTTTTAGCTATTGCTGAGCAAGGCTTAGAGAGTGAATGTCTTTTCTGTTCCTCACCAGGAAAGAGGCTGGGTGAGCACAAGGAATTGGTAGGGGGGATAGCTGGGACAGCTGACCACAAGTGACCCAAGGGATATTCCACACCATATGGCATCATGCTCAGCAATAAACTCAGGGGGAAGTTGATGGGGGGGCCACTGCTTGGACACTGCATGGGCATCAATAGGTGGGTGGTGAGCAATTGTACTGTGCATCACTTATCCTTCTTTCGTTTTATTAATCTTTTTTATTTTCCAATCAATTGCATTATTATCATTGTTATTATTATGATTATTCTATTTCCATTATCAAATTGTTTTCATTTCAAACCATGAGCTTTTTGCACTTTTACCCTTCCAATTTTCTTCCCCATCCCACAGTGGGGTGGGGTGGGGGAGAATTGAGCAAGTGGTTGTGTGGGGCCGAGTTGCCAGCTGGGGTTAAACCATGACAAGTACATAACACTTTTGTAAAGAATTTTGCCAAGTGACTGTGAATGCCGGAAAACTCTTAAAGCACTCAGAACCATTTTTTCCCATTCATACATAAAAATAGCCATTTATTATAAATTATTTCCTTGGCTCACCAGACAACAACTCAGACTCTCCAGTTGGTCCATATTTTATACTCCTCAGTCCAGATTCAATTCCTGGTTTAATTACAGGATGACTCAGGCATATAAACTATGGATGTCCTGAACTCCCAGTTTAGAAAACAAAGAAGTTGATGTACTCTTAATCTATAAAATCAGGACAACAAAAACCAATAAATTTCTAAAAAATTGTTCATTAAAAAGCGCTAGGGGTGTTACAATGTAACCTCTGTTACACTGTGCATTTACTTTTTAGCTTGTACTTGAACAATTTTGCAGGTTCAAAGTCTTTAAAGGCTTCTGTATCATTCTAGAAAAAGGAAAAAGGGAGAAACAGACATTTTTAAGGGAGAAGAAGAAGGGGAAAAGGCATTTTAAATACAGTGCACAACAAAAGAGTATGTACACAGCAGGTCTGAGGCTCTTCTCCATGTGCTGCAGCAGCAGCACGACCTTGGCGGGGGAACCAAGACACAGAACTATGATGACACATGTCCCCAGGACCTGCCTCAGACATTGTTACCCTCTCATTAGAGAATGGAGATGAATGCAAGTCCTCCATCTGGAATCTGCCAGAGCAGGCTCCCTGTTTTCTCCCCAGCCTCTCTACTGTCACTTGTAATTGCAGCAGGACTTGTGAATCAGCAGCCAGAATAGTAATAAGTTATTTTACCACATGCTGGTAGTTGCACCTCCTCACTATGATGATTTACTATGCTGCCTGCTGACCTGCAGGGACCACCATCTTGTGAGCTCTTTCTAAGCTCATTCAATTGCCTTCCTAAACATTAATACTGACCAATTACAAGAGACACAAGCTTACTGATACAGGGAGGCAGTGTTCACAGAGCACTGCATCTGTCACTGCTAACGAGTCAAAAAATCTGTACCCTCATCAAGCAGTTCTACATTTCATTTCTTTTAAAACAAGAGAAGATGCATAATAAGTAGAAACAAATGTAACAGGCCCTTGGAAAATAAAAAAAGATGAAGCACAGCGCCCGAAAAATAACTGTAGACCTAAGGATTTTATATGTTTTTGCATATAGATATACATATACCAAAATTAAGTATTAAAATAAGCTAATCTAAAAAAGGTACAAATGCAGTCTTAATAAAGTGCTCCATTATGGAGCCAGCCATTACATTAAGCCTCAGTCTGTAAATGATTACTGAACATTCAGCTACAAAGTCTCGCCTTGTTCAGAATTTTGGAGGGTGTAAGAAATTCTGATGGAGAATACAACCCAAACTTCATGGAGACTTTCAAAATTTTAATTCTTTACACCCCAGAAGAAAATACAAACAATTCAGATTTGTTGTAAGAGCAGTCCTGCATCTGAGGCTAAGGTTCCCCCAGCTGGGTATAGAAAGTCATGGAAGACTAGGCTGCCAAAAAACCACACATCCCCAGGTAGACTGCCAAGCCATTGGGGATGGTGCTATGGACCCTTGCCCAGCTTTCATCAGGATCTGAGAGATGTGGAAACATCTCTAACACGTTTCCATTCCAGCAAATCAGCAAATTCAGAAGAAAAAGAGTTTTGTTGGAGCATCTCCCAGCCAGCTTGATCTGTCAAGTGTAGGACATTACAGATTGCTGTAAAGCAGAGCAATTTGAGACAGATGCTGTCAATGAGCACCAGCAGCCCAGGTGAGGTTTGGGTGTCCTGTGGACACCTCAGCAGCACACTGTGCCCAAGCAAACCAGCACTGCCTCAAACACCCTACTCCAGACCAGGGCTAGCTTGTCCTCAGCCAAAGCAGCAGTCCCCAATACCTGTGTGCACAGACCACAGAGATGCACTTCCATGAACAGGCTGGAAAAATTACACCAAAACAAATTACTAGAAAGGAGGCACGAGTTAATATTGACAAGCAATTTGCTGCACTCTTCATGAAACAAAATTTCATACAAATGGTTGGTCCACATGGAGTATTCATTCCCTGCTACAGCCTAAGCACAGGCTTCAGGGACAGCCACTGGAGCCTGGGTGATCCTGCACTGGCTTAG
Organism: Picathartes gymnocephalus; assembly: GCA_013390045.1. NCBI lineage: Eukaryota > Metazoa > Chordata > Aves > Passeriformes > Picathartidae > Picathartes > Picathartes gymnocephalus. The sequence goes on along the minus strand of WEKY01055195.1, from coordinate 30,511 downwards.
GTCACTGGTACTTGCTGCAATGAAATCCTGACAGAAATCTGGGCACGCACAGGCTCTGTGAAGTACGTTAGCCTCCTTGGGCATGCAGAAGGCTGTGCGTGATCAGGGGCCATTTATTATTTACCAGGGACATGATGTCAGGCAGACTGCTTGCAGTTTTCTTACCAAGAGACAAATGGCCAGGTAAACTAGGAACAAGAGTCCTCTTCTCCGTGTTTCACGCTGGAGGAGACACACACTCTGCAGTACCCTGGAGAAAGCAGTGAGGGAAGGGAGGAGAGACCTGAAGCTCCTGAACTAATCCCAGCAGTGCTGGCTTTTATTTCTCCTTCCCAGCTGTAATCCACACTAGTAAGAACACTGTCGTTGTCCAGCTCCCAGGGGTGCCCTCAGCCACCACTGACCCTCGGGTGCTCTCACAATGCAAACAGCAACGGGCTCATCACTCAGCTCAGGAGGTGACAACCCTGTCAGCCTTTCTAGGGTGGCTGCTACTTTTCTGTTCAGCTGACAGGTGTTTCAGGCACTGCTGCCCTGCCTGCTGAGCTCCAAGGGCTCTATACCAAGCCTTCAGTGCATTGCCTGGCACAAAAGGCTGCCAGCACACCTCTTCCCACTGCAAGTCAAAGGAAGCTGCCGGGACCCTCTCCTCCCTCCAGGCTGCCAAGGACAGACAGCAGGAACATGGCAAAACAGAGAGGGACTATTACACTGAACTGCTCATGAGGTACCAAGATGCAAGGTGTAAAAACGCTGCTCTCACAGACATGGGAGATGCAGAAAGCACGCTGTAAATCCACACTCTGCAGTCATTGCAGGATGTGGGAGCCAAGGTGTTTCTTCTCCACCCATCACTATTGCAATGATGCAACTGCATTGCTGCAATGCTGTTTGCCTCTGAGTTCTGTGCCTGGCCATGACACAGCATCAGCTCAGGCACGATGCATATCTGCTGTCTCCCCTGCAGCTCCATTTTACAGGTGCTCTGGCACCTCCTGGGTCAGCCCACTGCCGAGTATGATACAGCCATTCCTATTACTCCCAGCCCTTCACCTTCAAACCCTGCACATGCTTCCCTGGGGATCTTTTCCTAATCACAGTCTAGCTTCTCCTGCTTAACCTGGCAGCAAAGCTGCAGAGCTTAGTCTGTGACATGACAGCAATTTTCATGGTAGCAGAAGGAGATGCCACAAACTCAGCTCGTTTGCTGCAGGAGGAGGGGCTGCCCGCTCAGACTGGAGGCGGTGGCTGTCTCTCCATCACAACTATTGTTTCCACTACAGCAAGAGCAACATGAAACATCTGTAGCTGGTGACTGGCACACTTTGTACAAACTGCCTGTTTTGCTGGGGTTTGAATCAGCTTGGCTGAGCTATTGTGAAGCATGTCCACATTTTCATGAACACCAATGGCAAAAGGCCAGCACAGAGAAGCAGCATCCGACCAACGTTCAGGGCCACAAGCCTGAACCCTGCCACGGTCCCCAGTCCTGCACCAGGCTCCATGCAAATACAAATGAAACCAAATTCCCTTGGGCGGAAAATTGCTTTGCTCTGCATTATTTGAAATTACAACTCAAATGTTAGAGCAAGAACAGTTGCAAAGAAATTTAAAATTAGCCTTTTTCCATTCACCCACTCCCCTCAGTGCTAGAGGCATCTAAAAATACACAACTAAATTCAAATAGCTTTTAGACATGCAGTTCTCAAATCTGCTTCTTGGGACTACTAAAAGACACAGTAAGAGAAAAAACAAAACTGCCATAAGATTTACTAAATATTATTTCAAATTGGTGCAGCATGTCAAAATACAATGCAGAACAAGTTATAGAAACCACACACTCCTCTACAGCATTGACACCTATGCACTGCACCTGCAGGAACCTTTCAGAGAAAACAACACCTCTGTGATACAAGATGGAGTTTAAGAAAAAAAAAAAGGCCATTAGGTATTCTAGCCATACAAAAAGATTCCAAGAGATTCCAGGAGTAGTGTTTTCATCAAATAGCAGCATCTGTCCAGACTGCAATTCCAATATACGCTCTTACATTCTTGCTTTTCTTCCACAAATGGAATGTCTACCTATTACATCTTCATCTCTAAATCAAGTAATCCATATATTTTTAACTATTTACAGTTTGCTTTATCATTTATATACAATTAACTTTAGATACTATACCCAGCATATAGATCTAAGTGCTATGCTGCTTAATTCTTGGTTTGGACCTTTACAGTTGCTGCATTGCAGCTTTTGCCAACCAAAAAAAGTTTTTGCAGCACTCAAACCCAGATTTTTCAGGCCTAGATGATGAGGAAACACTCAGCAATTATTTCACCGTCTGTGTAATTGTAAGGACTTACTAGAACATAACATTGTCCTTACATCTCCAGAGCAACAATGGCAGTTTTCTTTAAAACCCAGATTAGTCAAGAGCCCTGAAGATGACTAAGGATTTTATGCTATACAGCCATTTGAAAATAATATAAATTCCAAATCCACCTGTATTTCAGTTCTCTGTCTATAAAGGCATGTGGTTTAAAAGACATCAGATCAAATGCAATAGACATAAAAAGGCATTAAGCTATGTTATCACACTTGCAGCCAAGACATTACTTTTTTAGCATTTCAGAGGCAGCATTCTTTGTTACTAAGGCTTTAAAAAGTCCACTGAGAGTTACAAAAGACACAGAATTCAGTTTAGAGGGAAGATACAAGAAACACGGGCTGATATTTATTTGTGTTCTCCTTGATTATCTAAATCTCCACAAGAAGACTATTTGCGAGGAAGTCGTTTCTCAAAGGCTAAAGACCCACTGCCTAACAGTGGAAGGAGACACTCAGAGCTCCTCTGTGCTTCTATGCATTCCTTCTAGCAGACTTATTACCCACAATGTAAATGAGATTTACTTTTTTGTGTGTGTGTGGATATACTTGGTCAGATTCAGACCCAGCTGTGATACAATACAGTTAAATTACCTCACTTTTAGCAAAGTACTTACAAATAAGGAACATTTTTAAACTTAATGGCAAAAGAAGAAAGATATCCTTCCCAAGAGGAATGTTTGCACTAAAAATCCTTTCATAAGGATCAAAGAGCTGTAAATGGGATTTCATGAAGTACTGTCTGCTTATAGAAGATCTGCTTTTAATCAGCGGTATCCCTCCTTTTGAGTTTCATATCTAGATTACCCTCCATAGGAAGTGGCTTTTAGCTAGGGTGAACCCTGAATCAACGCTGGGAATTCCTTGTAAAACACTCCATCCCTGAAGCATCATTTCCGATAGGCCACTAATAGAGAATCCTGCTTTTAAGGTTCTTTTCTTAACAGATGCACTCTAGTATATGGCAATTAATTTAGGAAGGATTATGCTGATTGTAGTAATTCTGTATCTTGGTCGGTAGCCAATGTATTCATTCATCTTTATTCATTTAAAAGATGTGATGTTCTTTTGTTTCTCCTTTTGAGACCTGGCTTCCTATTCAGCTGGCAGTTTCATTGCTTAATCACCCACTCTAAAGGGGCTACTCCTAGAGCAACCAACTCCATGGGGATTTCTTCACTATAAATGTCATCTCTGCTTTGCTTTTAGAAGGGAAGCACAATAACCATCTTATTGATGACAATATTCATTGGCATCAGCAGGGGTTTCATCTAAGCAGGGGCTGGAGGGTTGAAACCATTGCATCATATGTTGCTACACCCATCCTTTGGGTTAGACACAGGTTACGTCAATTAGAGGGGATATCAAAATCCCAGCAAGCCATTCATAGGAAAGCTTAAACTTGGGAAGAAAATAACAATCATTTACAGCATGGCTGGCTTCTCTGTGCCACTCAACTGAAGATGTGTTTTATCTCAGTTCTAGTCAGAAACCTGCATCAGGTTACTGAGACATAGCTGTCTTGGCACCAGTCACAGTCAAAATCCAACTAAGACCATATGGAATCCCTTCTCTGACAAAGGAGGTGGATGCAAGAGAAAGAGAATAGTAGAAAATGCCTTTAGTATGATACTAGCAATGATGATCAACTAAATGCAGTGGATACCATGTGTATTGTTTGCATTCAGACACTTTGCGCTGACACGTTGCCTCACGTACCTACTTTTTCTGGCAGTGAGAGCAAGCTGTGATGTTCACTGCCTCACCTCACACGGTATCAGCCCTGGTTCCCCTTCAACAGCCTTTTTGCTCTGAGCACTGCCTACTCCTTTAGCCAGCCACCTGCATCTACTTGGGACCTCACTGTTACACACAGGAGATTTTACTCCGAGTGCAGACTTCACTGAAGTCAGCAGGAACATTTATTATTCATAAACAATAGCTTACACCTTAAAACTCATTAGGACATGCACTACAGATGAAAACTTTTGTCTTGTGATAAGCAAGCATAATCCCAAAGTATTTCTGCTTCAGGGGACAAGGCCATCTGTACACATAGCAAGATTAGAAATCTGCAAATTATTTTGCTGCTCATCTCTATTCCTTCTTTCTCATACATACACAAGAATTTATCTCTCTCATATGTACAAAACCCAAGTTTATTTCAACAAAGTCCCAAGTGCTTCACAAGCCAGTGGCCCCTCCTGGCTCCTTCAAATGAAAATGGAAGTTTCGCTTTTACCACCCAAATAATTCTTGATTCTGAAAGAAATGGCAGCAAAGCAGACAACAAATCCTGGTCTCTCATCAGGAAAGTGGTTCACTGGCAGTGGTTGCTCTCAGCACAAGAAGATTCAGACAAGTATCTCACTGCACAAGATGTCTTCCCAGACAGCCACTGTCCCCTTTCCAAATCTGCCCAGCTTCCAGCAAAGCACAGCTCAGTTCTCTGTAGTGGCACCAGCTACGATGCTGAAAACACTGATGCCATGCTGAGGACACTGACTGATGAACTTGCTGTGGCAGTTAAAGGAATCACTGACCCAATCCCTTCTTTCTGTTCCTCTGCCAAAGGTTTCAGTCTCCACAGAAATGCCCCCAGAAGGACCTACTCTGAAAGTAATTTAAGTCACCTTATGTAACTGACATATGACAAAGTGGCCCCTTTTACTCCTATAGAAAAGAAGAAAGGAAAAGATGTGTCATAGAATCATGGAAATGGTGGTTGTAAGTCCAAAAACTTATACTGAAGCAGCTAAAGCATTTCCAGAGCTGCCAGGCTGAAGTCCAGCCCACTACACAATATGAATTCACATATGTTCACTGACAGATGAGTAAACTGAGAGGGGACAAGTCTGTTAAACAGACACACATGGGAACATGTAATTTTGAGGACTATGCAAATGTTCAAGAGTAAGAAGGCATCTAGAAGTCTCAGGCCTTGGTGTTTTAAAGCAGGACAAAAGCGCTGTCTAAATCAGCCAAAATCTTGCACCACCAGCAGAACAGTAACATGAGGCACTGTTACCATGCCCCACACTCAGCAGGCTTTTTAAACACTTTTGGCAAATGACGCAGCAATCTGAGTGTAGCTTCATACTGTTAAAAAAAGGTGGGTAGTAAAAAAGGACGGTATAGGGAGATACAGAATAGATCCAAACCTAGACAAGGACTTTGGTCCACCATTCCAGATACTCACGTCCTGCATCTGTAGGACATGTCCCCCCTGGTGTCCAAAATTAATTGGCTGGCAGCTCTCACACTACTGTTGTCTCACACCAGAACACCACACATTACCCCAGCACTTCGTTCACACCAAACAGAGTTTCCATCCTGAACCAGTGTGTCACACAGCAGAAATCCAGATGAATGTATTTTTTCTCTCTCAAAGTATTCTGCCATCTTTAAGTGAAGCCTACTTACTTCTCATCTCTCTTTACACCAATTCTAAAGATAACAAGCAAAATTATTCCCTGTGCCCACTCCTCTGACTATCTTCAGTCTCTCCACTTTTCTGCATCTGCTTTTTTTTCTCATGTTGTACCACATCTTCGCTTTCCTTGTTATGCTCTTATTATGTGAGATCCTTCCTCTGTAACACCACATTTTTGAGCTCTCTGTCTCCCTGTGCCTTACAGGGAGTTGGTCAGCTCAGGACCAGCAGTGCCTTTCCCCATTCATATGCCAACCCTTGGACCATTCCCAAAAAGATGATTCTCCTTTCTTTCCAAGGGATTCGGACACCACTTTCCTCTCCCAAATGCCTCCTTGCATTTGCTTTGGTGACTAGCTATTCTGCCTTTGCTCAGTAGAATTGTGTTCACACCTCCTCTTCACTGAGCTCACACAGATTATGTTTTAATGGGTGCAGTTGCTGCTGGAACAAACACATCCTGTCACAGGCATTTTACATGCCACATGCCTTTTTTAAACTGTGCTACAATTTTGAGTTCATCCAAGCTCAGGCCTCACTTGAAAATTGCTGACCACTACCAAAACACAGAAGCCAAAATAATTTGTACGAGGTATTTCCATGTCATCATCGCCATTGATTCCCTGTAAAATGCTGCACAAGAGGAGTATAATAGCGATGTTAAAAGCAATGGGCTGGGGGGTATATCCTGGAAAATCTGGTCTGCATGAGAACATCCTGCACAACCCAAGCACAAAAGATTGCCACCTCATGCAGAAAAACACCTCGGCAATGGATGTGGTGGCTGTCCATACTACACAGGCTGAGAAATGTGCTCCAGCACTCTTGGCTACCTTACATTATACACACCCTGCTCTATCTCCAGCTAACACTGCTGAACCAGTGGTTTGAGACCCACCTGCCAAGGACTTCAACACAGTGCAGAGGACATGACTCAAGTGTTTACATTTACTAATTCAGTGCATTTCCATTTTACATCACCAGACTGGTCTGGTGCTTCAAATACAGAGGTCCTTCCCCTCCTATGGTGGTTATACAAAACGGCCCAGTTTCTCCAGTCTGATTCACAACTGCATGGCACCTTACACTGGCACAGTGCTGGTGCTCCACTATCAGCCAGCCTGGATGTTGCATGGAATAAATAATGGGCAGCAGGAGAGCCACAAATGAGATAAAATGCAAGAAATATGGATTTTCACAAGTTGAAATGGAAAGGGAAAAAGGGCAGATGAAATGAAAAAAAAACATGTGCAGATCAGTAAATGAGAGGAGGAAGATGCTCGGTGCCAAAGGGGGCTGTGTGCATAAGTGTTTTTACCACAAGCAGTGGGAGAAGGGAAAGCAGGAATAACGCTGCTTCAGGGAAAAGAGGTGCAGGGGTTGTCAGTCAGGCCCTGCTGTCTGAAGGAGACAGAAGGCATGGTCAGACTAAGCACAAGGAGGAAGTTATGCCCACGTGCATCAAGAGCAATATAACAGACAGGATACCACAGGGCTGTCTTCCCAAGAGTGGTATCTGCTTCCACACTGATCAGAGGTGAAACTGGCTTCTGCCTCTTCCTTCACAGTTCCTGATGCTGCAGACCTGATCCCAGAGGGAAGTTTTGGCCAGGTACTGACTGCTGGCACTGCCTGTGGCTGGATGCTGTTGCTGGGTGTTGCTCTTGTGCGCTCAGGACAGTTCCTGGCCCCATGCAAGGAACACAGGCTTGGTACTGGAAAATCCACAGCAGAGCATCAGCACCCAGGACACTGTAAGAAATTAGTTTCTCACTTCTCCAATGAATCCAGGAGCTGGTGTAGCTCCAAAGAGCAGGAGTGGGGGGGCGGGGGGGGGGGGGGGGTGT
>WEKY01055195.1:0-16540 GCA_013390045.1 Picathartes gymnocephalus | reverse complement strand
CGGGGGCTACAGGCGGGGGCTTACAGGCAGCGGGCGCCGGCCCTGACACGGAAGTGATCGCGCCGAGCGCTGCCTGAGCCGCCGGCCCCGCCACTGGGGATGGAGCGCCGGCTCCGCGGGCCTGGGTGTGCGGTTCGGGGCCCCTGAGTGTCCGCCGAGCCGGCCCGCCGAGCCCCGCGGAGGGCGGGGAGCCGGGCGTGTCCCCGCCGATGCCTCTGGGAGCGGCGGGAGCGCGGCGCGTCCCCCGGAGCTGTCCCTTCAGCACCCCGGGAAGCTCCCGGGCCGGTGCTTGCCGGGCTTGGCCTCGGCAAAAAGAGCCAAACCAGGAAGGACTTCGTTTCACTGTGAGGGATCCAAGTTCCCAAAACCAAGGGCAGGAGGGGTGGAAGAATGTGCGCCCCTCAGTTCTCTGCACAGCCCGCTTCAGAAAGCCGACCTTTACAGCCCTACCTCTCTTACAAGGCCTGACCAGATCATCCACCGAATTCACAAGTCCTTGGGCACTCCTCTCCTGCACATGCAGCCAATCTCTGGCAATTGTCACAAGCTTTGACTACGCCAGTAGTTATATAAGGGACATTTTCTGTTGCTCTGAAATAATACATTGTAACAAACTGGTCTGAGATTGATTATGTGACTAAGCAAATTTGAAGCAGTGGATCAATCACTGTTTACTGCTCGTGTACAATGTGCTGTGTGAATGCAAGCCCAACCACACAGCACTGTTGTCTGTGGTCCACAGGCATACCTGGTGGTCCCAGCATGATAAAAATTGCAAGTTACTAATTGCAAATCAGGAAAAGTGGGAGGTTAGAGTGATGTCCCTCGGATTTCATCAGAAACAGATAGCCAGATAGTCTAGATAACAGAGTCCAGATAACCATCTTTCTCATTAACAACTACCCATGGACCCAAACCATGTGAAAAAGCAGTGATGTGACATACCTGAGCAATGCCAAAATACATCCAAGGAAAAGATCTTTCTTTTCTGTGTTTATAATGCATGGGACATGCAGTCTTAAATGCTGTGTATGCATTTAACACTATGGGTGTTGTTCGTATGAGGGAAGTTAGGAAGATAGTCAAAATTTCATTTATTATTGGTTATCAGCACACGGATTTTAGCCAACTGACTTTTCTGAGCATATATTGCCCAGGATTCCACAGCTCATTTAATAAACCATATTTCCACATGAACACATTAATATCATATGGAGGTTTCATTGGTGCATGTGAAAAAAAAAAAAAGTATAGCTTGCAGGACATTGCTTTGTTGCTTCCTTAAAATCTTCTCTTGTATGGGCAAATATTGATTTTTTTGTTCCTGATGGTAACACTGCGATTTATTGATCATGTTGGGAAAAAAAAAGTCAATTTGTTCCTCCACAGGACACCAGACCCTGTCAGTTAGTGAAATATGCAGGTGGTACATGGAGTGTGATGTGTGACCTGCCTGTCTTTGTAAGTATTGGAAAAAATATTCATTTTATGAGTTATTTCCTTGCAATCAAGAGATTAATTTGAACTTCCAGAACAAAAACTTCTGAAGATCCCATATTAGGTCCAGTATGTTGCATAGTGCATACATCTGCTAAATGAAGAGCATCTTTTATTTATCATCCATAAAGCTAAGAAAGATAGACTCTGTTTATACCTGGGATCTAGTTAGATAATACTGCTCAGGTTTCTAGAGCGCTCAGGGTTTTTTTTAATTAAAAAAAAAAAAAAAAAAGAATAATGCTATTTTTTAAGTATTAAGCCAGGAGATTCATATTAATTCTGATACATAAGGAGATCACAAGACTCAGAGAACATGTCAGATCAACGCCTTAGAAAACAGCATTAAACTTTCAAGTTAGAAATAAGCATAAAATAATACCAGAGTCTGTCTTTGCTTTTAAATGTTTTGGGGTTCTTTTCACACCATAGCCTTTAGTTTATTAAAAACTATTCTCTGTCAGCAGATGCATACTGTTCTTTGGTCAGTAAGAGATAAAATTGCAGTTTTAGGTGCTACAGAAGCAGATCAAATTGCATCCTAATAGCCCAGCATCCTGTAAGTTTCCCTAAAAATCACTTTGGAGAAATATACTGCTTTGGTATATTGTCTTGCAGACAGTGAATCTGTTTTGACATTGCTTGATGAAAAGAGGACTGAACTTGATCGAAAGTCCACCCTCTTCCTATAGGATCTTTATTCCAAATAGACTATATGAGCACTAGTAGACAACGTAGGGACATACTTGCTTCGCATAACAAAACCTACAGTATCTTGCTGGACAAAAGTCCAACAAGAAGGGTGTCACATACCTGCTTGGCTTCGGTTGTAGCTGAGCTCTTCTTCCAGCAGCGTGAACATCATGAGCTGGAATAGGACTTCCCTGGTGCAGGGCCTTAAAGAATATGCAATGTACATTCTGCACCTATTTTTTGCTATTGTGCATTTTACAACAGAATCATCAGACCAAAAAAGGCACAAACGGTCCAAAGGGAAAGCATGTGAGAGACACGAGTTCTCCTTCTTCCAGAGGAGAGATTGGAGTTGCCAAGTCACTGAGTCAGTCTCCCTCTCTGCTCTGTGGGACTGCTGTATCTGTGCCAGCAGTGTCCTGCTCCCCCCACAAAACCCCATCCCATGGACTGGTGGTTTGGACTGTCTCCTGACATACAGGAGCTGTGAATCCAAAACACAGCTACAAGCTAGGGACGGCTCAGATTACCCACTTCATGAGCAGTGATACAGCCCATAGTATTCTGCCAACTCATATTAATTCCACTAACTTAGCAGAAGCTGAATGGCAGCTCCTCCACCAAGAGGAGCAAGAGCTCGGGTGTAACAATTTCCTTATCCTGTTAAAAGATCAGGTGGCCCCTTCCTCAAAACTGAGACTTCCTGGGCTGCTATCCATGGATACAGTTGTATCTAAAACTGTATTTCAGAAGCTCTGTCAACATTTTAAAGTTAAAATAATAAAATTATAATGTTTTTAATTTAAAATATGCATACATTTAATATACAAAATTATACAAATTATACATTTAGCTAGTATAGAAAAATACATCTTGTTAACAAGATAAAATGTCAACATATCTTACATAATTTGTGAGAGTTACAAATCTGTGATCATCAAGTAGACTTTGTGACTTCATTACAGTTCTGTATCCTCCTAGTTACACCGAATATTAACACATATGTACACTTGATATCAATGGCAAATGTCTTAGAGTGGAAATCTTTGCTGAAGAGTTATCCAGAAGGTTTTAATGAAACAGTTAAAATAGGAGTGGCCTCTTTTATACTGTTGAAGCTTCTCAAATAGCCAAAACTAATGTGACACCCAGTGACAGGGTGGTCATGGTCAGAGTTTAAACTTTTTGCATTTATTTACAAACACCCCTCCCTCCCCAGTCTAACTGGTACACCTGCTTGATAAGTATCACCCCATAAATCCCAGCTTTTTTGTGCATTCTTTGGTACCTCTTCAAATGTATCCCAGTTTGGGGCCTTAAGAACTGCTCTTCATGACTTCTGGTTGCCACTCTTCTGCTGGCTGTGCAAAAGTGTTAAATAGTTGTACAGCACTAGAGCTCAAAAGGCAAGATCTCCACACATTATTCACCCCAGATTACTCATAAATACCTCAGGAGGTGGGGAAATATTTTTGTTTCAGTCAACAAATGTGTGCAGTAAATCTTCACTTCTTATTTAATTTACATGGTTTCCTTTTCCAAGTTCCAAACAAAAGATAGAAGCATAATTTATAAATAAGCTATAAAAATCTGTTCCATGCTGGGCCTTGTCTTACATACTGTGAGCCATGTAATGATTTTCTTTTAACTATTTACAAATTCTTTAAAACTTGCTTGTCATCACAGGGAGCAAAACAGAAGACCACCACCAGTCTGATTTTCAGGCCTTTTTTTTTTTTTTCTTTTTTTAATTTAGGTCTGTACCAACAAATTGCTCTTAATTCCTAGAAGATAAAATTCACTCATGAACTAAAAGCTTTTTCAGCTTTTCCTAAGAGCTGCTTAGGACCATCAGTGAGTGATACATGAATTGCCTCACGCAGGCTTTTTTGGCACTGGAGTGGTTTTCATCAGTTAGTTACATTTTCCCTCTTTTTCAAAAAGACCACAGCTCAGAAAGTAGAGAAATGTAGTTGTTTGGCATCAGTTAGTGCACACTGCACAGTAACCTCTCACATTGGAATTTACATTTGCATATTCATATTCCCATAGCAAGAGCCTACATTACACAGAGAAACAATAGTGAACAGAGATTTATTCCACAGATACCAGCAAGTCCAAATCAAGGCAGGTCTCCAAAACTACTAATCTCTCTTTTCCTCTCCTACAACATTAAAGAGAACATGATGCCCACATATCTATCACATGTGAGAATTTCTTAAGCCAAGCAGAAGCAAGCATGAAATCTTGGTCCCAAGAAAGCCAGTGGAAATTTGCCAGTCACTTCAATGATCCAAGCATTTAAGCCAGTATATTTAAACTTTCTCCTTTTTTTTTTTTCTTTTTTTTTTCTGCCTTTAACTACAACTTGCAACTTTTCTAGTATGCATGGATCCCAATGGTAGAATTTAAGTTTGGGGTTTTTTTAGATCACATCCTATACAAGAAATAGTATACTCTCTTTCCTAACATTTCTACAGGGGCAAAAATTCCTGTCCATAATCCCATGGCTACTGATTTCTAATGCAAATATATTTGGAGCCAAAGGCACAATATATTTTAAAGGAATTCTGCTAAAGCAGGAGAGAGGTTTGAACAAGTTTCTGTAATCCTAGGGTCTGCTATCCCTCTGCCTCCCTAAGGCACTAAAGGATTTCCAAAGGATTAGTGGCAAAATCCAGCATGCACATGTCCCTCCCTCCACCCCATAGCCACAGTAAATTCAAATATTAAAAACCTTCATCTGCAAGTGAGAAATACAGGTAGATTTATGAAACACAAAAATCATAGTTTCCACTTTTCAAAAGGCCACAAGGACAAACATCAGCCATGAAAAACAGCCTTAGCAGGCAGTTTATCCTGGGAACTCTGCTGTGTATGTGACACTTTTCCCAGCAACTGCATTATTCTGAATGTAACATGATTATCACGCCAGAGTCAATCATTGTACTTGCAGCATTTGCCATCCATAGTAGTGTGAAGAACAGAATTTGGGATTTAAAGGTCACTTAAAGAGCAACCTGTAAGCTGTATTTTCAGTATCCTCCAATGCTCTATACAGTAAAGTATACATAAATAAGTGAACTGCATGAATAAGAAACCGTATTTTCCATGTAACACTGCCCATTTGTCTATTTAGGGTGACAGAAGGAGATTGCATTTACTTACAGAACTTAGCAGCATCTTAATTTTGACTAAAGAATTAGGCCAAAACAATACTGTGCATATAAAGCAATCAGAACAAAGCACCCAATTTTTCATTCTCTTAGGTTTACCATGAAATGACAATCCATGTAAAGCATGTCCTGGAACCTCTACCATAGATAGCACATTAAACAAGTTAACTTCTGCTTAGTGAAAGAAACTCTCTAACAAGTAGACAACACTTTTCACTGTAAGGCAATTAGAAAATAATAGGTAGGCTCTCTGTCTTAGCAGCAACCTCACATTAAAAGTTTACTGCTTTCTTCCAGTGATTTGAGGTAAAGTTGGGATTTTAATTCCCAATCTTCAGCCACATGGAACACATCCACTGGTCTATCAATGTAATTAATAAGCAGACTTTGACAATATTGGTTGGAAAATTTTCATATGAGGAGATGGTAGAATTTCAAGGAGGTCGATGTGGTATAAACCACAAAGAATGAAGAGCACTCTACATTCCTTACACTAATTGTCCTAAAATGAAACCAAAAGGCAGAAAGCTTAAGATATTACAAAACGGACAGCTTCATTATCAACATTTACAATTTATGGTGGGAGATTTTTGCATAAATACTAGGAAAGAGGCCTGATATTTTAGTTCAACACTTAATTCAGAAGAAAGAAGTAGGGTTTAATTGCCTGAGTTTTGTAGAAATTATGTATGTTTTCAGCTGGATAGTATGCAAATGGATAGAAACCTACACATATGTCATTGCTTTATTTTAGGAACTTGTAGTTAAGCTTCACATGTTACCATGACAACATGTCATCTTGTTACTAATTGTAATCTAGAAATGCACATTACATTAATCTGATTTGGGATTCCATGGTTTATTCTTCTGCTTCATTTCAAGGGATATCTGTAATTACTGGCCAACTACGCGTTGTAAAGACAGCACATCCTAGCAGTTAGCTCAACATTAAAAAAAGAAAAAAGGGAAATACAAGTCATAGAACAGTTATCAAAACTGAAAGTGCATCACAATGTAAGAGACAGTTTGAGAGCAGCTGCTGCCTTTCAGGTCAGCTCAAGTATTGCCACTGACTCAACAGTGCTGTGTGCCTTTAGCTACAGAACGGATGGAGGCACCTGCAGGACCCCTTATGGGGTCTGGTGCCTGCATTCACATCTCCCTGCCTTCCCAAACGGTACCCAGAGGTGAACAGTAGGGGTTGTGGCGTGTAATCTGTATTGTGCAGCATGGTTGCAAAATGTGTTTGCATCACTTGTGCTACTACCAACCAGAGTGCACAAACACACCTACTTCAGGAGAAGCATGTGTGCCTCCAAGTGCTTTATCTGAAAGTTAAATTCAGTGTGGCCTATTATGTGGTTGAAATACTCAGAGTGTTGGGACAGAGCACTTTGATGTTCCAAGTGCCTTTCAGCACACATGAAGATCATTCCCAATTCCAACTTACCCTTGTAAAAATGCCATTCTGTCTCATTTGCTAAACAGTTTGTATCCTCAAGTATCACATCCTCAGATATACTAAACATCCCAACTCAGATCAAAGGCTCTTTCAGGAATGCTCAAAGCCACACAAGGCTGAAGATATCACATATCCACATAAGCAGACCCATGAAGATGGAGATTGTGCTTAACTTGGTAATTGCTTTAAAATGCAAATGTTGAGATCCCAAGAAAACAAAATGAAACAAAACTCAGACTCAAACCACACATTGGGTTGGCCTGCCTGGCCAGCTTCCACTACAGAAGGTGGCTAAAATGGCACAGATGGTAACTTAGGGCAACTTCTCACTTTTTCCTACAATGTAGCAGCTGCAGTCACCTCCAGGCCAAAGCACATTTCATCAGTCCTTCAGAGTTCTACTGCTTCTTCTGTGTGACGGATATATTCTTCCCTGGACAAAAGGAAGGAGGAGAAAAAAAAAAAGGAATTAAAAAAGAAGATAAAAGCATAAGGTAAGTATCTGGATTTTCACAATTTAAGGAATTGTTTGTTATTCATTCAAGGTCAAATTAAAGTATTTGGGAAGCAGTGTGCCCAGATGCTTCCATACAAACATAGCATAATGGTAGCACATTATGGAAATGGAACTGTCCAAAACATATTGGGACATTCTCCCATGATTTACTGATTTAAGGTGAAAAGCACATTCCATACTTTTCCCTTTTGCTACTCCTTGTACACAAGACAAACATCCATTTGTCAATATGGAAACAAACAGTCCCTGCCACCTTCCCAACACCGTTCCATAAGCCACTTGGCAGGGATCTATAGAAGTAGTCTCAAAGATAAAGTTCAACTCCTGGCATGACAGCCATCACAAATCCAGCTTTCCAAGTAAGTCCTATCTCTATGACTCTTCTCAGAGAAATACTCACCATTTGCATCCTTCCTCAGATATTAAATTTCAAAGCCTGCAAAACATTATATCAGGCTTTACAATTTCCACTGAGGCTGTCATTATTACTGTTAAACATCACCAGAGATGTACTGCCTGCTTACTTAACTCTGGTTAAAACTTCGTGTCTACTGGAGAAACACACATCTTAGTACATCAGTAGTACAGGAAATGATAATAGCATAGAGAATTTTGTTAAAAGTATTATATTGCAACTATTATTATAATAAATGGCTGGCCATAGTAATTAACTGTCATTACTAAATGTGTCCCAGTCGCCAACATTTCTCAAAAGAGAAAAATTAAAAACTGGGAAAGAAGAGACCCCTTATGGCTTGTACTTCAGGTGGAAAGGTTGTTCCAAGCATGAAGAACAGAAGTGAAGAAAAATCTTGCTGAGCAAGGCAAAGTAATAAAGGGGAGGTCATTATTTTTGGAGAAGCAGCTAGATGGTTTATTGTAGGACACAAAATCAGTGAGATATGCAAGAGTCAGTCACTGATCCAGGAGAGTGTCAGCTGGGCAGGAGGACGTCAAGGATTCCTGTGATGAGAGGCATTTAGAGACCTTGCATACTCCCTAGTTCAGCTCTCCATCTTGGATCAGAAACTGGTAAATGTTCAAACTTGCTTGTCATTCAAAACAACACCAGAAGCTTTCTGCAGCCTTTGTAAAACATTATATATTAATTCTGCCTCTGCTGTAGGTGCATCCAAACAAAATTGGTTTTGGAATTCCTTCTCTTTGCATCATCTAATAAAGTTCAGGCTGTACTGCAAACAAAGAAAATCCGCTGAAGTTCATTCTTATCTCCATACAAAGAAAGGGCACACTACTAGAGTCTCCACAGGTCATCTTCTTTTTGATTAATGTCTTTGTAGCCTATGTGCAATCAAAACAGCAGCCAACAGAACACACTTTCAGCCTTTGCTATCCACACCTTCCAAAGATTTTTTCAGGACATCAGGTACTTTTTCATTTGTAATTAATATTGCAAAAAGAACTATGACTTAGTACCAGCAGAGCTGCCCTTGTATTTTGGGATGGTCTGAAATACATCCCTGTCTCTTCTCTTCTAGTCATACATGAAGTCTCTTCTCTGTGATGCTATCACTGTGCATAGGCTCTGGGGAGGTTCAGGAGGGTGAGTCTCTAGGTCCTCTTAAAATTTAACTTTATTTTAGAAGACAGAGGTTGCAATTTTAGTTCCTCAATTGGTTGCAGAGGAGCTAGCCACTGTTACCAGTTGTCAGTTTACTGACTTGTTCAAAAGGAAGAATGTCCCTAAAGTATCAGGGATAGTTGTCATGGAAAACTATGCTTGCAAAAACTATCACTGAAAACTGGTGGCCAGAATAATGGAAACCTGATTCAAACTTCATTCATTCAATGAACTTACATTGTTTTGCATTTTAGTGATCACAT
This sequence comes from Picathartes gymnocephalus, assembly GCA_013390045.1. Classification (NCBI taxonomy): domain Eukaryota; kingdom Metazoa; phylum Chordata; class Aves; order Passeriformes; family Picathartidae; genus Picathartes; species Picathartes gymnocephalus. Next base: position 7,350 of record WEKY01055195.1, on the reverse strand, counting down.
CTTTTGTTATCCATCAATTTAAATTTAAACTATGTTCTCTAATTTTCCAAAATTGGGGTTAAAGAATATTTGTCAAACATGCAGTTCTAGACTAAGAGAAATGTAAAAGTCATTATTTGCATAATATTCCGTTCAATTTTTCTTATATTTTTCTTGAAACATTTGCTGCCAATTATTCTATCTCATTTTGTCAGGCACTTCACTTTCTCTTTCACATTCATTTCATCTTCTTTGTCTGTCCTTGCTCCTTCTTATGTGAATTATTCACGCCCTCCTTTCATTGTCCACCTGAAGTCTTTATGAAACCTTGCACTCCTTGCAGTCTTATTTCCCTGACAAATTTATTCTCCACCCTTCTGTTATTCTTTATCTTCATACCACTTAGAAACATGGAACCTAAACCACTAATGAATTAGTTTGTAATTACTCTGGTCAGGGAGGAAGTCTCTCTTGTGAAATGCTTGAGGAAAATAAGAAGGTCTTCATGATTTTACTTTACCAAAGAAAAATATTGATCAGGCATTTCCAGGGCTCAAGCACAGAGGTACAGTTTCCAACCACGAATCACAGAGATTAAAAACCAGATGAGTCTTTATCAATACTGTACCTAAGGGTTTCAGCACGGGTATTTCTGATGCTCAGAAATTTGCTGGCCTTTCATTCTTTGGTAGGGCTAAAGCACATGGTTGAGCAATGATGCAGAGGCTGGGCTTGTGCTCCTTCACATCACAAGCAAAATCAATTTCAGTCCCCAACACAAAGAACTGCTAATGTAGAGGGTCATTAAAAAAACCTGATTTCTCTGAGACATTGGAACCTCAGAGGAAACCTTGAAACATAAAAAGTGATGACTATGCACTGCTCTCTAAGCCAGGGACAGATCATTCCAGCATAACAAAGATCAGTGATCCATATTCATGCACTCACTTGATGTTCTCCGATCTTTTACCACCTCTGGGAGCCACGAGCATTTATTTGTTTTAGCTGCTCCCAGTCCATCACATCTGTACTTGTTCATCCTGTGCTAAGTATCAGGAAATTATAGGTCCACAGGAAAGAACCTCAGAAGGTCATTTAGATCAATGTACTCAAAGCAGAGTTCCAAAGTCAGAGCAGTTCTCTCAGGGTTTACCTAATCAAATCCTGAAAAACTCCTGGGATGGAGAATGCACAGCCTTCCTGGGCAGCCTGTCCCATCTGGGCTGTCCTCATGAGGGAAATGCTTTTTCTATATCCAGTCTGAACTTCTTGTTTCATCTTATGCCCACTGTGTCTCACCCCCTCACAAGGCACCACTGTGAAGGGCCTGGCTCTCTCTGCTCTGTGGTTCTGTGTTTCTCAGTTGCTTCCTCACAGTTTCGGGAAGGCTGTTGTGAGGTGCCCCCAAAGCCAGCTCTTCCCCATGGTGAACCAGCCTAGACCCCTTGGCCTCTTCTCACAGCAGACATGGTCTGCTCCCTCAAGCAGCTAAATTACCATTTTTAAGGAAGTTCAGAGAGATCATACTGGTGGAACAAAACTAGTGCTGACCACCTCCTAAAGACAGCTGTCCTGCTGGACTCCTCCACTCCAATCAGCTCCCTGGAGAGCAGAGCTCTGTGCCCACTGCCAGGTTCCATGGTCTCCATCCCCTGCAGAGCACAAGGTGGATGGAAGTCATCTTCCTCCCATCAAGAAGGTACAGCAGTAAAAGCTCTGCAAAGACTTTCAAAGTGTGCACCAAAGTCAGAAAGGAACAAGCCAATAAAGAGACTTTAAAGACAAACAACATCTGGAAGGAAGAAAACTAAGAGCTGCAGGACTGTACACACAATCCTAAAATCTCTTTGGTATCTTCAGAGAGTACCTGTGCTCATTTAGATTGGAAAAGACTTTTTGGATCATTGAGCCCACCTGTAACGAATGCACACAAAGGATTTGAAGTTAAACAGTTCCTTCCATTTAGAAGACAAAGATAGTAAAAGGAGGATGTTATTTTATTCTGATCATCTGAAGGAAGACATGAAATATGGTAATACCACCATAAAAATGTATTTAAATAAAGTCTGATATCTGAAGTGGGTTTGAGTGGTGTACCATCATGCAATTCCAACTGCTCCAGTGTGACTTCAGAACAATATCAGTCAATGCATTTTGGCAGCATTCCCCCAGTGTGTAAGCAAGCATTAAAGATCTCAAGTCAGCAGTACACAGTGGCTGCTCTGTACCTCAGCCCTGATATGCAGGGCCAGAAATACTGTATTTCCTTTGGTTTGTAGCACTAGAGGTATTTAAAGTGAAGAAATTGCAAAATTCAAGGAATTAATAAAATTTCTTTATATCCAGCAAAGAAATGCATTGTTTTGCTATTTGTGAATAAATATTTGAAGAATACCTTGCAACACTCGAAAAGAGTTTCTGCTGTAAATATAAAAGAAGTACTCTGCTGTGCCTCTGCCCTTATCAAGGGTCACAGATTATCCTTTCTTTAGAATCACTGAAGTACCAGTGGTTTCTATCACTACTCTGGAACTAGAGTAGCACAAATGAGAGAAAATGCCAGGCAAGAGGGCTTGTGCTATTCTTTAGTATGTTATAATGAAATTACAGATATTTCACTTGGTCTAACTAATAAATGCATGAGCATCCAGTAATTTTATCATTTCTATTAATTACAGAAAATCAGTGTGTCTGTGGCACACTCACGCTTTAATAGAAAATTATCTACCAGAAATTGTTTAACATGTGTTTTATAGTGCCTTGTTTTAAAACATAAACATCTTAATTTAGAAAAATTTTGATTGCCTGCAAATACAAAAACTGGGAAAAAAGAAAGTGGTTACAAGAAAGGAAAGGTTGCAAAGCTGCATTTTGTCATAATATACATGGGATCCCTCAGCTGTTTGGTAAAGAAATGCTATATATAATCAAAAGCATGATCTTTGCAAAAACATTTGATTTTTGTGCTCAGTAAAACAAAAGAAGATCAAATAGTATTCAATGCAGTCTTCTCATTCACAAATTGCTGCTTCTAAAATGCATTTCTACTTGATGGATTCACTTTGCAGCTCAAGAGGTGTGAATTTGATTAAACTCTCAATGAAGACATATAGATCCCAATTATAACCAATGGCCAACAGAGTTTGCCTGTATCTCAGAGGAAAGGAATTGCATCCAAGGGAAAAAACCCAACAATCAACTAACCAACCATGAATGCTGAAAACCACAAATAAATTACGTTCTCTTCTGTTAGAAAATTATATTATGTATTTCTACATTCTTGTGTTTAATAAAGGTATTAAATACTAGACAATATATAGATCTCATTCAACATCATTGCTCTGGCTTTATGTCAGTTTCTTTTTTATGAAACTATTGGTCTGATTCTGGAAAAATGAATTAATGAATGATAAATGAGCCTTGTCTTACTCAACTCTATGGAAAATACATTATTTTCATTAACAATAGAATATGAGCAATATGCAACAATATAAGCAGTGCTGATATTTAATGCTACAGAGCTCTTCATAAAAATGTCACACACACATACACTCATTTTCACACTGCTTGGAGAAGAACAACTTAGGAGTCTTAGTTAAGGTTGGGTAACTATAGAGAAGAGGACTTGCAAATGTGAATCTTATAAATGTGCATGGACAATTGAACACACACTTGTGCTGAATGTCATTCTGGGAGTTAATTTCTTCTGTTAATGGCCTATCAATACATATATAATATATTTGCTTTCAAAAAATGTCTTTTAGAACAATATCCCTGCAATCCTTTGCAGCTCTGAGATGCAAATGCTTACATAAGATCCCCAGTGTCTAACCTCCCGCTCAACAAATATTCCACAACTTTGCAGGCAGGCAGGCAGGCAGCAGTAACATACATACACACTTAGGAGATCAGTGGCTAACCCAAAATCCTGGACAAGCAGCCAAGGATAGCTTGCTTGCCAAGAGGCTTAGGGTGAAACATGCTGATATGAGGCAGTTCACCAATTTAAAATGACAAAATAGGAAACCTTGAAGACTGACCACAGATTGTTGGAACACACACACAAAAAGGAAAAACCAGCTGGATTTTTTTTTTTTTTTAAGATAGTATTCACTTAGTGCTAGTCCCAATTAAGGAGTGGCTCTATTCCAATTTAAAATAAGAAACCATTAAAACACCTTTGTATTCAAAGGATCTTCCACAGGACTCCGTTTACTTTGTTGATTTTATTTTCCTGTAATGGCACTGCCTCATTTAGATATCTCCAAGCCTTCATTAGCCTTGAAAATCTAACGGCATTTATTAAACACAGGAGCTTTTTTGTGGTAAATTATGCACATGAACTTAGTGTTATTTATGTTTCTCCCATTAAGACAATCATAACAGATTTAAAGGCTAATGTAAATGAGGTAACATTATGCTATAGAGACAGTAACAGCATGACATGTCCAAATACGATGGCAAAGTGGTACTTTCTATGTATCAGGCACATTGCTTTTGAGAAGCATCTCCCAACAATAATGCAAGCCAGTACAATGAAAAAGCAAATTCCAGAAGGATTACCTTGTCAAGTCAAAAATGGAGAAAACCTCCATCATGTGCATGTTTTGCTGAGGTTAAAGAAGTGAGCATTATCAAGAAATTACCTACAGTAACAGACAGTAGGAACAACCCATAACAAATACTTCACATCTAATGTAATTCACTTTGTGCTTTAGTACTATAATGCATGCAGTTACAACTGGGACACATGGTGTTGCTTCCAATGCTGAAAATGCAACAGACAGTTCGACCCACAAGAGTCCCACAGCTTCCCTCCACTGCAAAAAAAAAGCAATAAAAATGTATTCAACTCAGTTAATTTCACATCCTTCCCCTTACAGTTTCTCAGGGAGGCACCCTTAACATAGAAATCATCATGATTAGATTCTGCTGGCAATGTGTAATAGCATCCTCACAGAGCAGCAGTAGAACACCACTGGAACAGATATATTTGCAATAGATAGCAGCCATGAAGCTTGTAAAAACATGCTTACCACAACGTGGTAAGTACAGCCATGAAAACGTGAAAGATCTGCTGGGATTGTAGAGCACAAATTGTGAGCAGGACTAAATAAAGCCCTCAGAAGAGGAGTCTGTTTGAGCCCTTCAGTCTCTGGAACATGCTATCTCCTTCCTAGATGACCCTCCCAGGCAGTTTTATTCACATTTGCATGGTAACAGCTGCACACAAGACTGAGGGTTCCAATCATCTAAGGCACAGCACCCTTTGGGCCAGAGGGGCTTTGTCCTAGGGACACCAGTGGTGCCTGCATATGCAAACCTGCCCATTGTCCTTCAGGAATTTTAATGATCTGAAAAGCACTTCAAATATCCTACAGAAAACCATTAATTTAATTATTTGACTTAGGGGAAGTCACAGGCTTTTTCTTTTTTTTTAAATCAAGGTCATTAAGAATAGCTCACTCAATACAAGACAAGATTTTATGACTCACAGGAGACTGGAAAAATCAGCAGCAACACTGCATATTTAGATAATGTTTAGTCATCAAAGACACTTTCAGAGTTATTGCCTCCTTCTCAGACACATTTTTTTTAATTGCTACAACACAGCTGCAGCAGTAGCAAAGAAATACCTTCCCCTAAAATGCACAGTCATAGGAGTAACTGATCAGCAGGTTTGCCTTGCTGCTATCAGCCTAAGAAAAACAGGCAAGTGAATTCACATTTCAGTAAAGCATTTTTTATCTCACTACCTTTCCAACCATGCGGGGGAAAATTATGTATATGCATCCTGAGCAGATTAAGCAGCACCTGAAGAGAAGGATTTCTAGATGCTCTGCATCCCATAGGAAAAGCTTAGGAAGACACAAATATTTGAACATTACTGTTTTGCTTTGCTTTCCTTGCCTGATCTTTATAAAATCCTGATAAATGCCAGAATAACTGCTACAGCAGGTCAGATTTTAATTTTTTTTAAAGTAGTAATCAAAAGAGTATCATTACAAGTCTGTGAGCAAATCGTAGGCTTTCTGTTCCCAGATGAACCTGCTGCAGATTTGTGTATCAGCCTGCACAGCCCTGTCAGACAGAGACAGAGGATGCACAGCTGTGGTTACAGGATCAGAAGGGTGATGGTACCTTTGAACACCCCATGACAGAGCCAGACAGGCCACTTGTCACCCCCAAAGCCTCCAGACCAACAGTGAATCTTGCCCAGCCACAGCAATCTAAAGACTGCAGAGTTTATTACTGCAACACACTGCAGTTATGTTGCAGTTACTGCAACATATTTTAATGTACCACCAACAGTAAAAGCCTAGATGGCTTTATCACAAATCAAACACCTTGGAAATTATTCAGTTAAAGGAAAACATCTGTTATTCCCATTGATATTTACAGAGGCAAATCAAATTTCCCTGGTCCAGCTTTACCCCTGTGATGGAGGATGCAGCATGCAGCATATGACCTACATAGCAGGAAATCAAACTTTGTTATAATCCTGTCCCCCTGAGCACTGAAAAATTTGGAAATCAGACAAGATGAATGCAGTGGCCGAGATTCTCTCTGTCATTTGGGCAATTTTGCATTGCACCATTAGTCCTAATTCACTCTGCAGGGGCCACAGCCATGACAGTAAGCTACAGGGCCCATCATCCTCCAGCTCTATGACTAGGAAAAGCAAGAAGATGCTCACCTTCCAGGGCTCCGCAGCTGCTAAAACATCATTCTCTAGCTGTAGATTATAAATACAAATTACTGCAATCTTTAGGATGATATAACTGACATTGGCAATATCTGTACTGAATTTTGAGTACATGCTTGGNTATCTGTACTGAATTTTGAGTACATGCTTGGGGCACATGCCCAGAAAATTCTCCTGTGCATGCTGTTTGGACCACTATCTCTACTCAGACACAGACCTCAGGGTCAATCCTAAAGCAAGTATGGCAAGAAGGGAAAAAACACAGGGTACCAACACGTATTTCATCTACTTTTCCAGCACCATCATTCTAGCCACTGTGTCAGTCAAGAGCCTTCCTGGAATAACCACGTCTTCCAATACCTTCAGGACAGCTGGGATTTGTAGGCCATCTGACTGCAGGCAGCCTAGTGCTGTGTAAAGAGCTGCAGGTGACCCACATCCCAATTTCAAAGATACTGGAATGGTGTAATATTCCTTTGTCCTCTCTTCTGCCTCATTGAGCTTTGTTCCCATGATATCTACAGCGAAGGGATGCAGGACCTCCAGGATCAGGTGCTGACATGTTAGGATTTTTGCATGGTTTTACCAAAAGTGGTCAGAAACATTTTTAATGGCACATTTGACTTTGATGACACTGCAGAAACCACACCCGATTTCCTGCCAGG
>WEKY01055194.1:111817-124216 GCA_013390045.1 Picathartes gymnocephalus | reverse complement strand
GGATTAGGAGACACGGGGATGAGGGGACACGGGGACAGGGGGACACCGGGATGAGAGGACACGGGGACACGGAGACCAGAGGGATACGGGGACAGGGGGACACGGGGATGAGGGGACAGGGTGACGCGGGGACAGGGGGACACGGAGACGGGAGGACACGGGGACGGGGGGTGTGGGCTCCTCCGTGACCATCCCCTCGTGCTTTCTTCTTCTCCTTTGCAGCTCCACGGGCTCGGAGGAGACGTGTCCCTTCCACATCCCCCGTGTCACGGCGCTCAAGCTCTAGGACGGGGCTCTGCCGGCTCTGGTGCCCCCGACCCTCCAGGAGCTCCCAGGAACCCGTGCCCGGATCCCCAGGGGCTCCCACAGTTTGTGACTTTTTTTTTTTTTTGTGTGAAATTCCTGCTTTTCGTCCCCATGGTTTCACAGGGTTTTGTCCAAGCAGCAAATTCTTCACAAAATCCATACGGGAATCTGCAGATCCACCAGATGAGGATTTCTCTGCCCAAAACGCTCTCTCTTTGCCAGCCCGGAGAGAAAAACCCCATTTTTATGCATTATTAAAAGGCTTTTCCTACCCGCAGCCAGCAACAGCAAAACCACCTGGTTTATGCATTATTCAGGTTATTATTCAGCTGGTTTTAAGCAGATTTTTGCCTGCAGAGGTCAGCATTGGAAAAGCTTATTCCAAAGGGATTTAGGGAGTGGAAATCCTGAAGGATTTTTGAAGGAGTTCCCATCCCCAGGGATGTCCTCAGCCCATCTGGGAACTGTCTGATGGCATCAAAAACCAGCGTTAAAATGGAATATTTTGGGGTCAGAGAGGGTTGTGGTGGGGAGAGGTGTGGGGAAAACCCTGGGTTTCTGTCAGGAAATAGAATATTCCCGGCTGGATGAGTTTGAAGGCCTAAAGTCACTAGGGAAAAAAAAAAAGTGAGGACAAGCTGGATAATGATTCCTTACCCACAGCGAAGTCAGGATTTATGATTAACCTCCAGTCCCATCCTCACAAAGGCACCTCGTCTCTTCTTCCTGACTTTTATTGATAAATTAAAGACTGAAATCTGCTCATTTCCAGATCCTAAGTGTCATTTTTTTATGATTTGGTGTCTCCTCTGTCGGAGGGAGATTTTTTTCAATCTCAGTTTGTCTGGATCTGAGTTCTTTGAGTTTTTTTTTTTTCCCCATCAGTTTGTCTGGATCTGTGCTCTTTTAGGGTTTTTTTCCTATTTCAGTTTGTCTGCATCTGTGTTCCTTGAGTATTTTTTCCACCAGTTTGTCTGGGTCTGTGTTCTTTGACATTTTATTTCTCTTAGTTTGTCTGGATCAGTGTTCTTGGAGGGTTTTCCTATCTCAGTTTGTCTGGATTTGTGTTCTTTGAGGTTTTATTTCTCTCAGTTTGTCTGGATCTTTTCTTTGCCTTTTAAGGACTTAATTAACTGATGTTGATTAAACCTTCTCAACCCCCCCCTTGGATTTCAGCCCCTGGGACACCTCATCTCCCTCGTGCTGACCCCGGGACGTGTCTATAATTAATAAATAATCAATAATTCAGAGGGCTGAGCTCTGTCAGCTCTCCCTGCTCAGCCCAACTCCCATTTCACACAAATTCTTCTTCTCTATTCCCGGAACTGAGGAGAAATGCAGGAAAATTCTGGCCGGTTTTGTCAGGACCGGCTCATTCCTGCAATTATAACAGCGTTCAGTTTTACCATTCTCACTGCGTTTCCCCTGATTTTTCTCCCCGTTTTCCATTGAACTCCATCCTCCTTTTCTTCTCCACAAAAGGGACCCGTGACCTCTCCCATCTGTTTTCCTCATTGTCCCCTAAAAACAGCTCAGGAAGCTGAGGCACAGAACAGCTGCTGTGCAGAGCTGTTCAGAACCTCACCCCCATCTCCAAAATGTTATTTTTAAAGCTGTTTCTGCAGCAGAACTCCAGCGAGGAGTGAGGGAGGAACGAGATCCCAATTCCCAGCTGGATTTCCTTTAATCCCAGCTGAGGAGATGATGGAATTGTACCAAATTTCCCTTTTTTTTTTTTTTTTGAGGCACGGATGGATTCCCTACGGACTCCTTACCCCAGGCTCCCAAACTCAGCTTTGTGGGAAACCAAATCCCTGCGGCTCTGCTCCCATTCCCCCTTGTTTTTAACGTGAAAACTTGGATTATGGATGCCACGAAAACATTGTGGAGGGATGGAGGTTCCGGGCCCGAACGTCGAGAAAACACCCTGGGAAAAACGAATTCTGCTTTATTAATGCTGATTGTTAATTGTTACTTAATGGCTGTGGGCAGGGCTTGGTTTCCGGGGTGAAATCGGGATAAACACCCAGCCTCGACCTCCTGCTCTGAACATAAACCCCATTTCCTTCCTTTTCTGTACTTTGATCGTTGTTCTCTGCCCGAAGTCCCCCCGGGCTGGCTGGGGAAGGCTCTGGAAGCCAAACCAGGGGCCGAGGCGGCCGGAGCTGCTGGAAAAGGGCATTTTCCAGTGGTGCCATCACCCACAGGCAGCTTCAGGGACTTTTGTAGGGACAGGAAAAGTCCTTTTTGCCCATCTTGGGGCTAAAACAGCCTGCCCCAGGCTGGGTTTTGCTGCTCCCACCCGTGGGCTCACAGCCAGGTTGATTTTCATCATTTACAAATTATTTTCATCATTTACAAATTATTTTCATCATTTACAAATTATTATTTTCATCGTTTACCAACTGTTCTCCTCCATCCTCCGGGAGCACCGCGAGATAAAAAAGTTTTGCAGCTTTTTTTGGATGCCCCTGGATCTTTCCTCTTGCTGGCACGTGGATCACAGCAATCCCCTTCCCTCGTAATTCCAGCAGAGGTTTAGCAGGATTTTAGTTGCCCTGGGGTTCCCCGAGCTGCTCTGGAAAAGCTGAGGTGATAAAATCCAGCAGGAATCCTTTGGGGGAATCCTCAGCTCCGCTGCCTCCGCTCAGACCCCAAATCTGGCACATCCCAGCTCCACCTTCTGTTAAAGATCTTTGTTTTTATCCAAAATATTTCCATCCTGGGGGGGAAAAACCCTCTCATCTCCTCCTCATCCCGGCCAAAACTCAGCTTCCTCATCCTCCGTTTCTCGGATCAGCCATTCCCATGGCAAAATCCTGGGTCAGAGGCAGGGATTTTATCTGGGATTTTCAATCGTTTTTGGCATAAATAAAACCCCTCCCCGAGCTCCTCGGGGCGCAGGGAGTCCTCCGCGGAAACACCTCGGGGCGGATTTTCCTGAACAAATCCGAATTTTCCTGAACAAATCCGAATTTTCCTCAATAAAACCCTTTGGAATCTCAGCTGGAATGCGAGCTCCGGCCGAAAGGCACCCGTTATCCCGGGACAAAGCTCGGGGATGGTTCCGAGGGTGATTTCTTTACCGCGCGGAGGGGGCGGCGTTCCAGCTCCGCTCCTGCATCCCTCGCATCCCTCCGTAGCCATGGCAACGGTCACGAGGGGGAGCACCGTGGCCATGGCAACCCCGCGGGAGCATCCCGAGCGTCCTCGGAGCCTCCCCCGGCGCTTTTCCTGCTGCCAGGCTCCGCTTTTTGGCTCCTTCCTCCTCCCAGGCAAAGGTTTTCCTCATGGGCAGCTCCTTTTCCGGGTTTAAAAAAAAAAAAAGAAAAAAAAAAAAAAAGCAGATTTGATATTTAATCGTGGAATATTTGGTGTATAAAACTTTCCTGGCGTCTTAATAAATGCAAATTTTATCGAGAACCTCATGGGCAGCCACTTCTCCGGGATCAAAATGCAGGTTTGGCATTTAGTGATGGGATATTTGGTGTGTAAAACCTCTCAAGTATCCTAATAAAGAGAAATTTTATAAAGAGCCTCATGGGCAGCTCCTTTTCCGGGACTAAGGGGCAGATTTGGCATTTAATGGTGGAATATTTGGTGTATAAAACCTCTCAGGTATCCTAATAAAGATAAATGTTATAAAGAACCTTTGAAGTTCTGCTTTAGGGGACAGAAAAGCTCTGAGCAGACTCCTGTGGGGTCTGGGCCCTCCATCCCAGCTGGAAAATTCCCCAAATTGGAATCCCACGGGAAATTCTTCCCAGAAGTTGTAAATCCTAAAGGATGAAATTCTGGCCCGATGTGACCCACATTTGCAATCCCAGTTCCTGTTTTTAAAATTCTCATTTTATTCTCTCAAAGAAGGTGGAACCCCACAAAATCCCGGCTCCTGGAGCATTTCCCACGGAGGGAAAGGGGAAAATGCGGGTGGAAATTTCCTCGCCGGCTCGGATCAGGGGATTTACACGCTGGGTTTAATCACCTCATCCTCGCTGAGAAACCAGGGCAGGGCGGGGAAAAGCTCCTTGGGTTCTCAGGTGAATAAAAAAGGCAAAAAACCTGAACCAAAAATTGCTGTACCAAAGAAAAACCTGATTAAAAATAAATAAATAAAATTTTGGCAGTTAATTTTGAAAATTATCTCCCCATCTCCCTTGTTTCAAGTCTGTCGCTTGACTTATATTTTTAAAATAAAAATCAAACCATCATCTGCATTTCTTGGGGTCCAACGTCCCCCCCAGCCCCTTTTCCCAGCGGGAAAACTGATTTTTTCCTGCCCCTTTTCCCAGCTTAACCCAGCCAGGAATCCACGAGAAACACCGAGAACTTTCTGCCTGCTCCAAAATTCAAATTTTCCAGCCCGAATTCCGGCAGGTCCCGACAAGCTCCGAGCTCGCAGTGACACATCCCGGGATGGGAGCGGTTCCCGGAGCAGAATCCTGGATATTCGGTGCCGAAACCAAGGGAACGGCAGCTGCCGAGCCCAGCCCGGGTTATTTTTAAGGAGGTGACATCAGCGCTGTCACCCGGTGTCACCCAAGGGCGGAAAATCCTCCCAGGGGGATGGCGAGTTAAAAAAATAAACGGGAGAGAAGGAAAAGAAAAGGAAGGAGAAGCTCCCCGGGTGAGTCACGAGTGGCAAACCCTGCTGGCAGAGGCGGGGGGGGGAAAAAAAACCCCCAAAAATCCAGATTTTCCTGCCAAGGAGGCAGCCGTGCGTCACGGAAATTTCGGGGGAGCCGATGGGGATTGCAGGATTTCTGGGAAAGGGATTCTTCCCGAAGATCTGGGGAGGAAGGCGGCGTTTTGAGAGCGCCGGGGGCAGAACCCGGGAGGTTTCTCCATCCCCAAGGGCACAAGGAGCCCTTTCTGGGAAGGCTTCTCCCAGGCACAGCAGGGAATTGTTGGAGCCCTGCAGCAGCTGCTCCCAAGGCACTGCCGGAGGATATTTTTAACTCCAATGCTGGGCTGAAGCTGGAGCAAACAGCAAACAAGGGCTGATTTCTGTCCTTTCCCATAAATTAATCCAGATAGAGCCTCGAAGACGCCAACTCGATTCTTTTTTCCCCCACTTTAAAGCACTTTTATTACCAGTTTTTAACCCGAAATATTTTTATTTTTCCGAACGAGCATTTTCATGTCGCTGGGTTGTGCTTTTTAGTGTTTTTATTATTATTTTTGCGGGGTTTTTTGTTTGTTTGTTTGTTTGTTTTATTTTAAAATAAAAGCTGCGGTTTTACCTTCCAGCAGCCAGGTGATGCCTGGGCGAGGCCGAAGGCATTTTTTGGGAGCTGTGTCGCACCCAGGGGATTTGCCAAGGCCTGGATGCATCACTGGGGAGGCATCAGGGAAGGGAGGGGAAGGAGCTGACGTGGGGCCCTGCCCGGAATAGCAGCAGGAACAGGAGAGGAGTTATCACAGCCCTAAGCAGATTGGAGCAGTTCCATGGACATTTATAACCCCATGGATAAGGATTTTTAACCCCATGGATAAGGATTTTTAACCCCATGGATAAGGATTTTTAACCCCATGGATAAGGATTTTTAACCCCATGGATAAGGATTTTTAACCCCATGGATAAGGATTTTTAACCCCATGGATAAGGATTTTTAACCCCATGGATAAGGATTTTTAACCCCATGGATAAGGATTTTTAACCCCATGGATAAGGATTTTTAACCCCATGGATAAGGATTTTTAACCCCATGGATAAGGATTTTTAACCCCATGGATAAGGATTTTTAACCCCATGGATAAGGATTTTTAACCCCATGGATAAGGATTTTTAACCCCATGGATAAGGATTTTTAACCCCTTGGATAAGGATTTATAACCCCGTGGATAAAGTGAGGGCAGGGTGGGGGTTTCACCTTTTCCTCAACCCCCACCAGATCACCCCAAAATCATCTCCCAAAAACCCTCCCCTGCCTTTGCAAAGCCAGAGCTGGGTGAATAGAAGTGTTTTGAATGAATTAAAGCGATGAAAAACAACATAAAATCGATGAGAGGAGATGAAGGAGATGAACTTTCCTCCCTCCCCAGCTCAGCATTAAAGGAAAACCAGCATTTTCTGGCTGTTAGGAGGAAAACTCATCCTGTTAATGATCTCTGAGCTGGCACAGGGCCTGGTGCTTTCATTTCCACCGGGGATGAAGAAGGGCCAAACCTCCAGAGGAGATTGATGCAGCTCCTGGCTTGAGGCTGAGAGAAATTTTACCCCAGGATGCAAAAAAAAAAAAAAAGAAAACATTAAAGAGCTGCTGTGGATGCACTGGGTGGGGAGGTTTCAGCCCTGAGAACTCTCACAATAAATTAAAAATCCATTAATAATCCATAGGCTGCTCCTGCTTGATTTCCAGCTGGGATCTGACAAAAACGTCTCTATTTCTGCAAACAGAAATTCTCTTTCCAGAGGAAAAAAAACACAGTTTATTTTTCACTTCTGGCCAGAGCACATTTTTCAGTAAATGTTCTTCTCAGATAAACGATTTGCCGTTGTTATAAATAAATTATTGGAATAAATCATCACAGTAAAATCCTGATTCTTAGATTTATGCAGGATTAATTCATCCCAACCAGCTCATTCCTGGTTTCTTTATTTTCCTGGCATGGTTTGGATGAGTATTTAAACCCAAACCAGACAATCAGGAGCCATCTGGACATTCACACACGGAATAAATTTCTCCTGTAGGACAGGGCTTGCACAGGCCCACAGACCTCAATCCTGCTTATTTCATTTTCTCCTGCCTGGATTAATATCCACGTTTTCCCATTTCCCTGCCAGACAGAAACCACTTTTATTTATTCTAACACAACCCGGCCAGATGGATCACAGGGCTGTGGAGCATCAGGGCAAAAAAACCCTTTTTACATCCAGATGTTCTCTCTGGCCCTTCCTGCTCCAGATGTTTTTTGGCAGCAAAGCCTCAGGAGGATTTTGGGTTTTAAAATCATCAAATCCTGGAATGATTTGGGTTGGAAGGGACCTTAAAATCCATCCAGTGCCACCCTACCACGGGCAGGGACATTTTTCACCATCCCAGGGTGCTCCAACCTGGTCTTGGACATTCCAGGGATCCAGGGGCAGCCACGACTCCTCTGGGAAACCCTAAAATTTGGGAAATTCCCCCATTTTGGTCTCCAGGTCTCTGTATTCCAGCCTTGTATCCTCACCCTTTGAAAAACCCCGATTTCCCATCCTGTTTAATTTTTAATTTTCTTCCGTGGCATTTCCTCCCGGTAAACGCCAGGATTTCTCGACATGAGATGAGATTTCCGGAGTGAGTTCTGCTCCTCTGGAGGGAGACAAATTTGAAAGGCAAATCCATCTTTTTTTTTCCCAGGAGTCTGAGCTGGTTTTATTTCCTCTCCATCAACCCTGGGAGCAGCTCCATTCCACGGGATAATGGATTTGGAGCCGCAATTAGCAACTGCTGAAAGCATCCTGTGCTCTCGCAGAGCCTCGACTGCGAGATTTCCAGCCCGTCCCAAAACCCCGGTGTTTATTCAATTTAAAAATTCCATGCACTGTGATTTTCCAAGCGTCCCAAAACAGACCCGAACCTCCTCATTGCTTCCAGTATTTCTTCAATAAACCATCAGGATGCTGCAGCTTTCCAAGATTTTTAAATCAGCCCCAAGCCCTGATATTTCTTCAGTATAAAATCCAAATGTTGCAATATTCCAGGATTTTCAGATCAGCCCCAAGCCCTGATATTTCTTCAGTATGAAATCCAAGCGCTGCAACATTCCAAGATTTCCAAACTGGCCCCAAATCCTGCTGATTCCATTGCTATTTCTTCAATAAATCATCAAAACCGTGCAATTTTCCAAGGTTCCCAAACCAGCCCCAAATCCTGCTGATTCCATTGTTATTTCTTCAATAAACCATCCAAGCACTGCAATTTTCCCAAGGTTCCCAAACCAGCCTTAAATTCTGGTGATCCCACCAACATTTCTTCAACAAACCATGGAAATTCCGCAATTCCCAACATCCCCCACACCCTGACGTTTCCTCAGCATGAAATCCAATATTCCGAGATTTCTGAATCAGCCTCAAATTCTGATAATTCTTCCAAAAAAGCATCCGGATGCTACAACATCCCAGGATTTTAAAATCAGCCTCAAACCCCGATAATTCTTCAATAAAACCATCCAGGTGCTGAGATACCCCAAGATTTCTGAATCAGCCTCAAACCCCAATAATTCTTCAGTAAAACCATCCAGGTGCTGAGATACCCCAAGATTTCTGAGTCAGCCTCAGACCCCGATAATTCTTCCACAAAACCACGGCAACTGCGCGGTTTTCCAGGCTCTCCTTGGCCGGCGTGGCTCCCCGTGCCCGGGGGGATGACTCGGGGTGAAGCCGGGGTTTGCGGGGAGCTGGCCGAGGTTTTTCCCCGGGGAAGGGGACGGATGCTGGCCGGGCTGAGCGGGGCCGGGCTGCGCTGCGAGCGGCTCCTCCCTCTCGCTATTTATTCCTGCGCGGAGCTCGCTGCCTGAATCGCCTCGGAGCGAGCGAGCGGAGCGTTCCCAGCCGGTGAGTGCCGGGGAAAAAGGGGCGCGGGGGCTCCGGGAGGGGTAAATCCACACGCGAGGGGGGTTTTAAAGGCGAGCGGGGATGCGGGGCTGCCTCTTTCCCTGCCACCGCCGCTGAAAAATTGACATTTCCAGCGGCTCCTTAAAAGCCAGAGCTCTGCTCTTGCCCTCTCCTTGTTTACTCAGCGCTGGCGCTGGTGGGGAATTTCTTCTCCGAGGGTTTTGCCTTTTTCCCTCGGCCGCCAGCTGCTCCCTCATTGTTTGGGGGGTTGAAAAAAGAAAGGTGCCAGGGGGAGACTTCTAATCCCAGAGGTGATATTTTCAGAGAAATTCCGATTTCATTTCCAATTCCCAGAGCCCCGGCCCGGAATTTTCAGCCCAGCATCGCCAGGAGGGTCCGGGCATCCTCATCCCCGAGCATCTTCCCACCTCCACCTTCCCCACCTCCCTTCCTTTCTCTCCCCGGGGGCCTTCCCAAGGTTATTTCCAGGGATATTTTGGCAGCCGGGTGTTGGTTTTTCCCCTCCAAAGCGGAACCTCCTCCTTGCCAACGCCGAGCACGTAATTGCTGCCTTACCATCGCTCCTCGCAGCCTCCATTTTCCGCTGAGGGAGCACAGAGTTCCTCCAGCACGGATAAAAATCAGCTCCTCCACAAACCACCTGAATTAACTCCTCATTTCCAGCGTCCTCCCGGAGGGCGAATCTGGGGGAGAAAGGTTAAAAAGCGTCGGGGGAAAAAAAACCCAAAAAAAATCCCTGTGAAGCCACACGATCTGTAATTTAATATTAATATCTTGGTCAGGCTGTAAATAGAATTTCCCAGCAGAGAGATCCCGGCTATGGATTTTTTTTTTTTTTTTTCTTTTTCCTCCGAGAAAAATTTTTCTGGAAGAAAATTCCGGATTTCCAGGGAGCAGCTCCTGAGCCCCATCGGGGCTCTGTGCCAGGGATCTCATTTATTGGGGGCGGAGATCCGCCCTCGCTAATTAGCGCCTGTGCCCCGATTATCAGAGCTCTGAAGGCAATGAGAGGAGCACGTCAGCGCTGCAACACCCCAGGATTTTTGAATCAGCCTCAGGACCTGCGATTTCATCAATAAAACCATCTCAGGGCTTTGCCAGGACCCCTTTTCAACCAGGGCCTGATTTACCCCCCATCAGAACTCACGGCGGGGAGCGACATCTCCAAAAATAAATTGAAAAAACGCCCCATTCGCTGCTTTTTCCTACTCCGTTTTTAATTTTCCCGAGCACCCAAGGAGCTGCTTGTTTTTCCCCTGCCTTTTGGCTATTTTTAACCCCCCTGATCTCATCCCTGCCCCCAGCGGGTGGGTGCTGCGGGGTGAGGGAAGCAGCAAACCCGCTCCACAGAGGGTGTCCTGAGCCCAGATTTTTCCATGAAGAAGCAATTCCAAGGCTGGAATTCCTGCCCAGCACCAGGAAAGGGCTCCTGCACCTCCCCTGCGCTTTTATTTAGGGTCTTGCTAACGATCCCACGCAAAACTCGGGGCTTAAAGGGCTTTAATTCGAACATTTCTGGACGTAAAACCGGATTTTTTTTGGGGGGGAAAGGAGAGGAAAAGCATCATGAATGAACCCAAAGTGATTAATTCGCTTTTTGTGGCCTATAAAGCCATTTTTTAGGCGGCAACAGAAGAATTTCTGGCTTAAACAGAGGCTTCTTTGGCCTCTTTGGCTGTTCAGGGCAGCACCTCACCAAAGCTCAGCATCTCCTGCCTTCATTAAAATTATTCCAGGGGTGACTCCGTAGGAAAAGCTACTCCATAATCTCCGCAAAAAAAAAAAAAATCTAGGACCCAAACGGAATTATTTCTCACTGCAGCAGGAGCCCGAAGGCGCAAGCAGGGATGCTGTGAAATTCCCACCCACGCTGAGAGCGCTTCTCTCGCCCTCCCCAGCGGCAGCAAAGGGGAGATTTTGGGGGACCCAAAATTCAGCTGAGCCTCGGGAAAAACCCTTTTCCGTCAGCCACTAAACACGAGGGGAGCGGCAATTCCACGCCCTTGCGGGTGTCGGGAGGGGTTTTGCGGCTCGGGAAGGGTTTCCCAAAGGGTTCGCAGCCCCTGGGGGGGATTGTCCCGGCTGGATTGTGCGCACAGGGACGGAAATCCCTCGTTCCAGGGCATCTCAGCCTTGCCGGCCCCCGGCCCGCGTGGGAGATGCCCGGGATTCCAGCAGCAAACGCTGAGCCAAAGGATGTTCCGGGTGTTTGCAAACGCCCGACTCCGAAATTGCTGGTTTTCCGTTAAGGTTTGGCTCCCGGCAATAAAAATTTGGGCCAAACGAGGTGAATTTGGGCAAAGAACCCCCCCGCCAGGGCCTCGCTGCAGCCCCGAGGGCCCGGAAGGTTTGGGGGTGGGCCGGGTCCCCTCAAGGCATCGATGGTGGCACGGCAGGAATTTCATTTCTGCCCTCAGGCTGGGTAGGGCGCGTTTGATAAGTGGAGTTTTACCTCAAAATCAGAGGAAGCATTTTCTTCTAAAAGGGTTTTTTTTTTCTTTTTTTCCCCACTGCTTAAAAAACTGCTGTTGGTAGCAGGGGTCCTGTTGGGGGATATATATAAAAATAAATACACATCTATAAATATGTATATATAGGTATATATAAAAATACATATATACACACATATATGGAAATACATATAAATACACATATATAAAAATATATATATACACATATAAATACACATATATATGGAAATGCACATATATACATATATATGGATACATACACAGATATAAATACACATAGATATAAATACATATATACAAAAATACACATATACACACATATATATAAATACATATACACACATATATATAAAAATACATATATACACGTATAAATACATATATATACACATAGATATAAATACATATATATACATATATAAAAATACATATATACATGTATAAATACATATATATACACATATATAAAAAATACATATATACACACGTATAAATACATAGCTATACAAATATAAAAATCAAAATATTTTGTATCTATATATAAATAAGGGGTTTTTTGAGGGGGATAAACACACCTTTAATCCAAAGCTGCTTATTCCGCAGCTGGATTTAAGAGGGCCGGACGTGTTTTCTGTGACCCGCAAGCGAGGGAGGGTGGATCCCGAGGGGGGAGCGGCGCTGCCCTGACGCTGTCCTTGTCCCCACAGCCATGGCCCGGCTCCTGGGCACCCGCTGCCTGCTGCTGCTGCTGCTGCTCGGCCTCTGCAGCCACCTGGCCTCGGCCAAGAAGGGCAAAGGCAAACCCGGCTGGGGCACGGGGAGCCACCGCCAGCCCAGCTACCCCCGCCAGCCCAGCTACCCCCAAAACCCGGGGTACCCCCACAATCCCAGCTACCCCCACAACCCCGGCTACCCCCACAATCCCAGCTACCCCCACAACCCCGGCTACCCCGGCTGGGGACAGGGCTACAACCCCGGCGGAGGGAGCTACCACCAAAAACCGTGGAAGGCGCCCAAACCCAAGACCAACTTCAAGCACGTGGCGGGCGCGGCGGCGGC
>WEKY01055194.1:71421-82417 GCA_013390045.1 Picathartes gymnocephalus | reverse complement strand
AAAAAAAAAAAAGCAGAATATTTAGCAAAATATTTAGAAACAGCAAAAAGGAGCAGCAAGCCCCCTTACCAAAGAGGGTGCAGAAGAGAGCTCCCAGCACGGGGTCGGGCAGGGATGCAAAGAGAGCGCTGAACTTGCCCACCATGCCCAGCAGCAGCATGAAAGCTGCTCCATACTGGATCACCCTGCGGCTCCCAACCTGCAGGAAAAACAGCACAGGGCACTGGGTAAAGCCTGCACTCAGCCCAGCCTCGCAGCTGCACTTTGCTTTTCACTGTTCAGTTCTGTTTTGAGCTCCCTGCTGGCTCCCGTGAGCTGTTCTGCTTTGCTGCCCAGCACAGCTGCCCTGCCTCGGGGCTGGGGAGCTCCAGGCCAGCCCTACAAGCAGCTGGGAGTGCCACAATCACCACAAAATGGGGGGTAACCCAAGAGAGAAAGCAAACCAGGCAAACCACGAGGAGAGGTGGCAAATGGGAAAGTAAATTCCGTGTGCTGCTGCCCCTGGACAGGGGAAGAGATGGAGCTCGGGGAGATTTCTGAACTGACATTTGCAGCTGGTTTTGTGACATCCTCAGAGGCCAGGGCTGGATGCAAATCAGGGCTGTGTTAATACTGAAACCAAGGGCCTGAGCTTCCTTCCCAGTTTTATTTTAAGCATTCAGAATTCAAGCAGCTCTCTGTGGTGCAGGGGTAGTGGATGAACCTGAACAGTTGGTATTTGAACAGTTTTACTGCCATGAGAGGTGCCCCAGGGACAACAAAGCCCCTTTCACGTTAAATGGTTTCTAGAAAAGCCCTTTGCAGGTCCCCTGGTACAGAATTTCAGGGTTCAAAAAGGAAATATTCATTTGTTAATCATGTGTGACTGAGCTAGGTGAGTGAAACGAGAAATAACAGATCCAACAAGGGCTGAGGAGGGAAAAGTCCTTCCTCTCCCCACATTCCTGCAGGTGAGCTCCTTCCCCTGCAAACAGAAGCTACACCACGAACTGGAATTAAAAACTGGCACCTTTCTCTACTCTTTTATAAAGATCTGGAATTAAAACAGAATTTAGCTGACACCTTTTCTCTATTCTTTATAAAGATATTCATTTCCTTGGGACCACTGATACTTTGCCCTACAATTCTCTTCCTGCCCAAAACAGGCAAATTCTTTGAAAACCTGCATGACAGTGACATTTATTTATGCAAATAATGAGATATTTATTTACCCATCACTACAAGGCGAACAAATCAAGCTCCTCTGGAAAGCTGCTGAAAACAGCCTGGGCAGCATTTAGCTCAGGCTCTGTGTTCATTCCCAGCACAGACAGTTATTATTTTGTGTTTATACACAAGTGATTTTTTTGGAGTACATGGAATGGTACCTGGTGCCTCCATTTCAGCATCACCACCATGGCAAGAGCTGCTTTAGCCCCAGCTAATCAGAGTTAATTGATCCTCATCAAATAGTACACACACTGGCTCCAAGACTTTGCAGCACCTCCATCCAGCTGGAGCCTCGAATTTAAAATTTCAGTGTAATTATGTACCAGTTCCAAGGGTGGGAAACGCCCTGGGATCAGCAGGGAGATGCAGCACAGAGGATTCCCCCTCCCAAATAAACAGCAGAGTATCTCTGTGCCAGAATCCTGTCTGAAGCTGCAAAACTGTCGGGTTTTTGGGAATGAATGTGCAGGCAGGGGAACAAGAGCAAAGGCTCTGCCACTCTGGGCAGCTCCACTCCCTGCCACAGCTGCCACTCCAACTTTCCACTCTTCCAGCATGAAATGCACACTTTAAAAAAACAAACAAACAAAAAAAAGCTGTTAATTCATCTCAACCCCCATGAAATGACAACAGAAAGGGAGCAGCACAGAAGAAACCTTTCTTTAAGGATTGTTCTGAGCTGAATTTCTCCCAGGAAATTTCCACCCAGCTGGATGGGGACTGGTACAGACAGCAGATGGTGCTGTTAGTGTTGAACTGCACCCCAAACCCAACAGAATTATCCTTTGTGCTGCAAAAGGACAAATATATCATTTATCTGGGATCAGGCCAGGAGGATGAGTTACTGCAAAGTGGAGGACAGACATTTTCCATCCTTGCATGAAGGACTGACTGGGTAAAACATCCAACAAGACGGATCTATTTACATCATAAATCACTCTTTCCAATGCTGCTGATATTTAACAAGGTTAAATTAACAATACCAGGCAGCCCAAGGCCTCCCAGCTCATCCAGGCACAGACCCAGCCCCACGTGTGAGCACAGGAACTCCTCAAGAACTCATGGAGTTTGTTGAGCAACATCACAAGAAATAGGAAAACCCCCAAAGCCTTAAAAACAAACACTTAGGGTACATTGAACTCTGAGATTGCCTCGACTGCAGCCCCTGTGTCAGTGCAATGTCCCAGTGCAGATGCAGAGAAAGCCCAAGCACCTCAAGCTGCATTTTACTGTGTTTAACTGAGGCATTAAGAAGTCACTTCCTACTGATGCTTTTGGAGCCAAGGCATCCAAAAAGCACCAATTTCTACACAGTTTACAGTGTTTATGCCTCAACTCAAACCACCCCAGAGCCCTGGAATGCTGCCTGGGTTTTCCAAGAGACAGTTTATGCAGCAGCATCTGCTTTATGGGGATTCTAACTGCCTTTTACTCTGAGTAAGAGGATTTCTGAGGTCTCGATGCAGAATAATGCATTTCCCTCAGCCAAGAGCTGGTACAGACACTCAGAATGACCTGGGAAGTTTGTCTGCATGAGGAATGGAGCAGAATGATCTCCTGGAAGAGGATGATGAACATAAGGAACAGGAGAGCAAACATCTGAGCCGCTGAGGGCTCACAGCACAGCACTTCACCTTGGTGATGCCCAGGACCCCAATGTTGGGGCTGGAGGAGGTGGATCCATTCCCTGTCCCAAAAACTCCATCCAGAACACAGGAGA
Source organism: Picathartes gymnocephalus (assembly GCA_013390045.1). Taxonomy (NCBI): domain Eukaryota; kingdom Metazoa; phylum Chordata; class Aves; order Passeriformes; family Picathartidae; genus Picathartes; species Picathartes gymnocephalus. The sequence continues at coordinate 79,488 of WEKY01055194.1, read as the reverse complement.
GACCCTCGATGAAGATCCCCCTGTAAACCCAAGCAGAAAACAAGAGCCAGGTTGGCACAAGCACAGGTTCACTCAGAGGGTGTTTAATGGCTGAATGGCTGTTAGGGCATCTGCTCCATTATGGAATTATTGTAATTCGTATTTCAAGCTCCAACACACCTGGAAAACATATCTGAGTTCTGTTTTCTGCATCTTAAGACACCCACACGCTTAAACTGAGGAAATTACATAAACATTTCAAATAAAACTTCAGAGCTGCTCTTTGTTTCTGAAGTGCATTCCAGGCGAATTTGACAACCCTGATTCCAAAACCAGTTTGGAGTTCTATCCCTGTGGAAATTTTACTATTAACTTCCAGCAGGAATAAGACTGGGACTCAAATGCAACAAAATAAAACAATTCAGGATGACAGTTTCATCCTGGATTTCAGACCCTTGCCCCTTGCTTTTGACCAAATTCTAACATTTCTCCCTAGAGCACATTCCTGTCTTATCCGAAGGGGGGAAAAAGGCAAAAACCCAAATAGCCTAAGGCTCTGGGAGTATTTCTGTTTGGGACAAACCTGTTGATGGCATGGATGGGTGGAGGAGGAGCACAGGAGAGCCTGGCACAGGCGTAGTAGTCCCCGATGGACTCGATGATGCTGGCGACGACGGCGCTCAGCATGCCGATCACGCCCGCGGCTGAGATGGTGGGCAGGCCCCACTGGACTGTGGAGAGAAGGAAAATGAAACCTCCCCTTGATGCCTTCAGTTTTAAGGGGTTTTTTTTCTGTTCTGCTTTAGTGTGCAGCTCTCAGCTCCATATTCAGTGTTACTGAGCTCTCCTCACAGGGCAGTCTGACACAACAATTCTCTCCAGCCCAACATTCCAGGACAATCCTTCCCAACCTCAGGAAACCCAAAAGCACCAACAACATCAAAAAGAGGAGGCCGAGCAAGGAGGATGGAACTCCATCATTCCCAGTGATCCATTGGCCAGTTCAGCTCAAGATGCAAATGGAGCAGAACTTCTCCAAGTGTGAAACCCCGTGCCCAGGCCCCTTTTCTGTGCCCATCTCGAGGCCCATCCTGGCAGGGCTGCAGCCGGGCTCTGGCATTGCCAGGCTGTGCCCTTGGAAGGCCTTGCCATCAATCCCTGCTTTATTCCTCTCATTTTGTCCAGCCTCTGATAAGGCATCACCCTACCCCAGGAAACTGCCTGGGTATCAAAACAAAGAGTAACCCGATGGAATTGTGGAATGGTTTGGGTTGGGAAGGACTTTTGTGACTGTGGAGTTCGATTGTTTCCCTGCACGTCCCCAGGTGTCACATCCACAGTGCTGGTAAATCCCCCCAGGGATGGGGACTCCAGCCCTGTTCCAGTGGGGAAGAAATATTCCTCAGTATCGAACCTAAACCTCCCCTGAGGCCATTCCTTCTCCTCCTGTCCCTGTTCCCTTGGAGTGATGCTCTGGATTTTAACTTTCATATTTCCCAGCCCTGCAGTGCTCGGTGTGTGACTCTGCAGGGTTTTGCAGCTTGGGAGCTGCTGTTCTCTCACGGTCACAGGGACACAACAAAGCCTCTCCAAGGCTGCTCTCCAAGGACACCCAGACTGTCCTGGGCCCAAAATGTGCAACCCAACACCTTGAGAAGGGGGGGAAGCTGGGGAAATGCCATCATGGGCTAAAGTTTGAATTGGGGAATTGATGCTGAGATGCAAATGGCCCAAAGATCTAAAGGGGTGAAGAACTCATGACTCGGGGTCCATGCTGGGCTCCATGGTGAGAGCAGCCTCTGGCTCCCCAGGCTGTGCCTTTGGAGGCCTTTCCAGCCAATATCCACCTTTATTCCCTCACTCCTGGCTGGGCTCTGTTTCTAGGGAGCCACTTCAGGCATCAGGAGCAGAGCCCTGACTGTCCCCTCCTGGCAGGGAGCTGTGCAGAGCCACAAGGTCCCCCCTGATCCCCCTTTTCTCCCTCTGAGCCCTTTCCCAGCTCCCTCCTGGTGCTCCAGCCCCTTCCCCAGCTCTGTTCCCTGCTCTGGACTCTCTCCAGCCCCTCAAGGTCTCTCCTGTGAGGTCCCAGAACTGACCTTGGCATTGAGGTGGGGCCTCCCCAGTACCCAGCACTGCCCTGGCCACTGTTTATTTATCTTTGATGGAAACAACAAACTCCCTTCACTCTAAGAACACAGTCTGGCAAGTTCAAGGAGATGAAAGGAGCAAAGGAAAAACTGCCAAACCAATTGCTTTGATCACACTTGGAAAAATCCCAGAGAACCATAAAACCCCACTAAAAAAAAAATTCCTCCTGTTCAGGAATCAGGAATTTGAGCTACAGCTTGTGAGAAAACAATTCTGGTCAGTGAGGCAAATGCCACTTAATTATTATTGCTCCAAAAACTCACTTTGGTCTCGAGTTTAGTCTATCAAAGATGATGGGCAACAACCAGCTCTGATCACTGCACAAACACCTTCCCAGCTCCAAATTTTTGTAGTAGAGAAAATAAGATTAATTTAAGCCTGCAGAAGAGCCTGGCAGGTTTTCCACAGCAATTGCCTCGATGCTTTTATCTCTTTGAAAGAGATGAGCCTCCTGCAACAAAGGGATCTTCAGTCACACGAGAGTGAATGAGCCCCACAAATATGAAAAGGCTGATCAGGGTGGGGAAGTTTTCCTCCTCTTCTTTCCCAAAAGCTCCTATTCTTCCTCTGCTGCTTTAGAAGTGGCTTCTTTTAAGAACCAAAGCATATGGAAAACCACAATGAAGCTGCCTCATCACGATGTGGTGGTAAAGCTGGTAATTCCTGTAATTCTATTCTAAAAGAATATTATTCCCTAATTACCCTGTTAATTTCTGAAGGGTTCTGAACCAGTTGTGCAATCTCATGCCATAAACCCAGCCTTTCACAGCTTCAGACCAAGAGGTGGCCAACAGAAAAATCCATCCAAAGCATCCAGAACATTGTGCAAAGTGTTTGGTGCTCTCTTGTAAATAATTTCATTGCCCTCTGATAAGCACGGCCCGGCATTCTGTGACTCACCCATGGGCCCCAGTCCAGCACTGCCTCAACAAGTCAGGGCATTTTTCTGCCATTAACAGCCCTGCTCCTTCAGGAATGGGTGTGTTTGGGGCAGGGAAGTGCAGGAACCTGGGAGAAACTCCCCACAACAGTGATTTTTCAGACAATGAGAGCCAGTGACTTCAGCAGAGCTGTAAAAACCCGGCCTTGTCATTGTGTAACGTGAACAGCGCTGCCAAGGACAGATCCATCGGGCAGTCCTTGGATTTCCACTTTCTAGGTAAAGTCAGTTGTTACCAGGAGAGTCACCCAGATAAATCCTGCAAACTGCAGGTTCAGAACCTCACTCAGCCTTCCTTGGCCGAGATCCTAAGGTAAGAACCAGAGAGGAAAACAAGGAAAATCCACTGGCAAGGAATCAGAGTGGTGTGCGTTGGAATTGTGGAGTGCTCTGGGTTGGAAGGACCTTCCAGAGCGTGCTGGAATTGTGGAATGCTTTGGGTTGGAAGGGACCTTCCAGAGTGTGTTGGAATTGCGGAATGCTCTGGGTTGGAAGGACCTTCCAGAGTGTGTTCGAATTGTGGAATGCTTTGGGTTGGGAGGGACCTTCCAGAGCGTGCTGGAATTGTGGAGTGCTTTGGGTTGGGAGGGACCTTCCAGGGTGTGTTGGAATTGTGGAGTGCTTTGGGTTGGGAGGACCTTCCAGAGTGTACTGGAATTGTGGAGTGCTTTGGGTTGGGAGGACCTTCCAGAGTGTACTGGAATTGTGGAGTGCTCTGGGTTGGAAGGACCTTCCAGAGTGTACTGGAATTGTGGAATGCTTTGGGTTGGAAGGACCTTCCAGAGTGTACTCGAATTGTGGAATGCTTTGAGTTGGAAGGACCTTCCAGAGTCCCACCCCTGCCATGGGCAGGGACCCCTCCCAGCAGCCCAGGCTGCTCCAACCCCCACCCAGCCCAGCCTGGGGCACTTGCAGGGACAAGAGGGATGGCACTCCTGGGGTGTTGCAGGGCAGCAGGAGTGCCAGGGGAGCTGCAGGGGAGCAGGGACACTTACAGGGGTAGGGCACCTTGAACCAGGGCGCCACCAGCAGCACTCCCCGGCGCGCGTCCGTGCGGGCGTAGAAGCCGTACTTGGAGCTGTCCGGGGGGAACACGTCTGTCACTGTGAAGATGAAGCACAGCAGCCACGACACCAGGATGGCCAGGATGATCTGGGAGACAGGAGAAGTTGGTGAATTTAACTCTCGGCCCCCATTCCTGATCTGCTGGGATCTGCAGGAGGAGTCAAGGCAGTAAGAGATCCAAGGGCTGCTCTCCCCACGCCCCAAGGACGGCGTTTTCACAAAATCCTTGGAATTGGAGCAAGTCCCTTCTCTCCTTAACAAACGGGAAAGTCTCCAGATGGGCACTTTAACAAACTGGGGAATTAGGCTCAGTTTTACCAGAGGAATAAAGAGCAGCCTTTCAGCAGGGGAACTGCTTTGGTAAAAGGAGATGATACCAATCTGATCTCAGTTCTGGAGGGCTCGCTTTGGGCTCTCCCTGAGTGCACAGAAATCCCTTCCCTCCCTCCTGGGTCTCCATCACTCCAGCATAGGCAGACACCAGAGTGACCACAAAAATCAGAATACTTCCCATGGCCAATGAGCTGTTACATTTCCAATAAATCCATTTCACCTTTTATCTCACCTTGGTGAGCTGTTTTGTTATTGAGAAAAACCCTCTTGAAACTGAAATAATTTTTTTTTTTTTTTTTTGCGAAATACAGAACAAGTTCAACGACTTACAGGGAACATCTTGAAAAGCTGCAGCCTGTATGCTGTCCATCCTTTCTTGGATTTGTAAATGGGCAAGGGGAATTTGACATTTCTGGCATACTGAGAAAACAACAATACTAGGAAAATAGTCCTGAGGAAAAAAACAGGAGGAGGGTGGGATAAAAGAGACATGTCATCAGCACCAATATATTATAAATTCTCAGCACAAACCTCTTCAGACACAGAACGCAAATGCAGATTTTCAATTTAAGCAGAAGACAAGGCAGCAAAATGAATTAAAATTATTATTCCTCAAATGCCAAAACAGAATTTGAATTCTAAAGTGCTGCAAAACTCAGCAGCTGCAAGCAGAAAAACGAATCAGGAACAGGCCCAGACTGAAGGCAGATTTTCAGTTAAAATTTCTGTGCTGCCCCTTCTTTGCTCCCAAACTTTGCCTGTGATCCAGGTTTGCCCTGTAAAACACAAATTTGCTGCCAGCAACTGGGAAGAAACAGGAAAACTGGAGGCCTGTACACAGCAATTTTTACATTTCAAAATTTGCCTGAAACGCCAAAGCATTTGAAACATTTATGTCAGGGAAATTTGTCCATTCTTCAGAATCCTTTTTTTTTTTTAATGAATCTTTCACTAAAAAGCTGCAAATGAGGCAGAACAAAGCCAAACCCCCAAGATTTTCTCCAAGTGCAGTTCCCCAGTATCAGATGTCTCAATTATTTTGCATTTTCCTCCCCTCAATGAAGCTGCCAAGCTCCTCTAGACATTAAAAATTAATTTTTACAGCTAAAATAAGCCCCCACGGCAGTGAAAAATCAGAAGCCAGGGCACGTTGTTTAATTCTGAACGAGCCAGCCCAGCTCTGCTCTGAAAGGGCCTCCCAAAGACTGGAGCTGTCAGAAGAAGCAAAGCTCTGCTGAAATCTGAGATTATGTTTTTATCAGCTGACTTGAAAAATAAAAAGAGGATTTTCAGCCTCTCTCCCTCTTCTGCCTTGGATCAGTGTTAGACATAAACCAGTTTTCCTCTCCCTGAGTGCCCAGAAGAAGGAGGAGGGGCATTTACAGCCCTCAGTACTCCAAGAGAAAAGCAAAAGGAGCCTTTTCCTGGCAGGAAAACCCGGACTCTTCCCCAAAATCCACGATGGAAAGGTGGGCTCCACTCCCTCACACAACAGCCCTGAGGACAAGGAGCTCTGGATTTCGATTTATTTAGCACAGAGTTGTAAAAAATTACAATATTCTGTTACTGCAATGAATGTTTTATTGGCTGCACGGCAGAGGGGCTGTGAAACAGCACCAGGTCCTTGAAGATTTGTTCAGGGCATAAACAGGCAAAGCCCAGCTCAGGAATAATTCCCCTTTTCAGAAATCACCATGCAAAGTGACTGTGGGATCAAAGCACCACAAGTCAGGTCAGGAAACTGTTTGGGAAATTGGGAATTCTGTCCAACATGGGACAGCACCTGCAGCTCCCAGAGAGACCCGGCTGTGCCCCAGCTGCTTCTGCAGGGCCAGGGAGAAATCCAGGACTTGGATCTGGGATCAGAACAGCCAGGACAACCCCAGCAGCCACATTTCCCAGAGCTGGAGTCACTTTTGAGCAGCTCCCCACGGCTGTGGAATTGTTTTCAACAACCCAGTGCACATTTTTGCATGGCAGAAGCCAGAAATACTTTATTGACTGGGTACTATTTAAATCCTGCTCCTGAATTGACTTTTTTTTTCCCCCATCTCCAAAAACGTCAACTTTAATTACACGTTTCCATGTCCAATTCAAAGATCTGCTTGATTCATTTAACGTTTAGTCCCAACTTGCTCAGAATTTGTTTTACAGGCAAATAAAACGTTCCTTTGGATCAGCTGCTTAATATAATAGAATCACAGGAATACTCATGATGCCAACATGCAAGATAAAAGAGAATTAAAGAGCCCTTTAATTCATAAGCTGCACTTACAGAATACTTTACATGTTGAAAGCACTGTGCAAACAGATTAGTGAGATCACAATCTGATCTCATCAAGGCATTCCTCCTGCCTCCAGAGCCAGCACAGTCGGGTGCTGCACAGGGAACACAGCAACTTTCAGCCTCTTTTCTCCCAAAAATGGGGTTTCCAGCCTCATTTGGCTGCTTCCCCACACGGGGAGGTTTTGTCTTGCCTTTGTCTCATTTTCCTCAGTTATTCCTTTTTATTCTCTCGTTTCCCTGGCCCCTCCAGCTGATGGCACACACAGCCCAGGCCCTGAAATTCCCTCTAAAAGCCTTTTTGTCAACAGGAATCTCTCTGCTCGTGGCTCAGCCACTGGTGGTGTTTGTGGCAATATTTGTGCCCTCTGTCACCACAGCAACTTCTCCTCGGCACAGCTTGAGCAACCAGTGCCAGAGGGACCAGTACCACCAGTGGGATTTTCCCCAGATTCTGTCTGCCCAGCAGAACCCCAGCAATACTTATTGGGATTATTTGGGCAGAGACAGGACCGCTTTGGTGTTTAAATTTATTGGATTTAAAGCTTGATTTATTGCTGCAGTCTCATGAAGGCACGAGAATGTCCTCACAGAGGAATTCCGAGGTCAGCCATAGTGTGAAGTGGTCACAAGACTACAGGTTACAAGGCCTTTTAAAGGTTAATTGGCCAACAGGTAAGTGCCACACACGTGTTTTAATTTCTACACCAACAGTTAATCCAACCTGCATTACACATTTGTCACAGTGCAGGCTCTTTTGTCCCATTATGTAACGACACACAATTCTATATTACTGCATTTCAAAACTTATTTTATTCTGTAACTATTTCTATACCTAAACTTCACGCTTTAAAACCTTCTACTATCTAACCTAGCACGCCTCTTCCTAAACTCCAGACCCACATCCCTGTTACAGGTCCTCACGTTCCAAACTCGGGGTCTGCAGGCACAAGGCCCCGAAGACTTTTTTCTGTGCCCCGAACTCGCGCAATACTCACAGCATGGCGATGCCCCAGTGCTTGCCAGCTCTCTCCCCAGCAGCCTGGAAGCCCGAGAGGCCGATGAGGGCCACGGTGGGGGTGATGGTCAGGGGCCCGATGTAGCGCAGCAGAGCCCCGGGCAGCCCCAGCAGCCCGATCACCACCTCGATCAGCGAGGACATGATGATGGCACCTTGGATCTGAACACACAATAGGCCGGAGAGGCAGCTCAGTCCCACCTGACAGGCAAAGCCAACCCATCTGTTTTTCTGCTCTGGATTAAAAACTGCACTTAAAAAGAATTCAGTGACACAGAAGAACTCAGCAATTTTTTTTTT
>WEKY01055194.1:26702-71399 GCA_013390045.1 Picathartes gymnocephalus | reverse complement strand
TTTTTTTTTTTTTTTCCCCGTCATAAAACAGCTCATTATGTTTAAGTGACTTATTGCTTTAAGCATAACACTTATGGTTTTCTCCACAAAACTATTACACAACAGACCAGTGGGCCAGTCTGGAAGCTGTGTGGAAAGCACATCACACTGTCAGACAGGAGACCTGGGGTCCAGGCTAACCTTTAAGCTCTCAGATCGAACGGCAAGGGTTGGTGCGCCACGAGGTGATGCTCCTAGCTCCTAGGGGCAGAGTGTGTGCTGCATTGGTCACAAGTGCTCCTTAGAAGCTGGATTAGAGCAGCGTTGTGGTCTCAGGAAGACTGTCAGCCCTCTTGGCTGCAGGGCTCTTGGCAGGATGTAGCTATGGTTTGAACATGGGGAAGAGAGAGGGGTTGTTTTTAATTAAGAAAAAGCTGGCAGCCCAAAGCAACGGGATGGGAGATAAATTCCATGACACACGCCTTTGTTTGGACTACACTAGCTGCCACCCTGGCGTGGCACAGCCCTCAGCCTGCCCTGCAGGGCACCACCACTTCACACTGCACTGCTGAGAGTGGAGAAGGAGCTCCAGGTATCTCTGGGGACAATCGGCCTCTTATCACAAGAGTCTCCAACTTAAAGACACTTGGGGATGATCCAGATCTCCTAACTATGGGATTCACCTTCCAGGGGCCAGCCCCACTGCACAGGGACAGCAGGCAAGAGGCCTGGCAGCAGCTGAACTGCTGCCAGAGAGCACAAATCAGAGTGACAAGAAGAGTTTTTTCATCTCACTCGAGCATTTCACTGCACGTCTTTTGGAATGTGGTAACTAACTCCTTGTATTTGCTGTCCAGCAATGAACAGGTGGAAAAGATGAACACTTCCATGAAATGAGTAAAGGCATATATTCAAATGGAGATCGCAGTGAGAGAAGAAATTACCAACTTAAAGACAAGAAACACACAGATGATTAAGTGAGAAACTTAACTGGAACTGGAGAGAGTGACAGCTAAAGGCAACTCCCACATTACCTCTCGTATCCGGGGGTACCAGATGTGCTCGGTGTGAAGCAGCTCTGCTGTTCCATTTGTAACTGTTATATCTTGCAAAAAAGGAGAAAAAACACAGGGATTTATTCCCCGGCCTCTCTGCTACCACTGCAGACAAAATAAACCCCTCCTCACGCTGAGTCTGACACACGAACCCCAATTTACAGAGGTTCTGCTAAAAATGAAGGGACAGCAGGCAGGCTCACATTTCCCCAGGGCCAACCCCTCACTTCAGCCTCTGCTCCAAAGTGGAGAAAAGCTCTGAATTCCAGACAGACAGGTCAGTCACGGATTCTCTCCCCACTGCAGTGGAGAATCACAAACTCCAGTGCTTGTTCCCCAATTTAGGTCACTCACTGAGTGAGCTGGCCCGTGCTGACAATCCCAACTGGCATCTTTGGAAGCTGAAAGATGCAGAAAAGCTCTTTTTTGACAATGTGGAGTTGTGTGGGAAATGGCTTTGCCACCCAGGGTTCAGAGAGTATTTTCTTTCAACAAGCTAGGTATTAATCACATTTAGAATGTGAGTCAACAGGGATGTATAAACACACAAATAATAGAAATTAAACTATCAGAGAACCCAAAGGAGCCCTGGGAAGAGCTTCAGTGAGGAGTGAGCAGCCTGATTCCCTGTGCTGCTGCTTCCCACTGCCCTCAGCCTTGGTACTGAATAACCAACCTCAACGACAACTGCCAGAGTCATTTCCATTTTCCAACCCGATTTAAAGCAAATACTCCCATCCCAATCAGAACATTTTCCCTCTGAAGTTCAAACCTCCCAGGATGACAACAACAGCAGAGAGAGAGTGAAAAAGAACACCCAAATCTTGTCAAAACCTGTCAGTATGACTTCAACAGGGGAAAATCCTGGTCTGGAGGTGATGCTGTACATTGCTCAAACTCCCTCCTACTCAAAGTACAACTTCAAAGGGTTCAGTTGGACTCTCTATTTCCAAATAACGGGAAGGAACATTTAGGGAACACAAATGGAACAGAAGAATTACTTCATGCCACTTTTACCTTTCTTTTGTCAACATTTTTTATATTAAAAAAAAAAAAAAAAATCCTCAGAAACAGAACTCCACAAGGGCATTTTTAGGAATCTTCTTCTGTGGCACAGTATTTTAACACTGTAAAAAGAGAGATTTTCCACATTCCCTGCTCGTTACTCCCAGTTTTTACATCAGAAACTCTGGCAGCTGCACTCCACATGAGCTGGGCCATTTGTCACTTAAACCTGAACAAGGATAAATGATAATTACCTGTGTTATTGCACTTCCACTTCTCCAGAGAGAGAATTGCTCTGGCAGGTGCTAAGAATGCAAAAGCACTGGCTTGGAACAGGGGTAACCTGGTGGGGAGGGAGAGGAGAGATGGTGACATTCTCTGGGGTCACTGCAGCTGGCTGGGCACTCAGACCACCCTTCCCTGAGCTATAAAACTGGGAAATGAGAGGATTTCTCACCAAAAAAAAACCCAGTCAGAGAAACACCAAGACCTCGCAAGCCAAAGACCCGACACCACGTGCCTGAAGTTATCAAGCAGGTGATTCCAGGAGCTGGGGCTCAGCAGGACACTGAGCTGGGGGAACAGATTGCTGAATATGCAGCTCCTACCACCCCAGCAGAGGGAAAAGCTCTCTGAAGGTGCAGCCTGCAGGCTCCATCCCTTCCCTCTGCAGGACTCCCAGTACACTCATTTTTAAGTGCTTTTGTCAGTAACTGCTGGGTTGATGAGAGCAGATTAGATGTTCCAAGTGGTTGCCACCAATAAATACAAACACCACAAGAATTTCAAGATTACATTCTTGGCACTGATGTTTATAATTCCCAAAAGATTTAAAGATGAGGATCTACCTGCACCAATGACGAATTTATTGAACTCACTGTGCCTTGAGTAACAAATATCCCAACGTTACCTAACTAGAGATGCACTCTGAACTGTTCCATAAATATGGACATTAGTGGATTGCCACGAGATTCCCTGGAGCAGGAGATGCCCGGGTGTGACACAGGGAATTGCCCAGGGGCTGCTCTGCAGGGCAAACACCAGGGCACCAAAAGGAACTGCTCACAGTCAGGTAAAGACCAGAAAATGCTCAAAGGAGGAGAAACATGGGGGAATAAAAGGTGTACACTGAGCACAGAGAAGATCAAACCAGAAGCACGGTTTTTAATGGCAGTTGTGAAGCTCACAGGCAGAAGCTGGAGCAGTTTTGGCCACGGGTAGTTTTAAACCCATCAAGTATTAAAAACTGCATTAGAAACTCAAACTCCATCAACTCCACGAGCCACCCAAGCATGGCTGAGTGGATGTAATTCCCACTGGGAGCTCCTCCAAGCACAAATCCCAGCTTTATCTCTGGGAAGTCAGGGCTGGTGGCTCAGGGAATGATTCGGCTCATTCTGCCAGGTTCATTAAGCAAAGCTGGTGCCCATGGAAAATCTGCAATACCTGGAGCAAGCTGCTATTGCTCCATCCCACCTACACAGCCCCACATCCCCCTGAGAGCTCTGGTAAACACACACTGCAAACACATTCTCCAGTGCTGAGCTCACTGCTGCCAGCTTGGGTTGTTCTGCATCCCATTAAAAACCAGCACACAGATGGAAAACCAGATCCTGCTCAACCTTCACGTGGCACAGGTAACTGGGGGAGCTCGCAAAAGGCTCAAAATAGTGGTTTTTTTTTTTCCCCTGAGCCAGGCAAAAAAAAAAGTAATTTAATTTTTAAAAATTTTTAACGAACTGCTCAAAATCAGTCAAGCAAGAGCTGTCTCTTTCTCAAGTGACAGCTGCAGTTTGCAACATGATTTACGGATTTTAAGCCAGGCACTCACTGCAAGCCAGGTAAAGCATCAAAAGCTTGAAGTACTAAAGCTCAGGAGTGGGATATAATTTCAGTTTCATCTCTAAATCATCAAGTTGCTCCACTTGTGAAGACAGGAGTTTTTCTGCAGTCAAAGGCATCTGGAAATGTCTCATTGTGCTCACATGCCCCCAGATGTGAGAAAGCTGAGCCAGGGCACTGATGGGCACTGCCACCCTGGTGTTAATTAAAGCTGGATTTGATGGTCTCAGTCCCACTAATTACCCTGGAGCCCTGCCAGAGCTCACTACAGAACCCAGTGAATAGCTGGAATTCCTGGAACTGCTCTGGGTACCCAACTGACCACAACTCTGCCTCGAAATTGAGCTAAATCCATCTTTAAGGACCCTTAAACTGTGGAATTTGACCTTTTAAAACCTTTGTTTGCTGAAATACTTTGCAGTTGACAGAGCTGCCAATGAATACTTTCAAATCTCACTGAGGCCTGTGCTGCTGTATCCCATTCCCAGCCTTACATAAACCCCCCATCACATGGGAAATAGTTACAAAACATCCAAGAGTGGAAATTTCCTCCTTAAATACAAGTTATTTTAAGACCCAAACACAATTTGGCCTTCAGGGATATAAAAACGTAAGTACAGTGTGAGTGGAAGGCACTGAAAAGGGAAAAATCCCAGCAGGGTGGAGGGCAGGGGTGGGATTATACAGAAAGAACAGAGAATTTCAAAATGATGGCATGAGTGACAAGTTACCCTCACCATTTTTCCCTTTTTAACTTGCCAAGCCCTTTACAGGATCAGGAATGCAATTTCCTGTAGGACTGATCACAACCACCTAAATATTGCCAAGAATTTCCTTCAAGAAATTAATAAAAATCCCACAATTATCTCCCCTTTACCAAGGTGTATCAATTTTTCATCTTCCAGGAACACTTCTGCCTTGTCCATTCTGCTGGATTCTCCTCCTCCTCCTCCTCCCCTCTCCTGGCTGTATTTTCTCATCCTTGGGATGCCTTGTTTCAGATCCACCTTTTTTTGGGAGCAGCTTTCCCAAAGTGCCCTGTACCTGCTGCTGTTAATTTTGTGTTTATTTCAGATCCACCTTTTATTTTGGGAACAGCTTTCCCAAAGTGCCCTGTACCTGCTGCTGTTAATTTTGTGTTTCTCCTCTGGAAATCCCCCACAGCCCTGGATCCTGGGAAATCCCAGAGCGTGTGTGGTTTTATCCCCACGCCAGCAGCCAGCCCCGAGCCCCAGCTGTCACCTGCAGCCAAAGGTGGTCTGTAGCAGGGTGGTGATGCCCACGCAGAAGAAGATGGTCCCGATGAGCTGGCTGGTGGCCCACTGGTCAAAGCCCACGCACATGGCATCGGCCAGCAGGAAGGGCACGGCGATGGTCCCGCTGAAACACGTCAGGTAGTGCTGGGGGCACAGGGGGGGTTAGTGCTGCAGCCAGCACCGCGCACCAAAGCCGCTCTTTATTTCATTCTTTCGTTTGTTCCTTCTTTCCTTCGCTCTTTATTTCATTCTTTCGTTTGTTCCTTCTTTCATTCGTTCTTTATTTCATTCATTCTTTCATTCGTCCGTTCATCCAAACCATCCATCCATGTATCCATCATCCACCCATCCATCCTTTATCCGTCCCTCCATCCAAACAATCCAAATGATCCAAACCATCCATCCCTGATCATCCATCCATCCCTCTCTCCATCCAAACCATCCATCCCCAGCTTTTCTTTCTGCTTCTGAATCCCGCCCCCCAAAGCTTTCCCTCCCCAGCCCTGAGCTTTCATGTTTTCCTCCAGCTCTTTCTCGCCCGTGATCCCGATTTCTGTGGGATGCACAGGGAGCTGGGATGGCTCCAGAGCTGCTCTCCTGACGAGGCATGCAGGTACCTGTGCTGAGAGCAGCCTCCAAGCCAGAAATACCCTCCTTCACCAGGGCTCACTCCCCCGGCCTCCCAAGTGAACCTGGAGCACACCCAAGGAGCTCCCAAGGACCAGCAGCTGGGCACTCCTTAGTTCTTCCCCAACCCAAGCACATCAAAAGCAAAACAAATTTTCCCCACGCTCCACACACAAGTGAAAATAGAATTCCTATGGAACTGCCTGTCCTTTTTATTTCTGCCTCTAAGAAGGAGGAATGTGTTTGTTTGGAGATCTCAGCATCCTTTTACAGAGATTACCAAATCCTCAGCATTCCTGTGGGACAGATGTTATTTCCACTGGAGAAGGGAAGGAGATGGAACTGGAGCTGCTCTGCTGCCCACTGCAGCTCCACTCGCTGCAGGAAGCAGCTGCTCGTGCTCCAAGGAGCCTCCCTGGCAAGCCAGGTCCAGGCTGATGCTCTCAGAACTGAAATAACTGCAGTAGCAGCTTTAATATTCAGTGTTTTAAGTCTAAACCATTCTCTCTCTCCACCTTTAACTCCAGAGGTGCCCAATGTCCCTTGTGAAAGCCACCACTGAGCTTTGCTCACTCATTTACAAACAGCAGCCTGTAACTCTAAATATTCCAGTGACTCTCACAAGAGCACGAGCTGAAAACTGAGATCATTCTCAGAGTGTGATCAGCTTCAGGAGAAACCTCTTAACCTTCTTCAAACACATGAGAGTGGAGGAGGGTAAAACTCACACACACAAACACAATGAACTGCACAGAAAATCCTCAACCAGCCTTGGAAGCTACAGAAGAAAAACCTGTCTCTGTTTCGGGATGTACCTGCAAGCCCAGAAATATGCAGAGGTACCAGGGAGGAACATCTTCAATGGTGTAAATCATGTCAGTCCTCTGGGCATCCAAACTGCCACTGCTGTCCAGGGTCTCTGCCAGGGAGCTCTGGGGAGGAACAAGGGACACCAGCAGGTTATTGCTGCACAGGGATAAAGTGAATTTCAACCATCAGGCAACTCCCAGACACTCCAAGGCTGGTTCAGCACTCCCAAGCAATGCTGATTTGGGACAATTTCAAAGCCTTTCACATCCAGCTCCTGAATTTGTACCCAACACGTTCCCTTCTGTCAGCCATTCCCTGCTTATTTATTTGTAATTGCTGATTTATGACAGAATTGATCTGGCAGCCAAAAAGTGCCCAAAACTGGATTCATTGTGACAGGAGTGTTAAAAAACCCCACCAAACCCCAAAACCACAGAAACAAACAAAACAAGGAAATAGGGAAGAATTGGAACTAAGAAGAAGAGCCAACCCTGGCTGTTTCCAAGGCAGAAGAGTTCTGTCCTTGCATCAGAGACCAAATCCCTGGCAAAAATAAATCCTCATTATGATAATTACTTCCCTGCTCTATTCTTACCCAATTTCATCTTGGTTAACCACTTTTAGCCAAAGGATTTATCATTTTTGCTTCCACCCCCCCCCCATTTATGCAGCCAAGAAAAATGCTAATTATCATACCCAAATTAATCCCCAACCAATTTCTACCAGTCAAGCAGAATTCCTCCAGGAATTTAAATTCCCTCAGGAATTTGGGCAAGGCCACACTGTGCCCTACCACATATGCCAATTCCAGAGAGGCAATGGACAACTGACCACAGATATTCCCACATCAGCACCCCTGCAGATTTTCCACTAAAACGAGAGCCAGCTCTGTCATTTCTCTGTCACAAGTGAGAGTGAATCCTTTCCCTCTTGTTTGGAAATTCCTGAGAACAAACCTCACAGTGCTCCAAAGCCCCAGCACCACAACAAAAGCAGGAGGAAGTGTACCAGATTTTGTAATTTCAGATCAAGTAACTAAAAAATCACCTTATACAGCAACTGCTCTGCCCTAATCCAGCCCAGGACACAGCAAAGCCACGTGAAGTCGCCAATGGTTTGGGTTGGGAGGGACCTGAAATCTCATCCCACTAAATCACCTTAAATCACCTCCCACTGCCCCAGCCTGGCCTTGGGCACTTGCAGGGATCCAGGGGCAGCCCCAGCTCCTCTGGGAATTCCATCCCAGCCCCTCCCCACCCTGTTCATTCACTGTGAGCCACAGCGAGGCTTTAACTCAAGGAGATCTGGTTACTCAAAAGCTCACGGTCTCTTTAAGGTGAGTAATTCTCCACTGTCCACAGTTCTGATCCCATGGATCAGCTGGAAGGGAGCAAAGCCAACATTTGGTAAAACCAGGAACACTTCCATGTCTAGAGATCGCTTATCTCATTGCACAATTTCACCCAAACACCTTTTGCTCAAGGCTTTTATCAGATTGTGTCTCTCCAGTCCCAGCATGCTCCAAAATTCAGCCATCAAAGACTCCTTCAGGTGAAGAAAAAATCTGTCCATTAAATATTGATGATGATGGCTGTGGGGGTGTGAGCCAGACAGCAGGGCAGACTGAGCGTGGGAGCTGGGAGTGCACCAGGCCCAGCCTCCTCTGAAACCCAGCACTGCCACACCTCAGGCTGCTCAGGGGATCTCTGAAATCTGAAATTCAGCACTAAATTCTGGTGTCTGAGTTAGAAAACATTCACTGTATCCCTTGGTGTCATCACTGCCCCAACAGAAACTCCAGCCTCGAAGGAAGGAGCATCACAATGCTCCTGGTTTGGAACCAGGAGTTTTTTTCTTGTTTCAGGCATTTGAAAAACTCTGGTCAAGTTGAGGCTTTAACACAAAGCCAGTTTGGCTGAGCATTTCAGAAGTTCAGATTTACCATAATCCTCATCCTTATGTTACACAAAAGCTCAGATTCACACCACCTCAGCTTGCAGAATTATTACTGAACACACCTAGGGAATGATGGAATGGAGAAAAAAAGCTGGAAAAATCACAACCAAAGGCATGAACTCCATTTCCTGAGTCATGCCCCGAGTGCTGCAACCAAAGTGTGTGACCAGGAGTCACGAGGGCAGAACTCCCTGGGCTGATGTGAATCTGCCAGTCAGCAGGGCTGAGACAGGAACCCTCCCAGCCAGGGGAGACTGCTGAGGGCAAATCATGAGCTCAGAGAGCAAGGATGAGCTCTCAGCTGGCAGGGAAGCCCCACACACCTTCTCTGCTATGCCATTCTCTGTAGTGTAGATGGCCATCAGCTCTGTGTCCTCGGTGTCCTGGTCACCGCTGGATGTGGCTCCACCATTTATCACAACCTGAAAAATGGAACAAAACCAGAAACACGAGGTTTTTTTAAAAGAAACATTTCCTCTCTGATCACACCTCGTGTCACTCAGTTTTCTCCCTCGCTGCTTGGCATCTGCCTCTGACATTTTGTCAGAAAACATGAGGAGCATGGCAAGTCATCATTTCTGTACCAGCAGAGCTAGGGACAGAGAGAGACTTGATAGACATCACACAGAGCTCCTAAAAATACCACAGCAGTTCCTAAAAACATCACAGGAACTCGTGAAACCTTCACAGGACCTCTTTGAAAACATCACCTAGAGCTCCTTAAAAGCATCACATAGAGTTCCTTAAAAATATCACACAGAGCTCCTGAAACACATCACAGGAGCTCCTGAAAACCTGGACAGGGTCAGAGTTTGGGGCAGGGGGAAGCAGAGCAGATGGGGCACTTCGTGACTTAGTGGATGTGGTGGGGATCAGTCAGAGCTCGGACTCTGGAGGACTTTTGGAGGTCTTTTCCAACCTCAGTGATTCCATGATTGTGGCCCAGGGCTGCTGCAGGAGCACAGCCCAGTGCCCTGAGCGTGAGCAGGGCTGGGGACACGGAATGACCTCGCACAGCAGGACTGGCCCTGGCTGTACACAAATACTCAGGGCAGCAGAGGGTGCTCACTGCTGCTGCTGGAAATGAAGGATTTGCACACCAGGACTAGAGCATCATTCCCTGATTCCCACCGGACAGGGCTACTCACAGGCAGGGTGAAGAAGGTGGGATGTTTGGATTCATCCTCGTATTTGCCCTCCGAGGAGCCTCCTGCCTCCACGGATTTGGATGTGGTGTTCTTGCCAATCCCCATCGTTTCCAGCACGTCCAGGACTTGCATGCAGCACCCAGAAGGTGCTTCTAGGACAGGCCAAAAACTAAGGACAGCTCCTTATTCCACGAGCAGCAGCTCCAGGAGTCACACAGGAGCTCAGTAATCCAGATGGGACATCAGGGTGTCGTTCACATCAACGGCTCCTAGGAAGGAAGGAAAAAAATGTTACTTTTTATGCCCTAAAATAAATGTGCAAAAGCAAAAGCCCCACAGCCTGGGCTCCCCTTTGTGCTCGTAACTCACCAACTCTCATCATTCCTACCTGATAATTATCATTTGAAATTCTTTCATACTGGGAATACTCTGATTATTCTCCCATTCTTTACTCTGATTATTCTCTCATTCTTCTCCTGTGTTTTTCAATCATTAGTGGTATATTGAAACCTTAGGTTTTTTCAATCTCACAGCCACTTCCACAGGATTTTTGGGAACAAAGCACACCTGTACTCCAGGTACAGAGCAGTGCAGAACAGCTGAACACCCACCACAAACAAGACCTGAGCTTCTCCAAGGAAGGTAAATCTGC
Organism: Picathartes gymnocephalus; assembly: GCA_013390045.1. Classification (NCBI taxonomy): domain Eukaryota; kingdom Metazoa; phylum Chordata; class Aves; order Passeriformes; family Picathartidae; genus Picathartes; species Picathartes gymnocephalus. Next base: position 61,069 of record WEKY01055194.1, on the reverse strand, counting down.
AGAGCTACCCCAGGTTTACTCTGTATTACCAAATCCTTTCTTTGAAACAAATTTACTTTGAAATAAAAAGCACCTGGGAAGCTCAGACTGGAGGGACAATGAGCCCCACCTGCCTTTCAGTGAGCCTATTTCAGACAGAAACAGCCCTTTCTGCTGAACATCCTCAGCCAAAATTATCCCCAAATTCTCAGCTGTAGGAGGAACATCCTGAGTAATCTGCCCCATGATGTTGAAGGAACTGTTTGAGGATAAACTGGTGTATTTTAATTACATTCACTTCTCTTTTGGCACAGGAACAGGAAAGATCAGACACCTCAGTGGGTCTCTTGTTTTTGGTCACTAAAGAGCAGTTTTCCCACATTTGCTCCTTAAATCAGACCAGCCAGCCCATTATCATCCATTTCCAAGACTAAAGAACAGGAATTAACATATTTGAACCTGAACTTCCCACGGGACAGCACAGAAAATCCTGCAGCAAACCAAGTTTTGCAACCTGAGGTTACTGAGCCTCAAACAGAAAACGCAGCTGCCAACACCTGCAGGTGACTCCAGGACAGCTACAGGTGAAAATACAGGACAGAACCTCAAAAGTAGTCTCTTGAAAGTCACAAAAAACTGGAATTTTCTGCATCCATCCAAGCAGCAGAACCCACTGCCACTGGTGCTACTTCAAGAGCAAGTTAATGACAGGTTCAGCTGCAGCCTAAGGTGGAAACACAGCCCATGGACAGCCACAAACACAGGTCTGGAATGGAAAAAAAGAAGCAGGACTTGGGTTTTTCCTTAATTCTCCCTTCTAGATGCTGCTCAGGACATGCCAGCAGGTCCTGTCCACTGTAACTGCAATAATAACTGAACTTGAGAAAGACTCTTCTGCTGAGGGCAATCCAGGACTGTACTAATATATGAATTCTAATATTTTAGAACCTCTTAATACCGTTAATTGCCCATTTGCTGGAAAATTCTGGTTCCTTGAGGTGAAAGAAATATTAAATCTCTCAAAGCAATGTAGGTATCTCTTGGAAAGTTACATTAAAATGATTTGGGCACCGAGATCCCTTGAAGCATCAATTAAATCAAGATGGAATGGAAGGCAGTGCCTGCAAATCAGGGTTAAGATTTGTTTATGAAAGTAAATATTAAGGTAGCATAATTAATTACTTCTGACTTGAAGACTGAAGGAGAAGACTGCTTTGAATACTCTTGCTCTGGAAAAAAAATAGTTACTCCAATTTTTACAATAACCACAGAGCTCCTCTTCAACTGCAGCTGGGGCAGGGGGGAGACAGGTACTGGTTAAAGGTTAAAGGTTTGGGGGCAATGGGATTTTTGGAGGGTTTTTTGTTTGCTTTCACTGTAGAGCAATGAGGGTGGTTTGTTTTTTTTTTTTTTTTTCCAAGCACAGAAGAACAAAGAGAAAAGAATCTGCCTCTTTCTGTCATTGCAGATGTATTTTATTCTCCCAAGAAAATCAGAGACGGAGACAGGCGAGGTTTAGTCTGGCAGCTCCATCCTCTGGGACTGGGAAAGGGCAGCAGGACACTCCCTAAGTCAGGGCCAATAAATCCTGCAGTCAGGGATCTGCTGAGGTGCTCTGGCACCCTAAGCTGCTTTGCTGGCATTAACCAGCATCTCCAGATAGGAAAAAAAACCCCACTCCATAGTCCTGATTTGCACTGCAGGGCTGCTGTCTTCTCCAGGCCCGGATCACTCCTTGGGAATTGTTCTTGGGAATTCCACCAGGACAGCAGCAAAGCTTGCCTTGGATCCATCGATTGCTGAGAGCTGACACATTATAGCTAAAATAACAATTCCCAAACAGGCAACTCCCAATTCACAGGCAAAAAAAAACCCCTCATTGCTGCTTTTCCTAAAGAGAGGGAGGGTTTGTGTCAGGAGGGGTTGGTCCAAGAAAAACCGGGAGAACGAATTTCCAAGCTCTTCTTGCTTCTACCCAGCAACTAAAACTGCACTTAATGGCTCAGATGATCAGCAGGGACTTCTGGAATGCTTTGATTCTGCAGTCAGGAGTGTCACAGGGAAGCAGATAACCCGTGCTGCTGCCTACAGCTATCAGGGAGAGACCATTCCTTATCAGCCCCCGTGTCCCACACACGGCACAGGCATTTTTACAGCCCTCCACAGCAGATCCAGCTCCTCGGGAGCTGCAAAGTCATGGAACGAGATAAAACTCATTCGGCATCAGGCAGGAACGCTCAGTACAGCCCACTATCTGCAGGCTGGGATCAAACGGAAAGGCTGGAAGTGAAATTCCTGATTGAAGTTCACCTTTCCACACCAAATCACGTGCGCTTCTCACAGCAGGCCAGGAGCTGCCAGGGCTTTACAGGGCTGGAGATAAGATTAGGATTTAGACAAAGGGCAGGAGATAACCCAGGTGCAAGTTCAGGAGGAAAAGCCTCCTGGCCAGGGAAAGGCCACTCTGCACTTTGCCTTTTCTCCAGCGAAAAGCTCCCCCCTGCTTTGGAGCCATCCGGAGAGGAGAGCAAGAGGCGGCAGTGCCTGCTCTGACACAACTTCAGCTTCTCACACTGCCAGGAACACCCACCACATCTTCCCTTCTAACAAAGTCACTCCTATTTCGTTTAAACAGATCAGGATGCATTTCAAAGCTCATGGAAAGAAAACCCATCAGAGATATATATGGAGGTCTACAATGCAAGGTTGTTTAAATGATCTTTTTCTACCTGCAAGTCTCTGCTCTGGAACCTCTGCCACGAATAAAAACATCCATTGGAGCACAAAGGTTTTCCTGCAGGGAAATCTGCCCCTGTGCCACCACAGGCTGCACAAGAGGCTTCACCAGGCACCTGTGAGCCAGTAAAAAATCCTTTCAAAGCTCATCTGAGCAGATCCAAGGGTTAACCTGTGCAGGAGAGACGGTGCAGACAGACAAAAAGAGCTTACTGCCATGGGAGGGAAAACTGGCCCTGAACCCACAAAGGAGCAGGGAATGGAATACAGACACCTCCCTCGCATGCACTGTTTCCTTTCAAAGCACTGGATATAGTTTTTGGCTGAACCACACCAAAAATACTCCCTAAATCAGATTTGCTGTGATGGCAATTCCTCCCTACAGTGCTGAAGGCTCAGCGGGAGGGCCTTGAACATTACTAATACTGGAATTCAGAAATTCCTCCAGGTGTCCAACCCGACCCCCTCCTCCTGGCAGGGAGTTGTGCAGAGCCACAAGGTCCCCACTGAGTCCCTTTCCCAGCTCCCTCAGCCTCTCCTGGTGCTCCTAAAAACCATCCTCCTGTTCCAGTTTTTGGGTGAGTTTTTCCTGGGGCTGTTTGGAGCAGCCCTTCGGTCGCAGGAAACTCGTGGTTTGTTGTTAGCAGGGGCCTCTCGAGTTCCTTCCCATGAACTGGAGCTGCACTGAAATGCCACCACATCCTAAAAGCTCCAGAGATTTCCCTCCTTCACTGAACCACATCCACAACTGAAGAGAAGCAGACTTTGAATTTAACCTAACACAACACAAAAAAGCACTGGTCCTCTTTACCTGCAGCAGAGACATAAAATGCTGCTGAACACCGAAACTTCCTAACATTCGAGTTTCAAAAAACAAAATTTAGGTTTAAAAAAAGAGTTGCTGGGCACTTTAAGAAGCTTCTCCTTTCACTTCGAAGTAGCTCTTCAAAAGCACAAACATATTCATTCTTTGGAGGCACTAATGAACTTTTAAGTAGTTGGTATTTTGACTGCCATCCAGAACAGTGCTTTAATAACTGACCAACGTTATTAGGGCAAGTCTACACAAAGCTAAGCAGGAAAGTTATGCCGAGCTCAAACCTTCCGTGTATTTAAAGCACATTAGCTAAATCTCATTAACTTCCTGGGTGAATGAGCTCGTTGAGAAGGGGACTTAAATCCAGCTGAATGAGATGTTTAACAAAGGATCTCGCAGCTTGCAAAAACTGCAAGTTTGGTTAGTCAAGTTATTAACTGAGAGCTTAGTTAGGCTGAGATTCTAAACTGAAGTAGCTGAAATCTGAGTGTTTCCAGTGTAAGCCAACCTGAAGGGTGTTTGGTCAAAATACTGCCGGCCAAGCAGTCCCCAGCCATCTTTCACCCCATTACTTCCATTTTCTTGTTCCAAAAAGCAGCAGTTTTGCCCAAATTCTGTGCAGTGCCTTTGCCACCCTCCCCGGGGGACCCCCCCAGTGGATGGAGATGAGAAAAGGACGTGGAAGATTAAACTCCGAAGAAGATGACAATGTACAGCTCTCAGAGTAGCACACACACGGCTGGGAACTGACACCTGCAGAGCTCTCCAGACTCGGGGTAAACAAAAATTAAATCCTGCCTCACTCTTCTCTCACAGCCCTGGAGCTCAGCACACCTTGCACGGCACACAGGAATTTGATTTATAATGGTATAGAGTCCTTACAGTCTCCCTGGGGAGAATTAATAATTTGGGCATTCCGATAGCTCCCCGTTATTATGGATATTAATAAACAGCTCGTTAAGCTCCTTCACGGCCCTCAAAGCAACCTGAGCTCACACTGGGTCCTTTCTCAGCCTGCTTTGTGCTTGGACTTGGCACTTTGATGAAAGCTCCCTTCTTTCCAAGACTTTAATCACATTAAAACAAAGGTGGAGTTAGAGACTCATCTAGGAAAAATTCCATTTATTAAGTAAATCGAGGTAATGTGCCAATTTTTCAGCTCTGGATACGAAGCTCCTTCCCAAAGGCTGAGGCATCCCTATGGTTCCTTTGGAAAGGGAACAGCTTGAGCCCAGTAACCAATACAAACGCAGCAGCAGCAACTGATCCCACACCTGCAAAGTTTTACACTGAGTTATCTATTCGGCTTGTCTGGAAATAAACACTTCCATTTAGCATAACTTAGTAAGATTTGGAATTCATAAACTTTCAAAGACTAACCAAGATGCTGTATTTTTGTGCTCAAGCTGTCTTAAAATCTCTTTTACTGCATAAATCTCAAATAAATATTTCCCATTTTAAAGAATAAAAGGAAAGCAAAGTTTAAAGATAAACAGAAAACAGCAAATACATTTGAAATAGTAAATATCTCTTTTTACAGCGATAACGAAATGATAAATTAAGTGCTGAAATCTTCAAGACAAGGAAAGTTAGTTATTAACACCTGCAAATACAAATTTTAAAATTTCTTATTTCATAATGCTGACACCAAAGCAGTTGAATTTTTGCAATCACCCCCAGGGGAGGTGAATCCCAAGGCAAACCTGCACCAACCTCTCGGGGCAGCTCCTCTCCAGCCGGAGCCCAGGGCAGCAGCAACAGCAGCCGGGAGGATGCAGACCCTCATCCCCAGGAGCACTTTTATACCCTTTTTTAATACCCTTTTTATACTCTCCCATTGTGTAACTGCTCCGTGCCCAATCCCAGCCCGAGGTTACACAAGGGCCGGGCAGGAGGCGGTCCTGGGCACCCCGGTCACTCCCTGCTGTAGTGGGTTCAGTTCAGCGCCGTTAAAATGGTCTTTTGTCAGTTCAGTTGGGAGAGGAGTCTCTCCTGTCACGCCAGGGAGACTTTTCTGAAGGTGGTAAACTGCCTGAGTCTTAGGTTTTGTCTCTTTATGTAGTTGGTGGAGAGAATTGATGGGGGGAGGAGATGGACCTGAAAGTTCATTCTAATTCTTATTATTTTCCATTTAGTTCTGTTAATAAACTTCTTACCTCGTAAAGTTTTGAACCTGCTTTGCATTTCTCCTAATCCTTATCTCCCAACAGAAAACCAGTAAGTTCAGTGGGTACGCCGGTGTTCAACCACAGTACTCGATCCACTGCTAGCTCCGTGAGGAGGTGAACTGAAACCACGACATAAATCGGTGTTTCTGCTCGGTTATCGAACTTAACCCGCGACACCTGGTTACTCCCCCGTTACTCCACGCCTCCCTGGGGTTTACACAGAGCAGCCCAGCCCCGGGAGCTTCCAGCTGGGACAGAAACTGCAGCCCCACAGGGAGAACACCCAGGCAGAGCCCTCCCAACACAACTGGCACAAATATTTACATGCCTGGCTGCAGCAGCTGCAGGCAGGATGGGGCTTTTCTCCCAGTGTTTTTCCATGAGCCTCCCTTGTGTAACTTGCATGGAAATGTTTTTATCAATAGCTGGGTAAATTTTCGAGAGGTCTCAGAGCTCTGAGCTCTTCCCTAAGACAAGGGGCAGTGATCCACAACCTCACCGGGAACTGAAACACACCAGGACTCGTGCTGGGCTCGTTCACTTCCCCACTGGAAAACGCTGAGTAACAATGACAGGCACAAAGCAAAGGGAGATGGAAAGGAAGGCAGGAGAAGAAGTGAAACAACAACAAAACCGACAATAAATAAATAAAGGGTTGCCAAGCACTGGAGCAGGTTGCCCAGGGAAGTGGGTGAGTCCCCGTTCCTGGAGGTGTCTAAAAGCCATGTAGCTGTGGCATTCAGAGCATGGTTTAGTGGTGGATGTGGCAGTGCTGGCTTAATGGCTGAACTTGATCTTAAAGGTCTCTTCCAACCTAAACAATTCTGGGATTCTAGAATTCCTTCTCACGGATCTCCTCCTTGCCCCGGTCCCTTTCTGTGGGAGCACAGCCCTACCTAAAGCTGCCCTTACACTCCTGAACACCACTTCGTAATTTGTCACATCACAGCCTCAAGCTGCCACCGAGTTACACCATCCCCATTCCCGAGTTCCCTTTTCAAAGCATTACCGAGACACCACCACCCTACAGCTGACACAGAAGCCACAAGCAGAACAGGCCACCACAAAGCAGCACCCAGGGAGCAGCTCCTGCCCGGATCCACCGGCAGCGACTCCATCCCTTGCACACAACCCAGAGTGGGCCTGGAGCCTGGAGCTCGAGGGCACAAAGATGAGCTCACTGTACCTGAAACGCCCTTTTTGCACCACAGTGTGTGGAGGTAGTGAGAGGCTGCTGGCTCCATCCAGCTCCCCTGTTTCCATCCAGTCCCCCCCAGTCCCTCCAGCCCCCTTGGTTCCATCCAGCCCCCTCGACTCCACCCAGCCCCGGCAGCCTCTCGCAAGTCGGAATTCGCCGCTCGCTCCGGGCTCCCCGTGTGCTCGGTCCCGCATCAAAGAGCCAACGCCCGAGCAGGGCACGGTTAATTGAGAGCTGACGCTCGTCCAGTGCAATGCTCCTTATTCATCCCTCGCTCGGATCCATGGAAGCGATCCAAGGCTCTCCACCGACTCAAACCCGCAGGATGTTCCAGCCTCTAATCCCCACTGCAGTGAGATGTTGCAAAAGTTCCCCCCTCTGTTTGCTCCAATTATTACATCCTTTCCTTCCCTCTTTCCTTCTGAATTTCCAATGTTTTCACAAACACAAGTATCTTAATGTCAACATAAAACTTAGAGCCCTTAACACAAACATCACCAAACCTCAACACCACAAAATACCGGCTGCTGTATCCAGACTGGCTGAAGATCACTGATCTAGGATACTTTTATGGAATATGCTGGGAATTGTTTTAGATTCAAGGCATTTGATGTGCTCACAAGGAACTACAGGACTGAGTGATCAATGGCAAGAGGAAAACTTGAAGTTCTGAAAGAAATTAGCCATTTGCTTTTTTACTCCGATGTCTAACTGTTGTTTAATCCAACTGACTTTTTAAATAGTTGGATTAAACAATGCCAGGGACTCGAATACCTCTTGCCCTGAATACCATAGTTCAAAGTATAATTGAGTTCAATGCAATTAAAATTCTTAAGTACGCAATTAAAGACTCGTCTATTTACCTGGCAATTAAAACTAATCGCTCCAAGATTCATCACCGGTGAGTGGAGAATTTCAACATTCGAACAATTTATTTCTGATTACTCTGCATTTACACTCAATCCAAATAAACCACCTGCTAATCTGGGTACCTCCACTTCAATTCCAGCTGCCAGGATTGATGCCGGGACAGATCCAAGCGCGGGTTGTTGGGTTGGAAAACACCCAAAAGAAGAGTGATGCAGTCCCTACGGACAGGCACAGGCCCTGCAAGAACATCCTGTTTCATCCCGAGGGTGAGCTGGAGGAGGCCTCCCTTCTGACAGCTCAATGAGCCCCCTCACTACATTTTTGCAGCCATCTCCTAAATTAAGTACTCTTCCTCCCAAAGCCACTGCAAATACATCATCTTTTACATCATCTTATTTAATCAGCAGCCTCCCATGAACATCCTCCAGAACACACTTAACATAATACACCAAACACAGAAAATAGCATCACACACAGGAACAATAAATAGATCCACTTCCACCCACAACTGGGAACAGCAGAAAGCTTCAGCTATTAAGTTTGATCTTGGAGTGACGTTTCCAAATTCACTGAATTATACATTCCTTGAAAAAGCACTTACCAGAAGATCTGCTGTAATATGAAAACATCTACTGGTCTTCCCTAGTGCTGACTCAAATGGACACCAAGAATTACTGTAACTGCTCTGACAGCTTCCCAGTTAATCCAGGAGAGATGCCCAGTCCTGGCTCCTCCTGCCAGCGTCCCCCTTGTACCTGGCTGAACCCACCATCCCTCTCTCCTCGAGAAAGGACTCCTTGGGCCAATCCATGGCCAATGAATCCCACATTTCCAGTTGGACAACGCAGTGCTTTGTGGCCAACTTCTGTTCTTAAATCCCTAATTCAGCTCCAGCCTGTACTATTATGGTGTTTATTAGGACTTTTCCTGCAACTGTGTGTTTTTAAATACTTGTAAGAAAAAGCCAGGGTCCGAGATCTACATCAAAGCAGACAGAGTTCTATGTAAAGAAGTAATTATAAGATGGAAGTACCTTTAAGAATACCTGTGGCTGGTTTCTGGGCAAGAAATAAGGAATCACTGTCAAGAAAGAACAACAAAAGAATAGCAAAGCCAAAGCCCTGCACTCCACAGGCACAGATCAAAGCACTTCCAAAATTACTGGAGAAGGAATGTGCTTTTTGGGACCTGCTACTGTATTCACCACGTCCACAAACTAAGTCAGACTCCTTTCCTGCAGCTCCAGGTATTCCTGTAATTAAAAGGCAAAAGCTCAAATCTTTTAAGAAAAACAGAAGTAAAGCCCGGGCAACAGCGCAGGGTGAGAGGCTGAACGCGTCATTACCTTCATTACCTGCGCGTATTCCCGGATTACCCGTAACACACCATTACCTTGATGTATTCCCGGAATCCCCAGCCCTGCAAGTGCCCGAGGCCAGGACCTGGAGCAGCCTGCGGTGGTGGGAGATGCCCCTGCCCACGGCCGGTGGTGGCACTGGATGGGCTTTGAGGTCCCTCCCGTCCCAACCCACTCCACGCCCAGGGAAACGCTGCCAAATTCCCCACACCACTTACCAGCTGGTTTACACACTCGTATTTTAGCTTCCTCTCCCTATTTTTGTGACTGCTAATAGTTTAAAAGCTAAACTCCTGTACAGAAAAATCCAGCAGGCTGTGCAAAGAACATGGAGAGTCCCACCCTTTAGCTGAAGCTGCTGTTATTTTAATTTTCTAAAGGCAAAACATTTCTATGCAAAATCATTTGTTTAGTTTTTTGTTCAGCAAGTCATTTGCTTGGATGCCTACAAATCTCCCTGCTCCCAGTGAGCATCCAGGCTGAAAACGCCAGCTGTAAGACCAAATGTTTTAAAAAGTGGGGGGAAAAGAGCAGATACCCATAGTTTTGGTCAGTGATTTTGTTCACAGCTCAGTAATTCGCAGCCCAACTCCTCCTCCCACCAATCCCAACCTCCTGCATCCAAAATGAAAAAAAGCCCTTCTAATCTTCAAAGCATGGCCACAAGTCAATCTCAACTTAGCACACTTTCTAATTTTCTTTTTAATTATCCAGTTGGGAGAGTTATGCCCTTCTTGCTCAGTGACCTCTCGCTCCTTCGAGATTACTTCAAAACCTTTCCTGGGAATAATCAGTGAACTTATACCACTTAGAGAGGAACTGTTCCGAGGCTGAGGGCCAGAGCCAGGGAGACTCTCGGTGTGCAGGAAGCTCTGCTATGCTCCCAGGAGCCGCAGTTCTGCAGGACGGCTGTCCCAGCACTGCTGGGGGTGCAATCCTGGCACGGCTGCTCACACCCCTTCCCAGGGAGGGTTGGCACTGATGCCTTCGATTTTAACTTTCATATTTCCCAAGCCCTGCAGTGCTCAGGCTGTGACTCTGCAGGGTTTTGCAGCCTGGGAGCTGCTGTTCTCTCATGTTCACATTGACACAACAAAGCCTCTCCAAGGCTGCTCTCCAAGGACACCCAGACTGTCCTGGGCCCAAAATGTGCAACCCAACACCTTGAGAAGGGGGGGTGAGCTTGGGGAAATGCCATCATGAGCTAAAGTTTTAATTGGGGAATTGATGCTGAGATGCAAATGGCCCAAAGCTCTAAAGGGGTGAAGAACTCGTGACTCGGGGTCCATCCTGGGCTCCATTGTGAGAGCAGCCTCTGGCTCCCCAGGCTGTGCCTTTGGAGGCCTTTCCAATAAATTTCCACCTTTATTCCCTCACTCCTGGCTGGGCTCTGTTTCTAGGGAGCCACTTCAGGCATCAGCACCACACCGGGGTTTGGAGGTCCTGACCAGCAGCCAAAGCAGCAGCAGAAGGTTCCTGCTGGAGCTGGCTCAAGGCAGGGCACAGGCAGAGCATCTCTCTGTGTCACAGATGCCATTATTCAATATATTAGCAATAATAGATGCCGATATTCCTACCAGTAACTGGTGCCCAGCTGTTTGTCCCAGGAGCTTTGGTCACCAAGCACTGCCTGGTTTCCCACAGCCACTGGGGAAAAATTAAATCTTTATTGCCATTAATGTTTTGAAGCCAAAGCAGCTCTCCTCACTCCCTGCCCACACACACCAAACAACTGTAAGCAGCCCTGGCTTTGATTCCCACACGTTAAGCCAACCAATTACTAATTTATTAATTTCACAACGAGCCTGGCAGTGTTTCTGTGCTCAGCCAGACTTGCTGGGTGACTCCCTGTGCTCCTGTTCCAGGCAGGCTCAGGTGAAAGCAGCTCCAGCACTGACCTCAAAAATGTCCATTTGTCCTTCCACCCCTGAATCCCGGGGACAGCCAGGGCAGCAGGAGGGGACAGGACCCGTCCAGCTGCCACCTCAGCCCTGTGCCACACACAGGTCACCAGGTAGAGATGGCGGATGTCATTCACTGCAGTGCCTTTGAAGATTTTCCTGCCTGTGTAAGCGGGTAATTAAGAATGCATTAACTAGATATTAATGCATTAAATATCCCTGCGAGCAACAGAACTGGTAAAGAAGGTTAAGTGGCTTCTCCAGCTGAAGGGACAGAAGTGGAACAGCCAGTTTAACACTCAACTGCTCAGGAAAAGCACAAAGAATTTTAGTATTTTCAGAGTTCACACTACTTACAATAATATTTATACCAACTATGGGTTATTGAAGGAAAACTTTTTGGTTTTGGCAAGACTTTGGCAAAATGTAGTAAAATACTTTTTTGTGATTTCTGCCAGTAAACCAATCCTTTTAAAAACAATGCACTGTGGGTTTAATATTGTACCTTAATGGCTGCTTCATCTTCAGGGCTCTTTGGCAGTTTTAGCACTGCTTTTAACAAAATAATCTCAATTATTTTTACTTAATTGGCATCAGAGAAATGCAAGACTTCTTAGCTGCTGCTATTTGAAGGAACAGCACTTTAGCACACATTTTGCCCTTTGAATAATCAGAAGAAAAGACCAATGCAGATGGAGTGTACCTAAGTGAGCTCCAAAACTGGGCTAACCCTGATCACAAAATCTTTAGCAAACCCCAACAGCCAAGGAGGGGAGCTCAGGCAGCGCTGTGGGTTCAGGCTCATTTACAATGAGAAATTTAATAGAAGGTTTAATTGACAGCTTTGCTTGGCTCTATTTTGCCTGATTAGGCATCTCCATGAAAAGCATGAGATGTGTTTGATCCCCTCCAAAGCAGAGCAGCTCATTAGCAGGGGATGTTTACAGGCACCAGCAGCTCTTCCCCTGCTGCAGGAGGGGTTTTCAGAGAGGCTTTTTATGAGGAGGATCACGGCTCCGAAAGAGCTCAGCCTTCCATCCTTTGCCTTTCCCGGTATTTGCCAACAGGACAGAGAGACAAGGAAAACATCTGACAGGACTACAACAAACCCCCAACACTTGGGTATCAAAAAAACCCCCAAATTCTCTCCCTCATCCATTTTTTTTTTGTTGTTGTTGTTGTTCGAGCTTTAAAAGCATCCATCAGTGAGCTGAAATAATTACAAATAACAAGTGTCCAACAGGCTGAATAAACCAGACCAGAGCCCTGTGAAATGATATTGGTAATAATGACTCTGCTCAGCACAACCTCCCAAAATCCACACGCAAAATTAAATGGCACCCATGCAAATACATCCAGTATCAGCAAATTACTGGTAACTGTTATTGTTCCCAGAGACGAAAGGACACAGAACAGTATGAGAATACAGCAATTATTTCCTGCACTCTGAGCCTATGAACAGGGACCTGCAGCTCTGATTTCTTTCTTGTCAGTCTGAATCCAAATTACTCCTTACGTTTGGTCTTTATACAACAAAATGCTCATCAGGAAACCATAATCTGTCAGCTTTTATCAAAACATCCAATCTGTTAAAAAATATGACCAAAAAAATGCTTGTTGCATCAGGAAGATTTAGTTACCTTTCAGAAACAAACAGTTCTGTACAAAAAATGAAAAAGGGAGGGTGGAAAAAAGCTGTAACTTGTGAAGAGCTGGTGGTTTAGAGCCTGCAAAAACAAGGATGTATTTCCTTTGCTTGGGTACGGTGAGGGTCTAAACACAGGATTCTCCACACAAAGGACAAGTAATAAACAGAGCAAAATGAGTTTTTTCCTGTCACAAGGATTCAAAGACTGTGAAAATTCAAACTTTCCCACAGCAGAGTCCACAAAGTGCTATTAGCTCTGAGACAGCTCCATTTCAATCAGCACACAAAAGAAAAGGTTGCTAACTTTGTAGTGTAGCATTTTATTTCCCTTCCAAGCTCCTAAATAAAAAGTGAAAGTCCTGACATGGAGTCACGTGCCTGTTTTAAGAGATCCTCTCGATGACCTTGAAAGCTGCTGAGAACATTTACACACAACTCCCTTCAAAAGCACAACACAGCAGCACTGCTGAGCTTCAAGACACTGCAGGTAAACGATAAAAGGTCAGAAAAAGAGGAAACTCTTCAGATGGTGGGTTCTGGGCTAGTAAAGAGGGTGTTCAGCAAAGCTGGGCTTGGTGGTCAAAGATTTCCAGCGTTTCCTTGCCATTGCAGCAGATCCACAGGACTTCCAGAGGGCTGGGAGCCTGGGATAAATTCACATTAACCACCCCAGCACATTAACACAGCCAAGTGCATTAGTGTTTAAGGCACCTTCCCATTAAAGCTGCACTTTGTTCTGTTAACTTTTACAATCTCACAAGTGGGTAACAGCCAGCGAACCACTAAAATCCACATTATTGCCCTGGGCTGCCATTTCACGGCCATGCAGAACAGGAGTGAAGCCAATTAAAATGTGTTGCTCCACTGAGAGCCCAAACTACTCAAAGCTCCCACCCGAGGTTAATGCCCAGGAATGTCAGTGCATAACCCCCCGAAATTGCTTTTCACTTACTTTCCCACTACCCTGCATTCCCAAAACGCTTCAGCCAACTGCTGGAATGGCACGAGCCCTGCAACAGTTGGATTTAAAAATACATTCAGACAACAAACTGGGGGACATGGAGCCATTCAGAATCAAATTCAAAATCAGCCTGGTGAGTCACGACATTTCCAAACAGTCAAAACCAAAAACTGGTGAGTCAATCCCGTCCCGCGGTACTCATTTGAGGCCCATTCTTCAGACAGTTTTACTCCCAAGTGAGCATGAAGTGGGTGACAAATTCAAACAGTCCCTTTTATCAGGAAGGGCACACGCTGGTTTAACCCAAACACACAGAAACCAGGTCGCTTGTTGTTTTTTGTTGTTTTCAGAGCTGGAAAGTTCAGATACTCCCAGGTACCCTGGGGCAAACCAGCTCCTTCACCACAACAACTGGACTCCTCTGCTCCTAAAAATACAACAATCGGACAAAGCTCGTTTTCTCAGGCACTCTGCTGACGCAAGTCCAAGATCAAAACATTCCTGGTTCAGAGGACAGAGATTATCAGTCTCCAAAATACGCAGCTAAAATCCAGCCATGCCATCCCCCCAAGGTGCCACTCTTACCCACACACATCGATTTATTACTGCTTAGTAACCTAGGCTTTGGGGGAAAGAATAAAATAGTCTTCCTGTGTCGAGAAGGAACTCTGGAAATTCCCTTTCACTGAAATAGGATGAAGTTTATTCTCTCTTGAAGCTGCTATCTAAAAGTAATATTAAAATCAAATAAGTAAGGGCAAATACTTGGATGTTAAGTGCATTCTCCGTTCCCTCCTTAACCAGCACTTCCATCTTCTGGCCTGAGAACTGAGACACAGGGAGGTCCAGATCACTGAATTTTTAATTATAAACTCATTAAATACTAGTTTTACAGTTACCTCCAGCCCAGCCATTCCTCGGCAAACAACCAAACGGAGCTGTGGGATGGGAACAGGGAGCGTTTCAATCCAGTCCCACAACACAGGAGGGAGAAACCCAAACCCGGTGCTTTGGGACTCCTCGTGGACAATTCATCCTTCCCAAAACCATCCCGGAGCTCTCGAAGCCCAGCCCCGCCCCGGGGCAGAGGCACGGGAAGAGTCACAGCTCGCAGGCGAGGGTGAATCGCTGCTGACGGGGCTGGGGACCACAAAATCCCAACTGGGCTCCCCCAGAAACGCGGGAGCCGCGTCCTGGGTACCGCCGGGCACGTGGAGTTCCCGATGCCACACACGTCCCCAGTGTTTGGAACAGAAACCACCGAGATTAATGCGAGTGGAAGGGACAAAATTACAACAGGAGGCTTCTGAGCTACAAGTCCAGCTCTCCCTCCTCCTCCTCCCTTTCCCCACCAAGTGCCAGCGATGTCTCAACACCCCAACTGCCTTTCCAAGGAAGTAGCTCTGCTCCTTTCCTGGCCAAATTACCATGGCAAGAAATCCTCGTTTAGATTAATCTCCAACAGAAAAACATTCAGACAGCAAACATTTCCTTCCCATAACCTGAAAACAGCCAAATATTGTAAGATTTCTTTCCTACCATCAAAGAAACCCTGTCCTGAGACAGCTCATAACAACTAAAAACATTTGCCCATAAAGCAAATGCGCTCCCAAGTACTGACAGAAATATTCTGTGCACCCCACGAAGCTGGCACTGTCTGAACACACTTCACCCCTGGGAAGGCTGCAGAACACAGCAAGAACTTTCATTTGTAATGATTTATTTTACTCCTGCCTTCACTACATCAGGATGCACGTCTCTTACTCATCCTGTCAATATTGTCTTCCTGCAGCTTTTAAGTAAAATAACCCCCACTGAACTGTTGTCAGGGCATGTTGTGACCACTGAGGCTTCACAAATAACACTTGATATAAATAGACTTTCCAGCAACATATAAACCATCAACTCCAAGGGAAGTAGAAAGGTTGTGTGCAGCCGTCTGCATTTTCTCCTGGAAGGATAAACACATAAAGAAGTGTTTGAAAGCAAAATAAATCTATTGAAGAAATGGCCCTATAGAAACTTACGGGGCTTCAGATTTCTGACGTGGCTCACACAAAGACATTGACAGGAGCAGCTACAGCAGAACGAGATTCTCTCAGGAAGAAATTCTCCCCTGTGAGGGTGGTGAGGGGCTGGCACAGGATGTCCAGAGAAGCTGTGGCTGCCCCTGGATCCCTGGAAGTGTCCAAGGCCAGGCTGGAGCAGCCTGGGACAGCGGGAGGTGTCCCTGCCATGGCACTGGGTGGGCTTTGAGGTCCCTCCCAACCCAAACCATTCCAGAATTCTATCACCTTCCAAATGACACCAGACCGTGGTGGGAGCAGCTCGCAGGGTGTGCCACCTGCCTCCCCCTGCCCTGCGGGATCAGGAGAGGTTTAATCGCTGCGGCTCTGAGCAGTCAGCAGAGCAGTTAGCAGCCACTTCTGCAGGAATCCATACCGACAGTGCCTGGAGTTGCACCCATTTTCCTTTCAATGGTCTCCAATCAATTTCCACAACACAACAAAGCCACGTTCACAGCCCCCACGGGACACTGCATCGTGCTGAGGGAGTTGGCAATTTTGGCTACACTCGGAAGAAATAAAACCCTAAACACACCGACAGAATCAAAGGTAAAAAACTCTACCTGGTTTAATTTAAGAAACATTTGAAACAGGAACTGCATACAAATGCAGCATTTTTTTACAGGTTCTTCTAAACAAATGCTGGGGAAATCCACAAAGCTGTTAGGAAAAAAACCAATCTTTAAACACAGCCATTATCTCAAGCTTCCCCTGAAGAAGTCTCCAACCAAGTAATACCAACAAAGAAATTATTTCTCCACTGGAATTCAAGTCCCTGTTAGACTGGGCCTCACGAGACAGAAATTCTCATATCATCAAGGTTTAAATACACCCACACACCATCCAGTACGGACTTAGGGAGGTACACTCAGGTCTGCCTGGGCTCAGGGAGGGCAAAGAGCACAAAAATTCCCCGAACAGATCTGGCTGCCATAGAAACACAAAGCTTTTGTGGGCCAAGCCCCGAGTGAGCTGCCATCCCTCCGGGGGTCCCAGCACCCAGGGGACACTGCCAGGGGGTGAGGGATGGGAACTGCTTCAATTGCTGCTGTCACCCAAGGAAACACCCATGAGCCTGCAGCCCAAATCCTCCCTCTGTCTGAGATGCTGCTTCTCCTTCCCGTTTGTTTCCATGCTGAAAATGCTGAAGAAGCAACAGGCCCGCACTCTGAGAAGCTGACTGCCATCCTGCTCCTTCCATCTGCTGAGAGCCGTGTGCTTCCAGAGAGCTCACAAAGCTAAGCCTGGCTCAGGGCAGGGCCTACAGCCCAGTGCCACACTGGGATGGATCTTAAACCTTGGAATTCGGCCTGATAAGTCACAGCAGGAGCACAGCCCACCCTTGAGAACCCCAGCGCCAACTCCTCGTGTCCCCACGGCTCTGACAAGACATTTTCAAGTCCTCTTTGCATCCTGACTAAGCCAAAGGCTCGTCTAAATCCATGATAAAAATCTCAGGGCTTGTTTAACCTCCTTGCTAGCCCAAGGTTGAATTTGTTTCAGTGCATCTCCACGCTAACTCTGCTCTAATTTCCAGATATCTGGATCATGACTGCGAGCTAGGAGTAGGGGTGCAAGAGCTCATCAACTACTAATCCAATTGTTCTACATAAATCAAGGATTATTTTCCAGTTTGCTGACCTGAGCTACTTGGTGCAATAATCCTTCATCTCCACTGAAATCACCTGGCAGGCCAAGGTGTGCAGTTAAGTCTGGCTCTGGAGCTGTGCAGCCCATCACTCCAGCATTTATTCTGCTTCTCCTACAGCCTGCATCAAACTCCACCTGCCAGTAAAAACACTATCCAAACCAGCTTTTTTTTTTAAGCTTAAACTGGGTAATTTAAAGCTTGCACAAGCCTGGCAGCACTACGCTGCAGCGAGGACACACAGACATATTAAACTCCCTGTGAATACAGAGCACTTTTTGGTGTTTTTATTGAAAAATAAAAGCTCATCAGCAACAGGGAGCCTGGCATTTACCTGGCACTGAACTCACACCAAGAGTCAGCTGCATGTGGGAAATGACACGGCGGAAAAAATTAACAGGCCAGGTTTTTACCTTGTCTTAAAACACCTCTGGGGCTTTCCTTTCCCTGCCAGAATCTTCCAGCGGCTCTGCTGCTGCCTTTGGGGTCAGCCCAGCCCGCACTCACCTGGCGAGGGGAGCCCCAAAGTGCCTCAAGGGCTGCTCTTCCCAGCGCACAAAATGACAACGACGGCTCCAAAATGAAGGGGCAGAAATAAAACTGTAAAGCCTCTGCCTCATTCCCAGTTTTTTATGGGAAAAAAGCCGCTAATAACAGGAATGTTTGGTAGTGGTTAATCCTTGTTCGAGGAAACCTAATAGGCTCGCACCAAGCTTTGTTCGAGCATTTTTCTGCGCTACCTACATCACTTCTTTCTATCCAAAATGTACCTTAAAACAAAAGAAAGCCACGCACGATATCGAACGGGGCTTGCAAGTTAAAACCAGAAAACTGAAATATTTACTGCCTCGGTGTGCATTGAAAAAGAAAGAAAAAAAACCGCAAATAAATAATTTAAAAAGGAGAGGAAAAAAAAAAAAGCTTTAAAGCGTATCACGAGAACGGGATCAGGGAAGAGCGAGGCCACCCCTTCAGGACCAGGGGAGAATTAACCTGCATTTCTCCATCCCATCTGCAAGCTTACGGCTCTGCCACCCATTTTGTTTCAGATTAAAGGTTTAAAAAAAAAAATTAAAAATAATAATGACCTCAGCAGTACAGAGAGAAAACCCCACCCAGGGGATCGATGCCCGCCCGGTCCTGCTCGCCGGGCAGGTGCCCCCACCGCAGGTGCCACCCCGGGCATCCCCCCGCGCCCCTTCCCCATCGCCTGGAGACGATGCCGAGCCAAAAAACACCGGCACGGAGCACACGGAAGGGTTTATTTAACCCAAAAAAAAAACGAAATAGAAGGGGGAAGAGGAAAGCCGAGGTGCGGACGGCGCGGGAGCCGCGCGGCCAAGGTGAACGGCGGCCGGGTATCATGGTGGAGGCTACGGGGAGCCGCGACCCTCCGGCCCCGAGGGGCGAGCCGTGCGGGGATGGGGGCCGGCATGGAGGTGACAGCGGGCGGGAGGCTGAGGGGCGAGCGCCGAGGGGAAAGCGCTGAGGGGAGAGCGCGGCGGAGAGAACGCTGAGGGGAGAGCGCGGCGGGGAAGCGCCGCGGGGCTGCTCCCTCAGGGCGGGAGGAGGACGAGGAAGAGGAGGAGGAGGAGGAGGACGGGCTCACCTGCCATGGCGGGCTGAGGGCGGCAATGGCGCTGGGGGCTGCGGCTCCGCTCCCCTCGGTGTCCGCGGCGAGGGCGGCGGGGCCGGGCGGCCCCGGCAGGCAGAGCACGGGGCGGGCCCCGCTCCGCCCCCGACAAGATGGCGCGGCCACGGCCCCGGGCCCGCTCCCTCAGGGCCCGGCCGCCATGGAGGCCCCGGCGCTCCGTGAGGGAGATAACCTCGTGTTCCCTGAGGGAGAAACCTCCAGCTGCAGGGATGTGTTAACGGTTTATGCAGGAAAGGTTTATGCACAAATCGCAGAGTCACGGGACGGGGCAGGTTGGAGGGACTGCAGTGGGGTGTCTGGTCCGAGCTCTGTGCTCAGGCAGGGCACGGGATTGTGTCCAGATGGGTCTGAGGGAGATTCCACAGCCTCTCCGGGCAGTGGAGAGCTGAACAGGCTCCCCAGGGAATGGTCATGGCCCCGGGGATGGCAGAGCTCCAGGAATGTTGGGACAATGCTCTCAGGAACGTGGTGGGATTGTTGGGGTGTCCTGTGCAGAGTTGGATCAATGGTCCTCACGGGTCCCTTCCAACTCAGGAGGAGATATTATTCTGTTATCCTGGTTCTAGGAATCACTGCTTGGTCACCCGCACAGGGAAGTTCTTCCTCATGTTCAGGTGGAAGTTTGCACACAGTTTCTGCCCATTGCCTTTTGTCCCACTGCTGGGTCCCAGGGGCAAAGCCTGCTCCATCTCTGACATCTCCCTGCAGATATTGATGGATATTTATGGATATTGATGAGGTCCCCAAACAAAGCCCCTTGAGCCCCTCATCTTGGGGTCCCTCTCCAGCCCCTAGGAAAATGGGCTCGCCTGGTACCCTCAGCCCTCTTGGGGCTTTGCTTTGGAGTTTCTCTTTGGATTTTTTTTTTTTTTTTTACTTATTATCTTTTAGGAAAAATCCAACTTTTACAATAGGGAGGAACAAAAAGAATCACAGAATCATTTAGGTTGGAAAAGACTTCCGAGTTCGAGTCCAGGCTGTGACCAGTCACCACCATCCCAACCAGACCGGAGCACCGAGTGCCACAGCCAGTGATTCCTTACACACCTCCAGGGTTGGTAACCCCACCACCTCCCTGGGCAGCCCATTCCAATGTCTGATCACCCTTTCCATGAAGAAATTCTTCCTGATGTCCAACCTAAACCTCCCCTGTTGTACCATGGGAGGCCCCCAAAAGATGACATCTCCACCACACCCACAACCCTCGCCTGACAATACCATTTTTCTGAGATTTCCAGTGTTCTGGTGGGAGGGCAGGACAAACGTGACACAAATGTGACACAAAGGTGACAAATTTCCCCCCAGCTCTCAGAGCTGGGTGTTTTCAGGCACCGCTGACATCTGCAGCACCAGCAGCCAGCGCAGGATGCTGCCTCGCTCACGTCCCTCTCAGCAACATCTGACATCCCTAATGGCTTCTGGCAACGTTAACTCGCTTTAATTTGTGTCCTGCCCTTTGCAGAACGTGCAGCTCTCACACGCAGCAGCTCCCGGGTGCTTCCCTGGCTCAGGGCTGTCGTGGGCAGCCTGGGCTGAGCCCCCACAGCCCATTCCTGCCCTTTCTCCTCACCCCCACCCTGCTCCCTTCCACCGCCTGGCCTTGAGGACATATCGACCCATGCTGAGCTTTCTCCTGCAGCCCCCTGTAATTTAATTAAGGTGCAGCCCTGATTTGATTGGAAACTGCTCCCCAGACCACTGGCACTAATTGGACCCCTTAGCAACAGTTTCACCCAAGTCTCTGTTGATTTTTCAGGTCCTTGCTCCAAATGTTGCTGTTGAGCAGTGTTTGGCACCCAGGAATGCTGGCGGGGTGTTTGTTCACCAGCTGTCCATCCCCTTCCCTCCCACTCCCCCAGGAAGAGGGTTTAATCTAATGCCATTAAAACCCAGGAGCTTACTTTAAGACCAGAGACCCCAGGAGGCCTCTGGAGCATTTGTGCTTATCCTCGGGCGTGTTTTTTTTTTTTTTTTTTCCAGGTTCACTGCAATAGTCTCCTGGTTAAGCTTCTAAAAGGTTTTCCAGTGAGACATATGGAGAACTATATAGGGCAGGGCTAAGGCACAAGGCTTGATTATGGATATTGATCCCTGGCATTATTCAATACCTGGCCTGATCCCAAACACAGACTTTAGTGCAGCTTTTAAATGTTAAAAGCCTTTGTTTATCAGGGTGGGGGAACCTGGGGCTGTGACGGGAGGGACATTTTAGCAATGCCAGATTGATGGAGGCTGCAGCAGTTTTGCTGTTGACAGGAGTTTGTGCAGGAAGATGGATCCTGTGTGCTCAGTGTCCCTGCAAGGCCTCCCTGGGTTCAGAACCTGCACCGTGACAGGGCTGAATTCACCTAATGAATAAATCAGTAGGTGAGCAGGACAGGAGATCTGCGTGGCTGCAGAACTGGTGGGTCCCTGCTGGTCCTCTCAGGATGGCTTCCCCTCTTTTGGCAGCTTTTGGAGAGAGGGGACCTTCCTGCAGCTTTGGGTTTGCAAAATATTTTGTAAGTGGAGATTAGGTTGTGGGAGGCAGGAGAGTACAAATAACCAGGGCAGTGCAAACAACCCAGGACAGTAAAAACAACCGGGGCAGTAAAAACAACGCAGCTCAGGTCTCTGCTTCTCCCTGTGGTGTTGCTCAAGCCACGGGCTATCCATCCCAAGCTGCCAGGAACCCGGGGCAGGGCGAGTGCTACAGAATGCTCCCCGTGACACTAACTCAGCTGGACAGCCTGTGCTCTGCAGGAAAAGGCAATTTTCCTGCTGCTGCTCTGTCTGGTACCTCGGGGCTGTACCAAAGAAATGAGATTTCACTTGCTGAGTCAGGGGCAAAGCCTGTTTGACAGCAGGAGATGGGCTGAGTCACCTCTGCGAGTTCATCCCCAGGCTGCTTCCCAAAAGCACAGCCCCTGGAATGAGCTGAGAGCCCTTAAATCCTGGGAAGAGTGGTAGCAGGAGGGGGCCAGGAGTGCAGCCTGCATTTGTCCTCCCTGGTTTGTTCTCCCTGTCAAAACGCTGAGTCCCTGGAGCCACAAATGGCTTGGAGGTGTTGTGGCAGCAGCAGGAGCCCGGGGCTGACAGCTCCCGATGGTTTTGCTCTCCTGGGCACACTCACCCTGCAGTTCTGTTCCATTAGATCTTCTCCCCGTTGGATGAACCTGAGGCATCTGCAGGGATGGTCTCCAAGCTGGGATTTGTCACCTAGTGTCACGTTTGTGTGTGGCTGTTCCAAGCTCTGGCAATAATGGGCAGCTGCTGTGGACAGATGTGGATAAGCAGGACCAGAGCAGCTCATTCCCACTTAAACTTCTTCCAAGAAGAGGTGGACATGGTGCACAAAATGATTTTGAAGTCCATTAGGGGAATTTTATAGCACAGAATAAAAGAGGTTTTCCTTAAGCCACCTGCACTGGGAGTTCAAGTGAAGGTCCTTGACTCTGCAGAGCACAGGCAGCAAGCAGTGCCTGTGGCTGCTTACTCATCCCTCAGCAGAGAAGTGAGAGCAGACACAGTCCCTGCTTTAAGCCAATTGTCATTCCCCAAGAACATCCTCAGAGAGGAAGGATGGGCTTGGGTCACTGTTATCCCATGACTCATTGAATCCCTCGTGTGACAACAACAAAACCACACGGTGACATCAGGAGTGACACAAACACAGCAGCCTCCTCCAGCCAGGGGCAAAAGGCAAAATAAACAAGAGTGGTGCTGAGGCACGAGTTAGACCATGAGTCCTCTACAAAGCAGCTTTTGAAACGGAACTGCTCAGATCCCACTGGGCAGACACGGGGAATGGGCACTCACGCACAGGAAAAGCAGAACTCCCAGAGGCACAGGGAGAGCTGGGCCCAAAGCTGAGCTCCTCGGGCAGGTCCAGCTCTGGGACTGGCTGTGGGGACTCTCTGCAGCTCCTCCTTGCCCTGACAGCTGAAGCAAGGCTTGCCACGGGAGTGCAGAGCAGGCAATTATAGAAGCACGGATGCCACAGGGCTGGCCAGGCTCTCTATTTATAGTTCCCTCCCAGCACAGCTCTCCCTCTGTGCTCCTGCTCCCAGGTGAAGGCACAGGCCATGCCCTGAAAGGCTCACAGGCCACGTGAAAACTGAAAGAGGAAGCACTAGCAAGCCCTTTCATGATGAGAACCAGGAATCAGAGATGAAAGGACAAGAGAGAAATCCAGAGAGCCCAATGAACTCCAACCTCTCCCCCAAAAATTGCCCTGTAGTTGGTTAACCCCTTCCCTGCCTGAAGTGCCACCTCTCTGCCATTCTTAATTGGTGCCAAGCAGTGTCACTGAAGTGTCCTGCAAGCTCTGGCCCCTCTTGCCACTGCTGAACTGTTTCCAGCAGAGGTGGGAGAAGGGATTTGGGCCTGCCTGTCCCTCTGCAGCCCCGGGCCCAGGACAGCATCCCAGACACTGCCCCAGGGATGATCCACTCTGGACTGAGCTCCAAGGGCTCCGGGTGGCAGCTGACCACGGGTCCAGTCAGACTTGCCTTTGTTTTGGGGGAGGATTAAACCACGAGCTGTGTGTGAGCTGAACTTTTGAAATGTCTCCTCAGTGATCTGAAACGCGGTCACACAACAAAGAGAGACCTCTACAAATACTCTTTTTGTGTTTGAAGTTGGAGACCATCCACTGGTTTATTTTTAGGCACACATTTGCACCGGCCCTGTTACAATCCTGCCTCTGTTCTTGTGCAGTAAAAGGCAGAGAGGATTCACTTGACCTCCAGTATCAAATACAGAGAAAATAAGGCATTTGTCTGGAAAAGAACCACCCAAAATGGCAGGGAAGAGGTCATGCTGAGACATGGACTGTTCGTGTTGAGAGACAAGAAAAATGAGGATTATAGGACCTGACACATTAATGAGAATTGCTAGAAAATTATATGGTGATGCTAATTAGTATTTGTGTTTAAGGACCTGAGATCTTTCCCTTTTACACTAAGCAGGTGCCTGAGAGTAAGAAATAATCCCTGCTGAGGTGAGTTCTCAGTTTTCTTCGAGGATTTGTTCTAGATCCAGGACATTTCCTTTGCTACACATGGCTTTAGCTCAGAAACTGATGCTCCTGCATCAACCAGCTCATCTTCCCTAAACGCCTCACAGCCCCTCCTTAGGCTTTGCAACACCCTGATGTAGACAATTATCACTATCTTATCACATTTTCTGTCTTGCCCCTCCTTGAGGAAGCTGGAGAAAGAGCCCAGAGGACCTGACTGGATGTTTAATTTCTCACTGCCACACCAGCAGGACCATGTGCAGCAGGCATTTCCCACTGACAGGGGAAGGAAGGTTAAAACCTCTCCTGACAGGTTAACAGCATGATTTGCAGCAACAGCTTAAATAAATGGTTGCAGGCACGAAAGACTAGCAGGCAGCTAATCCTTTAAAGACTTAAGAGCAGCTACTACTTCAGCCCAAGTAAATATTTCAAAACAAAATTAATTAGTTCTGACTAGTGGATTTGCTGCCCTTTGCTTTAACGGCCCAGGATGAAACGGTGATTCCTCCACAGAACTTTTGCTTCAGTGCCAAACCTGCTGTTCCAGAGGAGCTGAAAGTCCTCTCAAAGAAGATTCCTCACAGTTTTGTTCCCCTCTGTAACTGCAGAGCTGGAAAAGCTCTGCACGAGTCTGTGTTGCTGTGGGAGGGGAGATCCCTTTGTGCTGCCCCAGGGATGAGGACAAAGCACGGCTCAGAATCCAACCCAAGCACAGCGTGCAAGAAGGAAATGTCACGTCCTGATTCTTATCAGAGGAAAGCTCTGTCCACGCAGAGCTCCCAGTAATTGCCTTGCTTCCCATTAAATGCAATTCCTTATCACCCTCCTAGACCTGGGGAAAGCAGGGAAGGAAAGGCCTCAGGGTAACGAGTCCTGAAGGAGCACAAACCAAGGTCTGTCTGAGGCCAGAGCAGCAAACCATCCTTTCAGTCAACTGGAAACAATAATTTCTAACTCACAATTGAGTTTTTTCCCCCTCCACGACTCTTGGCTCCAGCTCAGAACAAAGCCAACTCTCTTGGGAGGCAGGAATTTGTCACGGCCTTGCTGGACTGTCTGGGCTATTTTTAGTTCCAGAGCTGCTGCCCCATTCCCTCACTCCAGCAGCACCTGGGAGCTGGAGGCAACAGCAGCCAAAGCCCAGGACAGCTTTTAGTGCTGACACCTCTGAAGCTGGGAACGACAAACGTGTGGTTACAGAGAATATAGAACTTTATTCATGTTAAATGCATTCACTGCTGCTTCTCCAGGACACCGAGACACTCCCAGCTCAGGACAGAGCCCGGTTTTTACCTCACAGAAGTGGAGCCATCTCTGTTTTCCCTGCATGACACATCAGCAAAGCTGGCAAAGCAATCCAGAGGGGGTTTGTTCAGCACAAACTACACAGAGAGCTTCTCTTCACTGGCCTGGGCAGGTCTGCACAGCAAATTATCTACACGAGGACAAAAAGGACTCCAAAAGACAGACACAGCTGGAATTCAGGTGTCTCCAATACCCTCAAACCCAGGATTTTTGGTATTTAGAGCCAACCCTTCTCCCGGTATCCATTTGGTTGTATAAAATAACAAGCAAAATGCAACACCAGTCCTTGTGAGGGACAAGAGGATTTTGCCAAAAGCAGCAGTGGCACAGGGAGAGCTCACTTGGGAAGGATGGGTTTGGGAGGAAATGAGCTTGGTCAGAGTGACAGGAGCTGTGGAGCAAGTGCACTGTGTGTAAATCATTTCCTGCAAGTGCTGCTTTCCCCCCCTCATCAGACTTTATATACGCCAGGCAAGCTCAGGACCAGCGGTTTGGAAGCATTTCTGATGGGCAGAGAGCAAAAGGAGAATTTAACTGTGCTCTGTCTGCAAAGGTAACCCAACAATAACCACAATCTCATGGAAAGCTAAAATAAACTCTAGGAAACACCTACAGAAAAAAACCCAAATATCTGCTGCTGAAACCAGCTCATCTATTTCTGGAAAACTGCAAAAATTGCCTCGCCCAGGAAGAACTTCCCAGTGAGCAGAATGATGCAGCCCCAAGAGAAAAAATACCATAAACCCCAAGTTCTTTGCAATTCCTTTTGGACAATTCCGTGCTCCAGCCCCCACCCCCCTAAACTGGAACACCTGCAGCACCTCAGGTGTGACAGGCAGCATCAGCTGTGCCCTGCCGGCGTCCTGGGGAACTACCAGCTCTGACCGACCTAATTAGAGCGGGATTAATTAACGATTCAGTCGTCAAAGTCGGGGATGTCGTCGTAGGAGTAGCCCCGGTAGCCCTTGGAGGCGTAGTAGGCGATGCGCAGGTGGTAAAAGCCGGGCAGGAACACCAGGATGCCGATGATCAGCACGGGGATGGCCCTGTCGGTCTCCTGCAGGGACAGAGGCACACAATCCCAGAATCCCTGGGTTGGAAGAGACCTCCAAGACCATCGAGCCCAACCCAACCCTGACACCTCAACTCAACCCTGGCCCCGAGTGCCACATCCAGCCTTGTCTCAAACACACCCAGGGATGGTGAATCCACCCCCTCCCCAGGCAGAGCATCCCAGTACTTTATCATCCTTTCTGGAAAAACCTTTTCCCTGACATCCAGCCTGTATTTCCCTCACTACTCACCCCTTTGCTGATGTACCCTGCCAGCAGCAGGGCTCCGATGATGATGAGGAAGGTCCCGATCATGAAGAGCACCACAGCCAGAGCAATGGCCTTGTAGGGGATTTTGGGAGGGCTCTTCTTGAACTGGATGGAAAAATCCAAATATTGAGCAGCAGAAGTCAGCACAGCTCCCCTCCCAGCACAGCACAGGTGTGACCCCAGAGATGGCAGAGGTGACGTGGGACAAAGTGCTGCAGCAGCTCTGCTGCTGGGCCCTCTGACAGCCCCTCCAGGAGGAATTCTGCCCACGGAGACCCTGCTGAGCCAGCCCTGGCTCCCAGGAAAGCTCTTTGGGCCGAGGGTTTGGCTCCCACCCAGCTCTGTCCCTCTCTGAGCTGCAGCTGTCCCACCAGAGATGCAGGAGAAGCAGCTGCTGGTGCAAGGCCAAGCTGTGGCTGCCCATCCTCGTGGTTTCACAGCTTCCTTCCCCAATTTTTACCTGCAGGTCAATGTAGCCATCATCAGTGCTGGAGAGCTTGGAATATTTGACTTTGCTACTGGGAATCCCAGCAGAGAGATTGGTCCGGGATGGCATCATTCCAGGGGGGGCTGGGCATCAGCTACAGCCTGGAAAACAGGGGAAAAGCAAAAACAGGAGAGAAAACAGAGACATGGGAGCCTGAGAGACACAGAACAGAAGTTTCTGAAGAGAAACTCCCCTGTCAAGGCTGTGCCACCCAAAGGGCATCTCTGTTGCTGTTCATAAATTAAACCTTTTCAAACAGAGGATCTAAGCATTTCATTTGAAGCTTAAAATACCAAATGGACACAGCTGCACCAATATTTGGAATCAAGGTAGAACCTGTGCTTCAGACCAGATGGAAATTCCAGAGCAGGGCCCAGCTTTCACTCCACGAGGCGCCAGCACAGAGACATCCCAGCTCTGGCTCCTCCTGACCAGGACACCAGCAAATAAACCCAAAGCAGAGCTGAACAAAGCAGCTTTTCAACCACCAGGAGATTTTGCAATAGAGCAATTTTGGGAAAAAAAAAAACAACAAAACAAACAAAAAACCAAACCAACAAACCACTGGAAACCGGAATGAAATGGAGGTGTCATGGAGACAGCAGCAGTGACTCAGAGGGAGCAGCACAAGGGGACAGAGTGTGAGTGCTGAGGTCACCAAACCCCAGCGTGTGCAGGGCAGGGTCCCAGTGCCAATCCTGCCCCTCTGTGCCCGGGATCAGAGCCAGCTGCTCTCCCTCAGAGCCTGCCCAGGGCTGCAGCAGCTGGGATCATCCTGCCAACCTCCCCCGGCCCTGCAGAGCCGGGGCTGGGCCGGGCACCTCTCCCTCCCAGCAGGACATGATTCCCAGGGGAGAGGCAGCAAAGGGCTCCCCATACCTCAAAAGCTCTTTTATTTTCTGAGAAGGTGTGCAACCAAGGGAACAAAAGCAGATATTC
This sequence comes from Picathartes gymnocephalus, assembly GCA_013390045.1. Lineage (NCBI taxonomy): Eukaryota > Metazoa > Chordata > Aves > Passeriformes > Picathartidae > Picathartes > Picathartes gymnocephalus. The sequence goes on along the minus strand of WEKY01055194.1, from coordinate 33,011 downwards.
CAGCAGTGCCAACAGGAAGGGATAAAGGCTCTGTTTCCACAACATTCTTCAGCATTAGACTCCACTTGAACTGAAGCCCTTTGTCTCCTGCTGTAAACTTGACTTTTATAAAATCCCCTCTGATCTGAAATCCCAACCACTGAAGCTTTGGTTTGAACTTTGGGCTTTTGTTTTGGTAGCAAAACCCAAAACATTTTCAGCCCCACGGATAATGCAAACAGCCCCCACCTGCAGGGTGGCATTCCCTGCTCCCCACACATCCTGGTTTTCCAGGTCACAGACCCAAACACCCCCAGGCTCTCCCACATGCCCGGGGGTAGATGAGCAGCAGGGGAAAAAGCCAGAATAAGCCAACCATTCTGAAAGGTGCCAGATTTCCCAACTCTGCCCCATTTTGCTCTCTTTTCTTACCCAAAGCCCCATTATTTACCAGGCTGTCTTGTGGCTTCTTTGGAATTATTCCCATTTTATACTTGCACAAGCTGCCCTGTCCTTCTCACTGCTCAATTACCAATAAGATAGAGGCTGTTGAGGACAAATGTGTATAAAATATAAATATAAAATACTCAGGCCTCAGGTTTAAGGGCCTGGTTCAACTCCACTGAGCTTCACACCGAGTGAGCACCACAATGGCTCAGGAGCAGGAACCAGCACAGTGCTGCGCTCTTTGAGAGCCAAATAAATAAATAACCGAGACCTGGGCAGCTTGGGCAAAACAATTAATGCTGAAATTCAAAATTTCTGATATGGCAGCTGTGTTTGAAACCCCGTGGAGGCACCAGGGCAGCACCAAAAAACCCAAACACGGCAGCTCCGTCCAGAACCCCGAATCCCCTCAAGCACAGCCCCACATTTCCCCCCACGGCAAATCAGGAGGGGCGGGGATGTGGCTTTGTGCCCTTTTGGGAGCCGCCACCTCCCCCAGGGACACCCGGGATGGGGGGTCCGGCACACGCGGCCTCGCGCCGCTCCCTAATCCACCACAAATGCACCTAAACCCAGCCCACATCTACCGAAACCCACCCCAAATCTACCGAAACCCACCCCAAATCCATCCCAATCCACCCCGAATCCACTCAAACCCACCCCAAACCCCCCGGAATCCACCCCAAATGCACTCAAACCCATCCCGATCCACCCCGAAGCCCCCCCAGCCCCTGTACCTGCCGCCGGCCCGCCCCATCCCGGCCCCGCCCGTCCTCCCGCGGCCCCGGGAAGTTGATCCCGGTGACGCCGCTTCCCTTCCAGGTCACGGCCGGGGCTGCCCAGCCTCCCTCGGCCCCGAGTTCTGCCGCAGCCCGGTGCTGGGAGTGGAACAGAAATCCCTCCGAGCCCCGTGCGCACAGGCTCAGGGGCAGAGAGGAATGCAGGGGCTGATCTGAAACCTTCGGAGAAACCGAGACACATAAAGCCACACCGACATGAAGTAAAAATGTAGATTTAGTTTTAAGCAAATAGAAGTATGCCTTAAAAGTGCCTTAAGCAAATAAGAAACTGTATTAGTTAGTGGAAAAACCCGAAAGTCCAGTTTAAAGTTCAGTAGCATAACCTCTCACAAAATTAACTGAATTCTAGACATAACATAAACACAGCCCAGTGTTGCTAGGTAGACTATGTGCTAAATTCTATGTAAGAAGTGACGATTATTGTGGTATAGCTGTGTTAGACCAGGAGAGGTGCAAAAATGTAATAGAACCATGTCTGTAGCTAATGGGATATTTTATTATTATAATGCACTGTATTGGACCTAGCAAGCATCTCTCCCCCTCTTCGGCTGTTCCTGCTCCAATTCCTGCTGGGGACACTGAGGGCTTTTGGCACAACGGCACAGACTGGAACTCCTCACTCTCGCAGGACCCACTGCGCTGTGCAATAAACAACTTTCACTGCAGAGACCTCTCCTGGACAGCCTCAGGAGGGGAAAGGAGCCCCCAGGTTACTCATGGCACCCACCCCTGTTCTGGGTGAGAGCTCAGCAGCTGACAAAAACCTTTAGGGCCAAAGATCTCCCTTCCCAGATGTTTTCCTTAAGGTGCTGAATTAACCAGCGAGCCAAGGGAGCTGGAGGATAAACTGCTGGGGTGGCTGCTGGGGTTGTCCTGGCTGTTCTGATCCCAGATCCAAGTCCTGGATTTCTCCCTGGCCCTGCAGAAGCAGCTGGGGCACAGCCGGGTCTCTCTGGGAGCTGCAGGTGCTGTCCCATGTTGGACAGAATTCCCAATTTCCCAGTTTCCTGACCTGACTTGTTCTGTGGGTGCTTTGATCCCACAGCCACTTTGCATGGTGATTTCTGAAAAGGGGAATTATTCCTGAGCTGGGCTTTGCCTGTTTATGCCCTGAACAAATCTTCAAGGACCTGGTGCTGTTTCACAGCCCCTCTGCCGTGCAGCCAATGAAATACTCATTGCAGTCACAGAGTATTATGTATTTTCTACAACTCTGGTCCCAGCAGGAGCCCGGGCAGGGCTGTCCCTCCCCTGGCGCGGTTCGTTCCCTCAGCGGCACTGCCACCTGGTGTCATCCTGTGCCACCCGCCGGGGCTGCCCGGGGACAGCTTTTTGTCCCTACAATTCTCATGTCTTACTGACCCCTGGGAAGTGCACGGCTCCCAAAAAATGTACTTAAAATCGGGCAATTGTTCGGGCTGGAAAAAGCCTTCATCAGATCGTGAATTCCAGACCATGGTCATCACAAACTGTCCCTAAGTGCCACATCCAGGGGACAGACTGGCACCTTTCACACCTTTGAGTGATCAAAGCTGGAACTCTGAGCCTTGAGAAGGGAATCAGGGCACGTCAGCACAGCTTCAGAAGCATCAAATCACCCTCCCCACGTTTAAACAGAACAAACTCGGTGAAATTATATTCTTTATTTCCATTTCCCAAGTTTCAGTTGGAATATCGCCTTCAAAAATAAATGAAGTTATGGTCACATAAAGTTGTGGGGTAAAAAACCAGCAACGCTAAACTAAAGCTCCACAGGGGAAACTCCAGGAAACATCCTGACTCATTAAATATCGCCCCTCTTCTCCAACACCAGCTGAAAGGAGTAAGAAATTTCACCTTCAGACAGCATCCAAGAGACTGTTGGGAGTACAGGAACAGACTAGAAAAACTCAGCTTTCCTATTTCCTATGATAACCAGGATAGCAAAACAGCGAGTTGAAAAATATTTACAAAGATATCTACAAGACACGGCTGCAGTGCTCTGAGGATGCTCCACGGCATGGGAATTGCTGATTCCCTTCTCCAGGCAGGGGCAGATCCCCCCAGTCCCACTCCCGTTACGAGCCCTCCTGCTGATCCTCAATCTTGGGGGCCAGGTAATACTTCAGGTGTCCCATGTCAGCGATCTTGTACTCCACAACTGGGCAAGAGAATGAAAAAAAGGGCCTTTTCAGAAGGTTCTACACAAAAATCCAGCCCGAGGTTCCAGCTGTCCTCAGGCAGAGCCATGGTACTCACCCAGAGGAACATCTGCAGACATGCTGAGTGTGACCGTGGGGGACAGGGGGGTGGCTTTGGTGAAGAAGTTCAGGTACCTCAGGGCAAAGGTCAGCTGGACTGGCTCGTTCATCTCAATCGTAACCTGGGGAAGCAGGCCAGGCTCAGGACAGGGAACAGCAGCAACTCCAGAGCCCTGGGACAGCCCAGGCAAAGGCCACCAGTGCTGCCCCCACCCTGCCCTGCTGCAGCTCCCCAGGTAAGGGCCTAAAACTGGGACTCAGGGACTCCATGTGATGCCTTGGATTTTAACTGGCATAGTTTCAAATCCTGCAGTGCTCAGTGGGTAACTGAAGTATTCTGTGAGCTGCTGTTCTCTCACGTTCACAGTGACACAACAAAGCCTCTCCAAGGCTGCTCCCCAAGGACACCCAGACTGTCCTGGGCCCAAAATGTGCACCTCAACACCTTGAGAAGGGGGGGCAAGCTGGGGAAATGCCATCGTTAGCTAAAGTTTTAATTGGGGAATTGATGCTGAGATGCAAATGGCCCAAAGCTCTAAAGGGGTGAAGAACTCGTGACTCGGGGTCCATCCTGGGCTCCATTGTGAGAACAGTCTCTGGCTCCCCAGGCTGTGCCGTTGAAGGCCTTTCCAATCAATATCCACCTTTATTCCCTCACTCCTGTCTGGTCTGTTTCTAGGGAACCACTTCAGCATCAAGTGAAGCAGAGGGAGGCACAGCCCTGTCCCTGCAGGGTTTGGACTCAGTGACCTCCAAAGGTCCAACCCAAACCGTTCCCTGACTGAACTGGGAACTCTGCAGGTGCAGCCCTGAGCCCCTGCACTCACAGCCTCCTCCTCCTTGTCCACGTTGCTGGTCTGGGACAGTTTGATGTTGCCGTTGCCCAGCTCGCCGTTGGCAGAGAACTTGACGCCGTCCTTGGCACACGAGATGACCACGGCATCACCAATGTGGCTCAGGTCCCGGCAGATGCGCGCGAACTCGGCCGAGGGCATCTTCACCACACAGCTGTACTCCTGCTCCTGGGGACACGGTGACAGCCCCAGTGACACCCTGCCATCCCTGGGACACCCACAGTGACACCCTGCCCGTGCTGGGGTACCCGCAGGGACACCCACAGTGACACCCTGCCAGCCCCAGAGCTCCAAAGGACGCTGTGTTACAGGACCTGAGGTGAGCGTGGCAAACACCCAGCTCCACACCAGTGCCACCAGTCACCCGAGCTGTCACTTACTGGGATTCCCAGCTGCTCCACATCGAGATCCATCAGCTTCATCTCGTAGTCAGAAACCTTCTCCTGGTCTACAGAAGTGAAGCACAGTGACACCTCATGTTCCCAACAAGTGACAAACATCAGTTTAACTTCCCTCCAGGTAAAACAACCTCAATAATGACAGGAAGATTTTCCTTTGTTTCCTTAGGGTTGGAAAACTGGGATTGTCCCAAACTGCCTTTACAGGCTGCAAAGGTACAGCCAAGGGCATCTGTGTGCAGCCTAAGAGTCTTCCTCTTACAAAGGAAATATTTATCAAATTGGTGAAGTTTCAGTCTCCAGATTGTTCCAAGAATCAGGTGTCCCCTCTCATTCCTGCAGGATCCCCCCCTCTCTCCTGCATTCCTGTGGATGAAGCTGCCTGAGCACACCCCAGTAACAAAGGAGCCCCCAAATCCCACACTCACTCGGTGCCTCGAACACCAGGGCCAAGGTGTCTGCGTTGTCCTCAGCCCTCAGGGTGATGATGTCCTCGTTCCCTGCACATTTCAGGATTTTGGACATGCTGGAGGGGAGAAAGGCAGGTGACTCACAGGACTGAGGGCTTACAGAGCAGCAGGAGATGTGATATGACACTTATCAGGCTCTCCTTTTAACACTGTTGGAAAAATGGGTGTAAGGGGAGACTCTCCAGCCTTTCTGGCCAATCTATCCCAGGGCTTGGTCACCCACAAAGTTCTTCCACATATCCGGGTGGAACATCAGTCCCTGCCCATTCCTCTTGTCTCATGGCTGGGCCCCTCGGGGCAGAGCCTGGATCCATCCTCTGACCCCTCCCATGAATATTTATACACAGGAAAGAGCTCTCCTCTCATCCATCTCTTCCCGAGGCTGAAGAGCCTCAGCTCCCTCAGCCTTTCCTCATCGGGGGACGCTCCAGGCCCCTCATCTTTGTCACCCTCCGCTTCAGGAGCTCCGTGTCGCTCCTCTCATGAGGAGCCCAGAGCTGGGCGCAGCACTGCAGGTGCGCCTCACAGGGCTGTAAGGACTCTTTAAAGCTGCCATTCCTTTCCCAACGGAGAGGCCATGGCGGCCGCCCGCCCCCCCCGCCATTGCCGGCTTTTCCCGCCACTTGGCGCCGGCAGTGACGTCATGGCCGCGACGCGCCGCGAAAAACGGCGCGAGAGTCGTGAGGGGAATAGGGGGGGAGGGAAGGGCTGAGGGGGCTCCGAGCGCCCCCGGGACCCCCCACACCTCCCTCACCCCCCCTCACCCCCCAAACCCTCCCTCACAACCCCTTCCCCGGCCACCCCCGCTCCCCTCAGCGCCACAGCCCCCGGGCCTGCTCGGCCGCCCCATCCCAGCGCTCGATAAGACCCCGCCGCCGCCTTACCTGGACAGGTTGACGCCCATGGCGATGTTGCGGTCGCAGCGATAGGTGTCAAAGCCCTCCGAGCGCAGCGTCAGCTGCACCAGCGAGACGTGCGAGGAGTCCATGCTCTGCAGGCTGATGCCGCCCGAGCCCAGGTCCCAGCAGGCCTCGGTGATGAGGTCCTTCAGGGCCTCCAGCACTCGCTTGAGCACGGAGCCCTGCACGAGCCGCGCCTCAAACATCTTGGCAGCACCGGCG
>WEKY01055194.1:920-24919 GCA_013390045.1 Picathartes gymnocephalus | reverse complement strand
GTCAAAGCCCTCCGAGCGCAGCGTCAGCTGCACCAGCGAGACGTGCGAGGAGTCCATGCTCTGCAGGCTGATGCCGCCCGAGCCCAGGTCCCAGCAGGCCTCGGTGATGAGGTCCTTCAGGGCCTCCAGCACTCGCTTGAGCACGGAGCCCTGCACGAGCCGCGCCTCAAACATCTTGGCAGCACCGGCGGGAGCAGCACAGACAGAACCGAACGGCGGAAAGACTGAAAACTATACGAGGCGACCCGCCAAACTCCTTTTATACACGCCGACGCCCCGCCCCTCGCCGCGCAGCTGCCAATCGCCAGCGCCGCTCTCCTCCTTCAGCCCAACCTCCTTCACGCTCACATCCAGGTCGCCCCTCTCTCCGACCAATCCCAGCGCCGCTCCTCCCCTTAGTCCCGCCCCCTCGTGCGGCGGAAGCCAATCACCGCGCGGGTTACACAGGCCCGCGGCCCGCCTCGCTGCGCAGTGATGGCGGCGGCGCCCGGTCCCTGCAGCGGCGCCGGTGCCGCGCACCGGGCCTGTCCGTAGGGACGGCTCGGTGACGCGCCTCCCNACCCTCAGGACAAGGTGCGGAGCGGCCCCGGGGGGCGTGAGGGTGCTGGGGGCAGGGGGGGAACCGGGGAGCGCCCGGGGGTGCGGGGTCTGTGCGCCGCGGGGTCCCGCAGCCCCGTGGTGAGGCCGCTCTGCGGCCCCCGGGCTGCCCCGCGCTCGGGGAATTTGCCCTGTTCTTGGTTTATTCGTCCCTGGAGAAGCAGATCCTGCCCTCGGGGGTGTTTGGAGGAGCGGCCCCGGAGATCTGGGCGTGAACTGCGTTTGTGGGATGGCTCAGGTGGGGTCACGAACCTCCTTCCCTCCCAGGCCATCCCCGGGGCATGAGGCGGGGATCACAAACCTTTCCTCAGGGAAGGCTTTGGTGCCTCCTGATTCATCCCCAGGGAACGGCGTGGGGGTCACAAACCTGCCTTTAGGGACGGCTTTGGCTTCCTAAATCATCCCCAGGGAAGGAGCTGGGGGTTCCAAACCTTCCCTCAGAAAAGAGTTTGGCACCTCCGGAATCATCCCCAGGGAAGGAGCTGGGGGTTCCAAACCCCTCATTTTCCCTTAGGGAAGAGTTTGGTGCCTCCTAAATCATCCCCAGGGAATGCCTTCGCTGCCAGGGCTCTGTGGGGGTTTAATGAGGGTTTACATTGCCTTTCTGCAAAGGAAGGGGTTTCCTTTTCACGGCAGGAGAGCCTCGGGAAGCAAAGCTGGCTCTGTGCTCCTGCAGGGTCTCTCCTGTTCCAGCCCCGAGCCCTGCTGGATGCTCACGGTTCCCGTGTGAGCCGTTTGTCACCCCTGCCATCTCTGCTCCTCTGCCTCCCCGAAGAGGAAGGAACCCAGAGGAATAAACAGCCAGGGAAAACTTTGCAAATAACATTTGCAGAGTCACAGGGGCCAAAAGCTGTTCTTGCTGTGCTGGTGTTTAATGCACTTACCTTGGGACTGGTCCACCAGCCCTCAGCAGCATCATGTTGATGTTTTCTCCATTAGGGCAGAAGGGTGCAGTTCAGAGCAGCATGAAATCATCAGACAAAAAAACTCTTTTGCAATTTAGATGCCATTTAAATGTGATTTTAATGCAATTTTAATGTGATTTTAATGCCAGTTAAACACCTGCTGGAGGCTGTGCGGGCAGGTTTGAGGAAACTTCCCGGTGCTGATGTGATCAGGGAGGGATCTGGGACAGAAGGAGCCAGCAGAGGTGGGGATGGATCACCCTGGAGGGGATCTGGAGGTTGTGCCTCTCTGGTTCCTCCTGTGTCCCCAAATGTTTGATGAGGAAAGTTCTGGATTTGCAGTGGCCTGACAACGTGACCTTTATCTGGCTACATCTGGTTTGTGTGGTACGAAAAGTGAAAGACTCTGCCATCCCAGCCTCGTGATTTCTTGTGCTTCCAGGCATTTGTTTCTCGTGCTTCCAGGCATTTTGCAAGAATTCCCTGGAGGTCTGACGTGCTCTGGAGAGGCTGAGCTGAGCCAAGGCTGTGCTGTCCCTGCCCAGGAGGGTGGCTGGGGACAGTGAGCTGGGATGGGAACAGCAGCTCCTCTTTTGGGTTTTAGCTCAGGAGAGGTGCAGGACACACAGAAATGACAGTGCAGCACTCTGGGTGTTCACACAATCTCAAATCCTGTAGTTGCTGATAACAAATGAGGCTCTTGTAGGACCAAACCCAACCAGCTTGGAAAGGTTTAATTTTTTTTTCCTCATTATGTTTTGGAAAAATCTGTAGGAACTCCTGAGGAAGGGAGGGTCAGAAGGCACCGGCCCTGGTGTGGTGCAGGCTCTCACTTCAGAGGCCAAAAATAGCTTTTTCCTGCAGTAACCCCCCAGTGTGAACAGTTGCTGCAGAGCTGTTTGTTCTCCCTCTCCCAAACAAGAGCAGATTGAAATGTCTGGGCAGGCTCCAGCAGCCACAGCTCCAGCTTTCCTCAGGCATCCAGAGGCTCCTGCAGCTCTGCTCTCCTGTTCCCGTGGCTCTGCAGGGAAGTGCCAGCTCAGAAGTGCCCCAGGAGAACCCAGCAGCCTCTTCCCAGAAAATCTCCAACCTGTGCTCAGAGGGGCAGGGAGGTTCCTTTTGGAGCAGCAGGAGATTCTGGGGGAAAGCCAGAGCCACCCGGGGATTTTTGTGCTCCTTTTGTACCTGGGAGGTGGTGCCTGGTGCCTTTTCCTCCTGGATTTCCTGGAAGCAGCATTCCCTGGAGTGGGTGCTGGGGCTCCTGGCAGAGGGGGAGCTCCTGAGGAGTCCCAGGGATGTGTGACATCCACAAATCCTGGGTGACATCCATAAATCCTGGGTAACATCATGAATCCCATTTGTGCAGGCTGAGCCAAACCAAACCCGCGCCTCTGGGATAATTTGTGAGTTTTCTCTGCTGTTTCAGTCCCTGTGCGAACATTCCTGCTTTTTGTGATGTTGTTACCTGCTAAAAATCTCCATTTTTAGACACGTCCTAATTTCTGCGCGTGTTTTCAGCTGGAATGTGGTTATTTTGGGATATCAACATAAATGAAACCTGAGCTTTTCTGGGTTTTTTCAGACACCAAATCAAGCAGCCAGGTGCCAGCTTGGTGGATGTCTTGGTGGGGGGACACGAGAAGCTTGAATTTAATTGTCACAGCACAAGACCAGGGTAAAAACCAGTTACAAAAAGACCCCAGTGCTTTTTGGGACCTTCCTATAAATCAAGCCTGCAGGTTTGGTTTTCCTTCTGGTGTTAATGATCTCCAGACTTGTGTTGTTTCACCCTCCTGAGCTGCAAGCCCCTGGGAGAGAATATCCTGTAATTTGGGAGCTATGGGATGAATTTTGGCTGTGGTGTCACCCTGGTGGGTTTGGGTTGAAGAGGGGAGAGGAATGGAGCAGTTTTCCCAGATGGAAATCAGGACTTAAAGCCCTTTCTGGAAAACAGTGAGGTTTTCATTACTGAGGCCGAGGGGTTTGTGTTAATTAAATTAATTGTATTTGCTTTGATGTGCCCAGAGGTGAGAACAGAGGTACAGCTGGTCCCTTCTTTTCCAGTTGTCAGCTCTGCTGCCTGAAAAAGCAACTGTATTTCCCTTTCCAGCATTTATTTTATAATAACACTTTCTGCCACAGCTTTTTGTTAAAATCTGCCGGGAAATCTAAATAAAGCAGTGCCCGGCTCTAAGGAAAATACCTAAATAATGGCATTTCTTGAGCTAATTCAATCTGCCAGCGTTGAATTCTTAACTCTGTATCTGTATTGGGCAGAAGATTTTTGGCAGGGAGGGATTTTTGGCTCGTTTCTATGGCAACTGAGATCGTGTCGTGGATATTTGTGTAAAAAACCCAGCGCTCACGGCGTCCTCTGTGACAAAACCTTTTCAGTGTGAGCACAAATTTCTTACCGACCTCTTGAAAGAGTTGAGTTGGTTAAAGACAGCTCAGACAAACTCATTTCTCTGGGTATCTTTTCTTCAGGGTGGTAAAATCGTCACTGACAAGCGTTGCTCGGAGCTGTTGGTTTCATGAATAGAAGAGGTGAGCAGGTACCTGGATTTTCAGGAGAGACAACCCTCGCAGAAATTTGGGGTTTTTCTCCTCGTCACAACTTACGTAGAAATCAAGAAATTAGGATAAAATACACGTTTCTACCTTGGTTTTATTCCTTTTTCCAATAAAAAGGAATATACTGAGATGCTGAATGGAAGGAGCAGCCCTGGGCTCACCTGCTGAGCTGGACAAAAAAGGTGTTGAGTAACAAAAAAGTTGATTGAATAACTGCGTATTGGTTAAAACCCCCTCAGTGCCTGTGGGAGCAGCGCCCTGGGATGGCGATCCTGGGAACGGGGGGGGCTGCAGGACAAGGGTGGGAGGTGTCCCCGGGGCAGTGCCACCCCAGGGTGCATCGGCTCAGCCTTAAACACGTTATTTAGCGCCCACTCAGCTGCTGAAAGTGATGATTTTGTAGGCTGATGAGCGCAATTTGCATAAAAGGTATAAAAATAGTGGCAATTAGCGAGTCATCTCCCGCAGCCTAAATCTGGCCCAGTGTCCTGTGAAATCCCAGCGCTTCGGGGGGATCCGAGGGGCGAGCAGAGCTCATTCCCGGTGCCCGGCAAGGTGAAGATGTTGAAAAGTCAGTTATCCCTCGCTTTGCCGGCTGGTTTCCTCCATCAGCCTTCCGCCGAGCAGGAATGAGCCCTGCGTTTCGTGTCGGGTCCGAGCAGTGTCCCTTGGCGGTGACAAACCTCCCGACGGGCTCTCTGTGCCCGCTGGGAATTTCCGGAGGTGTTTGTGGGAGCTGTGGGTGCTGTTCCCGGTGCCCAGGGTGAGATGGGCACCAGCGGCACTGACCTGGCAGAGGCTGGGAGGAAACCCACACTCCTCCTTGCCAGTGGATGGATGGAGAGGAGCGGGGCGGTGAGGAGGAGCTCTCACCCTGGCTGCAGCTCTGCTCATCCCTGGCAGTAATCTCTGACATCACCCAGGTATTTTTAGCTGCCTCCACCCGGCAGCGCCTCGCCGTCCTTGGCTGATTGCGGGTCCTGGCCTGCAGCCATCGGCACGTTCCAGCTGGGGGAATAATTATCTTTTCCTTCTTTAAACAAGGGAGCAGCTCCAGCCTTGCTGCTCTAGTGAGCTGCAGATACCCCCAGCCAGGAGCTGCAGCCGGCGGATTTGGTTGTTTTGGAGCTGGGAGCTGCAGGGGGTGAAGTCTTTTTGTTTGCAGAGCTCCCAGCGTTTGTCACGGAGTGCTTTTCCTGCAGGCACACTCATTTTTCCAGGGGTTTTCACACAGCCTGTGGGCTGAGGCATGGACTGTGCCTGGGCTGGGTGCTCCCCAGGGAGTGGCTTTTTCCTTCCTTCCTCACTTCCAGGAGCAGGATGAAGCTGTGCTGATGCCTTAAATTTGAAGTTTTTTTTCTGTTCTGCTTCAGTGTGCAGTTCTCAGCTCCATATTCAGTGTTACCGAGCTCTCCTCCCAGGGCACTCAGACACAACAATTCTCTCCAGCCCAACATTCCAGGACAATCGTTCCCAACCTCAGCCCCAAAAGCACCAACAATGTCAAAAGAGGAGGCCGAGCAAGGAGGATGGAACTCCATCATTCTGAGTTATTAATTGGCCAGTTCAGCTCCAGATGCCAATGGAGCAGAACTTCTCCAAGTGTGAAACCCCGTGGCCAGGCCCCTTTTCTGTGCCCATCTCGAGGCCCATCCTGGCAGGGCTGCAGCCGGGCTCTGGCATTGCCAGGCTGTGCCCTTGGAAGGCCTTACCATCAATCCCTGCTTTATTCCTCTCGTTCTGTCTGCCCTCTGCTCCAGCTCACACTGATCAGGCATCAGTGCTGCTGAAATTGGGGGGCAAAATGTGGAGCTGTGGGTTTGTCCTCTGTCCAGCAGCTGGGGCAGAGTGAAAAGTGGCACTGGGGAGAGGCAGGACTCACCTGTAACCCCTGGGCTGGGGCAGAGCCTTCAGGAAACCTTCATTTACCCCTGAACCCAGGACTTTGCTGGGGCAGGGCAAACACAGAGCAGGGGTTTCCCTCTGCAGCTGCTGGGGTTTCTCCTGAGGCCGGGGGGGATGCTTGGGCCAGGGTGATAAGTCAGGCTCTTCCTCCTCAGCTGCCTGAGGATGGGCTGGGTGTTATTTTTGGTTTCCTCAAGCTCTCAGCACTTCACAAGTCTGTCTGGAAGCCTGGATCCTGTCCGCTTGGAGGATTTTCTTCCTGGCTAATTTGGGCAGTGTTACATTCTTTGGGACCTGCCTGGGGATCGGGACCTTGTAAAACTTCCTGCTAACAAGCCCTGGAGCACTTGGAAATGCTCATTAATCATCCCTGAGGCATCTGTAACAGTGCAGGGGGAACAGGCCCTTCTCTGTGCCTGCTGCTGCTGCTGCTGAGGGACCATCAAACCCTTCCTGGATGGCACCTGAAACACCTGAGGAGGTTTCTCATGGCTTTAACCCTGTGTAATACCCAAAATATTTTCTTCTCCTCCCTCTCTGCTGCAGAAGCAGGGTGGTGGGAGGGGTTGGAGGCAGTGGGCTGGCCCAGGTTCCTCCAGAGTGGCTGCTGAAGGTCCCTGGTTCTGTTTGTCCTGCAGGAGTCAGAGTCTGAGACCAGGCTGGATGGAGAGACAGCGTCAGACAGCGAGAGCAGATCTGAGTTTGGGGGCTCATCCCCAGTGCCAACCTCGGATGACACCCCAGAGGTGCTGAACAGGGCCCTCTCCAACCTGTCCTCAAGGTAAAACACCTGAACAAGGTTCTCCAACCTGTCCTCGAGGTAAAACACCTGAGCAGGGCCCTCTCCTGGAGGTGACACACCTGAGCCCTGCCCCATCTCAGTGCCCTGGGGGAAGCTTGCTGCGTTTGGTGAGGCTGAGGAGCAGCTGCTGCAGCCTGGCATTTATCAGATCAAGGCCTTTCTGCACCACTGAGAGGAAATTTGGGGCTTCCAGGGCTCAGTTTCCTTCTTGTGACACACAGAGAACACAAATTGGGCTGCTTTGCTCTGTCATGTCTTTCCCTGATGTTCTGCTTCTCCGTGGCCCAGATGGAAGAATTGGTGGGTGAGAGGCATCCTCACGCTGGCCATGATCACCTTCTTCTTCATCATCATCTACCTGGGCCCCATGGTCCTGATGACAATAGTAAGTGCTCCAGAGAGCTGTCCTGACCTTCCCTGCAGTGAGGGGGAGGTTTTTGGGACTCTGCTGCGCTGGGGGGAGCTCAGGGCCTCATGGTCCAGAGGTCCTGGATTCCTCTGTCCATGGAGGAAACGTGGCAGGAACCTGCTGGGCAGTGTTTGCCTGCAGTTGGAACTCTCACAAGGGGTTGTTACAAAGCTCCTGCAGAGGAAAGGGGAGGGGAAAATGACACCCTGAGCTTCCCAGGTGGGACTGGGAGGGAAAAACCCCATCCTGAGTGGGAATTGGGAGGGAAAAATGACCTCCTGGAGTTCCCAGGTGGGACTGGGAGGCTCCTGCTGCTGCTGAAGGACCTTTTGCCGTGCACCCGCTTGGTTTTTTGTCTCCTGAAGGAAAGAGGTGTTTAAGGAGCAGGAATTGCAGAGCCTGGGTGTGATTTCTGTGCAGGTGATGTGTGTGCAGATCAAATGTTTCCACGAGATCATCACCATTGGCTACAACGTGTACCACTCCTACGAGCTACCCTGGTTCAGGACCCTCAGCTGGTGAGTGAGGGGCTGCTCCCCTCCCTGCCCCCACCTGGGCACACAGGGGGCACAGCCACCTGCCCTGGGCTGGCAGAATTTGGGAAGGAGAAGCACAGAATTCCAGCGTGGCTTGGGTGGGAAGGGACATCAAAGTCATCCGGGGTCATCCCTGCTGTGGTAGGGACACTTCTCACTGTCCCAGGGTGCTCCAGCCTGGCCTTGGGCCCTCCCAGGGATCCAGGGGCAGCCACAGCTTCTCTGGAATTCTGTCCTGTCACTGCAGAAGGGCTGGGGAGAGGGCAGGGCTGGGGCTTTGGGGGCACAGAAACCCCAAAAGTGGGATCCAAAAAGGGATTTTGTGAGGTACAGAGCAGGTGAGTGGTTTGGGGAGGCCCAGGGTCTGGGATTTTGGGATGCACACGGTGTGGGATTTTGGGAATCACAGGATGGAGGATTTTGGGAGGCCCAGGATGGAGGATTTCGGGATGCACAGGGTGTGGGATTTTGGGAGGCCCAGGGTGTGGGATTTTGGGATGCACACGGTGTGGGATTTTGGGAATCACAGGATGGAGGATTTTGGGAGGCCCAGGATGGAGGATTTCGGGATGCACAGGGTGTGGGATTTTGGGAGGCCCAGGGTGTGGGATTTTGGGATGCACACGGTGTGGGATTTTGGGAATCACAGGATGGAGGATTTTGGGAGGCCCAGGATGGAGGATTTCGGGATGCACAGGGTGTGGGATTTTGGGAGGCCCAGGGTGTGGGATTTTGGGATGCACACGGTGTGGGATTTTGGGAATCACAGGATGGAGGATTTGGGGATGCACAGGCCAGCTGAGCAGTCCCACCTAAAGGCAGAGTCTTTGTGCACCACAGCCAACCCCAGTCCCCAGCTGTGGGGCTGGGGGGTGCAGCCACTCCTTGGAATGAAGGTGACATTTCCACCCTGGGGGTTGAAGGTGAAGGTGACATTTCCACCCTGGGGGTGGCAGTTCTGGCTGGCAGAAGCAAAACCTGTTGGCAGCATCCCAAGACCTGAGGGATCTGCTGCTCCAGGAGCCTTTCAGGGTCCTGCTGCTGACATTCCCACCCTCCCCAGGTACTTCCTGCTGTGTGTGAATTATTTCTTCTACGGTGAGACAGTGACAGATTATTTCTTCACCCTGGTGCAGAGGGAGGAGCCCCTGAGGATCCTCAGCAAATACCATCGGTTCATTTCCTTCGCCCTCTACCTGACAGGTGAGCACCCCCTGGGCTGGAGGGAAGGAATCTCCAGCCTGGAGTGCTGTGTCCAGAATCCACAGCAAATCTTCCCTGCTCCTCAGGGATGCTGGAAGTTGGCAAATCTTTTTGTAATAGTGCTGGCAAATCTTTTCTGTGAGATTTTGGAGGAGAAAACTCCATAATTTTCATGGGACAGCCGGGTTGTCCATGTGTGCAAGTGCTGCTTGGGGTGGTTTCCAGAGCAGTGCTTTTCCCACTCCACAGAGCTCCTTTATTCAAGTAAAACCCCCAGCAGTTTTGCAATATCGTGGGTAAGAAGTATTTCTGGCTGCTGAAGGCACTTTGCCACCACTGACTTCCCTCCTGTCTCTCCTCAGGTTTCTGCATGTTTGTCTTGAGTCTGGTGAAGAAACACTATCGCCTGCAGTTCTACATGGTGAGGTTAAAACTCAGGCTTTGGCGAGGTTAGAGTTCAGTTTTTGGTGAGGTTAAAATCCAGGTCTTGATGAGAATAAATCCAGGTCTTGATGAGGTTAAAATTAATATTTTGGTGAGGTTAAATTCAGTTCTTGGTAAGTCAGATTTGGGGTTGGCAAATGAGTCAGCCAGAAACCCAGCTCATCTTTTCAGATCTTCCTTTAACCCTGAGGTATTTATTGGCAGCTGGGAGGTTCCAGGCCAGCGTTAGCCAGAATAACTCAGTACAGTGCTGTTCACCTGGCTGGTTAACAAACAAGAGATAATAAATGTGATTTTTGGGGTGAGGAGCTCTGAGCTCCTGAGCTGGGCAGTGGCTCTGGCCAGGCTGGGCAGTGTCCCCTCCTCTCCTCTCCTGCAGTTTGGCTGGACCCACGTGACATTGCTGATTGTGGTCACCCAGTCCCACCTCATCATCCACAACCTCTTTGAAGGAATGATCTGGTGAGTTTGCTCTGCCCCCTGAGCTGCTTTGATTTCTGCAGGGGGAAAAAAAAAAAAAAAAAAAAAAAGTGTTTTCATAGAATTCCAGGCTGGTTTGGGATGGAAGGGGCTTTATGGTGCTTTCTGCTGATTCCCACAGCTGCCACATGGCTGGGGAAGTGCTGCTCCTGTGCTGAAAGCAGCACTGGAGGGCAGGACGGGGGACCTGGCACCCTCAGAGCAGCTGCTGTGCACAGGGGGGGTCACTTTGGTGGTCCTGCCAAAAGCAGCAGGGCCAGGAATTAATTCTGGCCACTTGAGGGTGTTCCTCTGTGTCACAGCAGCCCAGAGAGCTCGGGGATCCTCCTGCTTAGGGCTAAAATACAGGAAATATTGACATAGGAGGTCTGGAGGGGAGAGTCCAGCACCCTGCTGGCTGTAGCTGAGAAAAACGTGCTGCAAACAGGGCATTTTGGGGCCACAAGCTGCAAACAGGCTGTTTTGGGGCCACAAGCTGCAAACAGGGCATTTTGGGGCCACGGGCTGCTTTTTAGGCACCCGAGTGACCCCCAGGCTCCCCTTGGAGCTTCCCGGGGTTGTCCCTTGCCCTGCGCTGGGGGAGGGGACGTTGAGGTGGTGGCACTGCAAGGTGGCAGCTGCTCAGTGAGCCTCGGAGCTGTGTGGTGGTGTGACCCTTGTCCCCCCTGCAGGTTCATTGTCCCCATCTCCTGTGTGATCTGCAACGACATCATGGCCTACATGTTCGGGTTCTTCTTCGGCCGCACGCCGCTCATCAAGGTTTGGGGCGCTCTGGGGGACGCAGCGTGACCTTGGGCTCCTTTGGGTCTCAGCCCTGTGCTCCCCCAGCTCCTGCTCTGTGCCCTCGGATGGGTCTGAAGTCTCCACTTTAAACTTGGCGTGCATGCCAGTCTTTGAGGCTGTGAAATTAAATCATGGAACCACTGAGGTTGGAAAGATCATCGAGTCCAACCATGAGTGAGCCATCTCAGACCGAGGGGTTGGCCTCAGCTTCTGACCAAACTCTGATTTGTGGGTGGGAGGCACCACTTTGCGTTGGCCTCAGCAGTTCACAAGTGAGGAAGATGTATCAATAATTATCCCTTTTCCCCCTCTCTCTGGCAGCTCTCCCCAAAGAAGACCTGGGAGGGTTTTATTGGAGGATTTTTTTCCACTGTTCTGTTTGGATTGCTGGTAAGTGGCCATCGTGGTACTGGAGTTTTCCCTTTATAGAGTCCCAGTGTTCTGTTCAAAAAATGCAGTCAGGCTTGAATCTCTGTCAGTATTTCACCCTTCCTCACTGCCCAGGTTTGAGGTGGTCCCTGGCTGTGTGCAGGCACTGCAGATGGAGCTGCAAGTTTTTAATCCCTGTTTGACCTGTGATGTGCTCATTACAAGAATTAACCATTTTCCCTCTGCTGCTCTTGGATGGTGCTGTGCATCATTTCAGGGCTGTGTGGGGAATTCCACACTCCTGTTTTGCTGTGTTTTTGTGCCCCTCTCTGTCCCTGTCCCTCCACCTCGGGGTGCAGCCTCACCCTCCCTCTGCCTTTGGCCAATTACTGCTGCTCAGTCTCCTTAACGGAGCCGGGGGTGTGGCTCCCTCCTCCCTCCTCTCCTTGCAGGGCCTGTGCCCTGGAGAAAGCCCCGAGGAAAACACGAATTTTGGGTTTTTTGTCTCTTTTTCCTGGAGCTGTCCTACGTGATGTCCGGGTACCGCTGCTTCACCTGCCCCGTGGAGTTCAACAACGACACCAACAGCTTCACCGTGGACTGTGAGCCCTCAGAGCTGTTCCAGCTGCAGGAGTACAACATCCCCGTGGTGCTGCAGTCTGTGGTGGGCTGGGTACGACCCTCCCCCTTCCCTGGCTCTTATTTAGTGGGGTGGGACCACCAAGGAAACAGCAGGGCTGGGTTTTGATATGAAATAACAAAAATGCATCCAGAAAAAAGGAGCAGTGTAGCGGTGCCTGCTGTTGGTTGAGAGCCCACAGGAGTTTTCCCAAGGCTGGTGGGACGTGAACCCACCTGAAAGCCAACTGAGCCGAGCTCTGGGGGGGCAGAGGAGGAGGGGCAGGCACTGAAGACCCTCCTGTGCTGTTTTTCCTGCAGAAGACCGTGCGGATGTACCCCTTCCAAATCCACAGCATCGCCCTCTCCACCTTCGCCTCCCTCATCGGGCCCTTCGGGGGCTTCTTTGCCAGTGGCTTCAAGAGGGCCTTCAAAATCAAGGTGAGGCTGCAGAAAGCCATGGATGTTCTGGGCAGGAAGCACAGAGGGGGAAGGGGAGAGGTTTGTTCAGTCAGGATGTGGATTTGTTTGGACCAAAAGGGAAGAGACCTGACGATTTGAACGGTGGTATTCTAAACCCTGCTGTGGCGCAGGCAGAGGAAGGAAGACCCAGCCAGGAAGTTTTGCACTCTGAGGTTTCCCTTGATGCCTTGCAGGCTGGTTTCACATGTAAACAGCCTGTGCTCAGCTGAGATGCCTTGGAAGGCAAGGCAGGGTGGCAGCACACAGACATTTGCCTCCCCTGACCTTGGAGCAGCTGAGCCTTGCCTCGCCTCGCCGCCCCTCAGGCAGCAGCAGCAGCTTCGTAAAGGAGAAACTTCCAGAAGCAGGGAGACATCAAACAAAATATTTCCTTGGTCTGGCTTGTGGGAAGAGCTGGGCACAGGGGCACAAAAGCAAGCACAGGTTCCTGGGGAGGGCTCAGTGAATCCCTGTGCTCTGACAGGACTTTGCCAACACCATCCCGGGCCACGGGGGGATCATGGATCGCTTCGACTGCCAGTACCTGATGGCCACCTTTGTCAACGTGTACATTGCCAGCTTCATCAGGTGGGTGTGCCCTGCTGGCCTGCAGAGGCAGCTGTGCTCCCTGACAGATTTGCCAGCTGGAAGCACCAGAGGAAATGGGGATTTGAGGAGAGGGGAAGGGTCTTCAGCAGAGCTGGGAACGCAGCCCTCGCTCCCCACGGGTTGTTATTGCAGCCCCGCTGAAACTCCTCTGTGTTCCTTCTGGGAATTCTGGACAAGTTTTTGGAGTCAAACAATCAGGGAGATCTGATTTTGCAGCACTGAGGAGCATCCTGTAGCCAAGCACAGAGGGGAAAGGGCTGCAGGGCCGTAAAGGATGTGCTGGGGGAGCTGGGGAGCTCCCTGTGTGTGCTGCCTTGAGTTCTGAGGGGAGCACCTGCTGCACTGCTTCAGATGGACTGGGCTTGGGGGGTTATTTTGTGCCTCCTGTGCCTTTTGAGTCCATTTCCACATCCCAGATGGAGTGAGGCTCCCAGGGCAGCGCTGGGGAAGGAATGGGCAGCACAGCAAAGACTGTCAGCCCGTTTTTCTGGTGGGAGCCCCGTTGCTGACAATGATTCTGTGTTCCAGAGGCCCCAACCCGAGCAAACTGATCCAGCAGTTCCTGACCCTGAGGCCAGACCAGCAGCTCCACATCTTCAACACTCTCAAAGCACACCTGGTGGACAGGGGGATTCTGGGGAGCCTGGAGGATGCATAGGCAGGACGTGGTTGGAACAGGACTGAGAACAGACAGGCTTCCCCCAGGGAATTCCTGGCTTGCCTGATTTAAGACAATAACAAGGCCTCATTTCACTGTAACTTTTCTTCCTTTCTTGGTAAATGTTTGCATTTGTGGTTTACTTTTTTTTTTTTTTTTTTTAAATAATATTTATAGAGCTTTGGTTCAAATGAGCAAATCTTGGGTTTGTAGCTGAGAAGGAGTTAAGGCTTGGAAGGACTTTTGGGTGGAGCAGGAGGGTGTGATTGTCCTGGTGGAGTGTTCTGAGTCTTTGGGGGGTTTGGCAGAGTTGGGGTTTCCCTGGCAGTGGATTTTGGGGTTTGGCAGAGCTGGGCTTTCCCTGGCAGTGGGGTTTGCAGGGAATGCAGAGCCTGGCAGGGAAGGGAGGCTGTGCCCTTCCCTGGCCCCCCTGCTCAGGGTGGCAGCTCTGGGGACCACCCCTCTCTCCAGGGACAGCTGGGAGGGCAGTGGGAATTGTCCCAGCAGTTCCTGCCTCTGGGATTCTCCTCGCACAGGGAAAAGGATCTCGTGTTAACCCAGCCCCATTTCCCCTGCCCAGCCCTGCACCTGCTGTTTCTCTCTCACATTCCCTCCCTTCAGGGCTGATGTTTTGGCAAATCTGATTTTTTGTAACCAATTAAACCAGAAACAGGCTGGGCATGAGGAGTCAGGGAAGTGGCAGTGGGCTGTGGGAATGTGGGAGGTTCAGATTGCTTCAGAACTGGTGGAAGCAAATAAGTTTTAAAGAAGATTGGAAGTTTCATTGAGCAATTCCTGCCAAGCTAGAACAACTTTTAAATAACCTGGTTTGTTTTTCCCCCATTAAATAACCGTAAAGAACCACACTTCTTCATTTCTCCAAGGTTGGAAAGCCCACACTGGGCTGTCTGAAGTAACCTGGGGAGCAGTTTCCAGCCAGTTTCCTTGCTGGGTGGGCTCCAGCTGCAGCTGGGGGTTTTGTTTTCTTTCAGGGATCATGTTTGTTTGTTTGTTACTTGAGTTGTAGAAGTCGTGCTGCTGAGTTTACCTCGGTCTCTGTTGCATTTCAGTCTGGGTTCATTTCTCTGCAGGCTTCTGTCCTGCTTCTCTCGCTGAATCTTGCCAGAAATAGTTTGTACTTTGTAGCTGCAAGTTTTAGCCAAGTGCTTTTCCTTTATTTTGTCATACTTTTTTATTATTTAAAAAACGAGAGCCCTAAAGATTGTAAAACTTTCCCTCTTTTTTTAGTTTTTTTTTTGTGATCAGGCAGTGAAAACATCCCCATTTACACCTCATGCAATGTTCCCAAAAACAAAGTGACTCTGATTTTCCTTCTTTCCGTAGTTTGTGCATGGGAGAGAGAAGCTTTACCTGATTTTAACCTGGGGAATGAGGGACAGGCAGAGCTCACACAGAAGTACCTTGGTGTTTTCCAGCAGTTGCTGCCACAAACCCCCCCATGTGAGACCTGAACCTGCTGTGAGCTGCCTTGGCATGGACAGAAAATAAACCCCCCAAAAACCCCCCAAATCCCGAGCTTTTCCAGCATATTCTGATTCTGCCCCTGCTCTCGCTGACCCTGAGTGTGCAAGGGCAGAGCTCGTGGGGGTGTGTGTGTAAATCCAGGGCACAGGTGCCCAGACCTCTCCTGCTGTTCTGGAGGGCTCTGCTGGGTCTCCCTGAGCAGGAGGCACAAGGTAAAATTTGCTCCAGATGTGTGTGATGGAGGGCACAGGCTGCAGAGAAGGCTCTGGATTTATCAAATATTCCCAATTTGTGCTGGCCAAGTTCTGCACTGAGCCAGCTGAGGACTGGGTTTGGTGTTGATGCAGGTTTCTCCTGGCTGTGGGGACTGTTCCCTTCCAGCTTGAATTAGCAGGGATTTATTTTCTGTCCACAGAACAAGCTTTGGTCCAAATTTTGGTTCCCTGACACAGCAAGTGCAGAGGAGAATGGAGGTGGCTTTGCCCAGGGACAATATTTGGGCTGTGTTTGCTGAGTTCAGCGAGGCAAGGTGAGGTCCCTGCCAGGAGGGGCAGGGTGGCACAGGGTGGCAGTGCCAGGGTTTGCTGCTCCCAGGGGGCTGGAGCAGCTGCTCTGGATTCTCCTGCCCATTGCCAAAACCCCTTCCTGGGGCTCTCGGGCCGCAGGCAGAACGTGACAGTGTTGGTAAATATTCCGGAGGGGTGCTCTGTTCACAGCGAGGAATTTCTCTGGTGGGTCTTTAGGCTCCTGCTCGTCTGCTTTGAAGCTTCATTTTCTCTTGTGAAATGGGCGGGGCAGGGCTTTGCTGCGGGCTCACGTTGGGGGCAGCTCTGGGCCTTTCCCGGGGTGTCAATGCTGGCTCTGGGCACTGGAGGGCAAAGCAGTTCCACGCAGTGCCTGAGACACAACCAGCAGCTCTGCCTCTGGGTGGCTTCCCTGGGCACAACATTCCCTGATCACAAAATTCAATCCCCTGGTCACAAAATTCCCTGATCAGAAAATTCCCCGATCGCAAAATTCCCTGATCAGAAAATTCCTTGATCAGACAATTTCTTATCAGAAAATTCCCCCTGATCAGACAATTCCCTGCTCAATTTCCTATCAGAAATTTCCTTGATCAGACAAGGAATAGACATTCTGTGGGTTAAGCAGAATTCCCTGGGTTGAATAGACATTCCCTGAGTTAAACAGAATTCCCTGGGTGAAGCAGAATTCCCTGGGTTAAAGAAAATTCCCTGGTTTGAATAGACATTCCCTGGGTTAAACAGAATTCCCTGGGTTAAAGAAAATTCCCTGAATTAAATAGACATTCCCTGGGTTAAGCAGGATTCCCTGGGTTAAGCAGAATTCCCTGAATTAAATAGACGTTCCCTGGGTTAAGCAGAATTCCCTGGGTTGAATAGACATTCCCTGAGTTAAACAGAATTCCCTGGGTGAAGCAGAATTCCCTGGGTTAAAGAAAATTCCCTGAATTAAATAGACATTCCCTGGGTTAAGCAGGATTCCCTGGGTTAAGCAGAATTCCCTGGGTTAAGCAGGATTCCCTGCATTAAGCAGAATTCCCTGGGTTAAGCAGAATTCCCTGAATTAAATAGACGTTCCCTGGGTTAAGCAGAATTCCCTGGGTTAAAGAAAATTCCCTGAATTAAATAGACATTCCCTGGGTTAAGCAGAATTCCCTGGGTTTAGCAGGATTCCCTGGGTTAAGCAGAATTCCCTGGGTTAAGCAGAATTCCCTGGGTTTAGCAGGATTCCCTGGGTTAACCAGAATTCCCTGAATTAAATAGACATTCCCTGGGTTAAGCAGAATTCCCTGGGTTTAGCAGGATTCCCTGGGTTAAGCAGGATTCCCTGGGTTTAGCAGGATTCCCTGGGTTAAGCAGAATTCCCTGAATTAAATAGACATTCCCTGGGTTTAGCAGAATTCCCTGGGTTTAGCAGGATTCCCTGGGTTTAGCAGG
The DNA here is from genome assembly GCA_013390045.1 of Picathartes gymnocephalus. Classification (NCBI taxonomy): domain Eukaryota; kingdom Metazoa; phylum Chordata; class Aves; order Passeriformes; family Picathartidae; genus Picathartes; species Picathartes gymnocephalus. The sequence continues at coordinate 8,119 of WEKY01055194.1, read as the reverse complement.
ATTCCCTGGGTTTAGCAGGATTCCCTGGGTTTAGCAGGATTCCCTGGGTTTAGCAGGATTCCCTGGGTTTAGCAGGATTCCCTGGGTTTAGCAGGATTCCCTGGGTTTAGCAGGATTCCCTGGGTTTAGCAGGATTCCCTGGGTTTAGCAGGATTCCCTGGGTTTAGCAGGATTCCCTGGGTTTAGCAGGATTCCCTGGGTTTAGCAGGATTCCCTGGGTTTAGCAGGATTCCCTGGGTTTAGCAGAATTCCCTGGGTTAAGCAGAATTCCCTGGGTTTAGCAGGATTCCCTGGGTTAACCAGAATTCCCTGAATTAAATAGACATTCCCTGGGTTAAGCAGAATTCCCTGGGTTTAGCAGGATTCCCTGGGTTAAGCAGGATTCCCTGGGTTTAGCAGGATTCCCTGGGTTAAGCAGAATTCCCTGAATTAAATAGACATTCCCTGGGTTTAGCAGGATTCCCTGGGTTTAGCAGAATTCCCTGGGTTTAGCAGGATTCCCTGGGTTTAGCAGGATTCCCTGGGTTTAGCAGGATTCCCTGGGTTAAAGGGAGCTCGCTGGGCCAGCAGTGCCCCTGAGCTGCGAGGGGCAGCTCTCCTCTGCCTCCTGGCTCCTTTCTCACCCCCAGACCTCAGCTGTGGGATCCCAGTGTCCCCTGAGCCCCCCAAGGCTGGCCGGGGAGGGGTCCTGCCCTCTGTCCCTTGCAGGGCAGGGCAGGGTGGGACCCCCCAGCCCCTCCCGGGGCCGTCCCAGTCCCGAAAGCAGCGCGTGGCAGGCCCGGGGCGGCAGCTCCGCGCTCCCGGATCCAGCTTCTTTCTCTGTGCGTTGTTACTTTCGATTGCAGTTCTTAGCTACACGCGTAGAGTTGCCCTTTCTTTGACCGAATGTTCGAATGTGAAATATTGTATATTTTAAAGTATTTACCCTATTTATATACTGTATGTTACTGTTAAATAAATATAAATTCCATTACCCCGCTGAGGAGTTTCATTCAGTGCTGAGGGGGGAACCCTCCAAGATCCAGGGAAGTTCCAGGTGTTCCAAATTCACATTCCCTCATTCCACAGCTCTCCTTTTCTCGGGGCTTTTCCCCCGAGCAGACCTGGCTGTGGGAAGGGCACAGGAGGGCAGGACTGGGCATCCATGAACAGCCACATTCCCTGTGGGATTTGTGCTGATCCTGGGCTCAAACCATCCAGGCTCATCCTCATCAACAATTTAGGAAGTGTTGGCGCTGCTCCCCCTTCAAAATCAGCTCATTTTACCTCAAAATTTCCCTGGGAATGTGAAAAACCTTTGGGAGTTCCACTTACCATGAGTTATTCCTCCATTTCATCCCTTTCTCCTGACTTGCCTGAGGTCAGGAGGGCAGAATCCTCTGTTTACCCAGCAAAACGCTGGTTTTAGCCCTGGTGTTATTTTGTCTGGTTTTTTTTTGGTTTTGTTTTTTCGGTGGTTTTTTTTTTTTTTTTTGACTTATCAGCTCAGCCAAAGCAGCCCCAGGGCTTCCTGTCCCTGCGTGGGCTCCTGCAGACACATTCAGAGCTGGATGGGAACGAGGTGACCAAACCCAAGTCCCACGTTCAGCAGGGGATTGCTGGCCAGAAATATTCAATATTCATCAATCTGTGAAGCAACTGGAGGGCTGAGCAATCTTTTTGGTGTTAAATGTGCCAGAAAAGGAGCTCCGGAGTCCCCAGGCAGCCGTGGAGCTGTGGCACCAGGGCTGGGTGGGACAGTGCCAGGCAGAGCTGCTGGCACAGCCCAGCCCCGTGCCAGCCCTTCAGGCAGAGCTTTCCCCCCATCCTGTGCCAATGTAATTCAGGCAGACATGGAAAAATGCAGATTCCCAGTGGGAATCCTGGTGCTCTCCGGGCTCCAGCCCCAGGCAGAGCCTCGAGCCAGGGCTGTGAGCTGCTGTCCGTGAGATCCTGGTGGAAGAAGGATGTAAAAACCACTTTGTGGGCTGAGATTTTCCCTTTTTTGGGTCCTGCTGAGGCGTGGAAGATGTAGATTGGATTTTGGGAAGCAATTCCTGGCTGGAGAGGGGGTGGTGAGGGGCTGGGATGGAATTGCCAGAGGAGATGTGGCTGCTCCTGCATCCCTGGAGTGGAAAGGGCTGGAATTGGATCATTCCTCAGGGTCCCTTCCGACCCAAAGCAGCCTGGAATTCCACAGCTCAGCTCAGGAACGGGCTGCCCTGAGGGCTGGCTGAGCAAAAACTCCGGTTGGTGTTGTCCTTCCCCAGATGTGGAGGCAGCTGCCAGGGCCCCAGGAGAGCAGGAGGGGCTGGAGCAGCCCTGGGGCATTTTGGGGGTGCCGGGGAGGGCCGAGCTCCGTGCTGTGACCGCAGCCCCGGGCTGAACTGCAGAGCTGTGGGGCTCGAGCAGAGTTTCCGTGCTGGAGGAGGGGAAGGGACCGTGTGACATCCTGCCCTTGTGACATCAGGGAAAGGGCTGCTGCCCCTGCCAGGGAGAGCCAGGCTGGGGGAAAAGGGAAAAAGGCATCACAAGGAGCTTGGGGAGCTCCTGCAGCTCTCTGCAGGCGTTTCTGAGAGTCAGAAATGGGGTTTGACTCCGGGTTCTCTGCTCGGGCTGCAGCAGAAATGGAGCCCCTGGAGGGGTTTGGGGCCAGAGCAGGTTTTGGGTTAATCTGGTCGGGCTGGGGGAAGCCCCCGGGCTGCTCTGCTGTCAAATGCCACGCTGGCACATTCCCCGGGCTTCGGGCAGTGCCATCGGTGAGCTGGGGATCCCTGAGCTGCCTCCAGTCACTGCCCAGAGCAGCAAAGAGGGTTTCCAGCTGTGATTAACCCGAATTAAACCCGAATTAATTAACCCCAGCAGGCTCCAGCCTTGCTGGGCTGTGCTCCAGCCACCCGGCACAGCCTCCAGCTCCTTCCTTCCCTCGGTTCAATTTACAACACCCAAAAACAAATCCCCTTTGCAGGTGGCTCAGTGGGCACAAAAAATCACAACAGGAACCAGTGGCCACGTCCTTGCTCATGCCCCTGCTGCTGTTCCTGCTTCTGCTCGGGGCCACTTCCCTCTGCTCGGGGCCAGGGTGGGGGAAATTGGGGCCGGAGCCTCCTCCAGGCCCTGGGGGGACCCTGCCAGTGCTGGGGGGTCAGAGCACTTCACATCCCAGTTGTGAGATCTGCTGAAATCCATTTCCTGAGCTGGCTGAGATGGAGAAGCTTTGGGAGAGCAAAACTCCAGCTGTGTTTGCTTTTATCACGGCCGGATTTTTAGGGTGTTCATGAAATTTAGGCTGAAATAATTTGGGTTAAATAAACTGAGGTTAGATATAGGGAAGGAATTGTTCCCTGGGACGGGCTGGGATGGAATTCCCAGATTTGCTGTGGCTGTCCCTGGATCCCTGGCAGTGCCCAAGGCGAGGCTGGAGCAGCCTGGGATGGTGGGAGGGGTCCCTGCCATGGCAGGGGTGGCACTGGAGGGGATTTAAGGTCCCTCCCAACCCAAACCATTCCATGATTCCAAGATCCCTCCGCCCTCACCACCCCAACTTCCATGGCTTTTCCTCCAGGATCTGCCTCCTTTCACCCCCAACTGGCTTTTGCTGCTGTAAAATCCTTGGATCAGCCGTGGGGACCTCTCAGCAAGGAACAGGAAAACACCAAGGGAGCAAAGGAGGCACTGGGGGGGATGGCACAGACGCCACCCCGAGCTCTGAGCTGGGCTGTTCCTCCTCGGGGCAGCTCTCTCCGAGCAGCAGGAGGACAGCCAGAGTCGGTGACAGCGCTTCCTCAAACAGCCCGAGAGGCTCCGGGCTGGGCCGGGGGACACAGAGGGGACCGAGCCCCTGCGAGCATCGCTGGGGAAGGCAGAGCTGGGCAGGAAAGCAGGGCAGGAAAGGACTTTTATGGGGTTTTTCACAGCTGCTCTCAGAGCAGGGAGCCCCTTGGCAAATCAGCCGAGTCGCTGCTCCGTGCGGGGGGATCCGCCGCGGGCCGGGGTCCCCACGGGGGCAGCAGGGCTTGGTTCCGGCCCATCTGCTCAGCAAGCTCACCTTGGCGGGGGAAAAAAAAAAGCCATTCCTGATCCAGAATGTCCCTGAAGCTGCCACGGAACTGGGATTTCAACCTGAAAATGGACGCTGCCAAGATAGGTACGGTGGTGGTTCCTCGGTGCCCTCCTGTGCCCGGGGGTCTCGGTGGCAAAGCCCAGCTGAGATTTCAGCTCTGGCCTCACTGAGGGGGGGACCTGACCCCCAAATGCCGCTTTTGGGGGAGAGCTGATGATTTGCAAGAAATTATTTGCCAGGTTGTCACAGGGGGACGGGGGGACCGGGCTGCTGCCCCCCGAAATCCGGGTTTGGGAGGGTTTAACCACCCTGGTGGCACCAAGGCTGCAGGAGGCTGAGGGGGGCTGAGGGGGGCTGAGGGGGGCAGCCCAGCCCGGGGGAAAGGATCTGGCCCTGCCTCAGGTGTCCCTCAGGTGCCCCTGACAGCCGAGGTGGTTTCCTCGCAGAGCATTCCCAGCCTCAGCCTGGGCTTTCCTGCTCCTCCTCCCAGCCCTGCCCAGGCTTGGAGGGCTCTCACCCAGCCTGGGGTCCATGAGCAGCACGGAAAAACCACCGGGGAGCACCTTTGGGAAGGAGTGTGGGACCCCTGGGTGGGCTCTGAGGGTCAGACAGCAGAGCCTGGGGCTGGCTCGGGAGCCAGGAGGGGATTTAGGGCTGGGGGAGCCCAGCCCTGGGCGAGCTGCGGGCTCCAGCCCCTGCGTGGTGCTGCCGCTGCTGCCAAAGCTTGGCCGGGGCCGCTCTGGGGCTGCATGCAATGGAAAATGCAAGGTCACATTTGCAAATGTTTGCAATATTTGCAAATTGTCACCGCCCTGGCTGGCTCCTCCTGGCCCGGGGACACTTCCCCTCCTCACCCCCAGCCCCGGCAGCTGCTGGAAACCCCAGGAAGCTGCAAGGCTCTTTATTTCAATGAGATACAGAAATTCCCTGGTGAAACCTCTTTCGCTGGTTTTTATTTCAGGCTCCCCCGGGGGAGGAGCAGGGGGGGACCTGCCCAGGACAGGGGTCCAGCATTGGCACCGGAGTGACCCCTCTGCCCCCCTTCCTCCTGCCCAGTTTGGCTCCTGATTTTGGGGAGGGGGCAGCAGCAGGCGGGGACCTCTCTGTGCTGGAGGTGCTGGGGCTGCAGGAGGAGCGAGGGTGTTTTTGGAGGAAATGCCCAACCCTGAGGCCGTTTGTGCAGGAAATGCTTTGGGGGCACCACCGAAGCTCTGCGTGGCTCCTCCTGCCCTGCGAGGGGCTGCAGGAGCTGCTGGGGAAGGTTCCAGGTGCTGCAGCCAGGGAAAAGCTTTGTCCCCATCCCAAATTCTGAGCCGGGCTTTGGGCTGGCCACAGAAGGGGCAGAGCTGGACGAGTGGTGAGGGAGGAGCCTTGGAGGTTCTGGTTTGGTGAACAAAATGTCCTGGGCTCTCTGCAGAGCCAAAGGGCCCAGGAAAGATCCTTCCCCTCTGGTGGGCCAGAAATAAAAATAACAAACTGCTCTTTTGGCCTGAAGTGGGCCCCGAATGCAGCCAGAGCTGCCCTGTGCTGAGGGAGATGGAGCTGAGAGCTCCCAGGGATGCTCCTGGGGCTGCAGGAACCAGGACCAGACCCGGGCTCAGCCTGGAGCTGATGCTGAGGGCATCCAGGGGACCCCTCGCAAGCCAGAGCCCTGATGGGGCTGGGAGAAGCTGCAGGGAGGGAGAGAATGAACCTCCTTTCCAGCAGGGAAGGACAGGCCAGGCTCAAGGCTGAGGGCAGGAGGAGCCCCAGGCTCCCTTTCCCCCCAGGTGCAGGGCCAGGCTTTGGGGGAGGCTGATATCCCCCATCAAAGGCACCAAGCGGTTGCATTTTTCCAGAAACCCCAGGATTTCCCCTTCCAAGCCCTGCTCTGCTGGAATCTCAGCACTGCTGGGCTCAGCTCTGCGCTCCTCCCTCTGGGGCTGCTCCAGCTCCCCCAAAAATCCTCACCCTGGGGGGGTCAGGGGCGGCCCCACGAGTGGGAGGAATGGGATTTATGGGCTCCCGAGCACTTTGCTGAGAACCAGCAACATTTACAAAAGCTGGGGAATGCAGGGGGCTTTTGGCAAAGAGCAGAGAAGCTGCCAGAGCTGGAGGAGAAATCTGGAAACCCCATTTGGGATTTCCATCAGGGTAATCCCAAGAGCAGCAGCGTTTCCCAGGGGAGCTGGGCTGGTGAGTTCCTTTGGAGTGTCCCTGTTTCCAGCCCCGTCCTCTTCAGGGCCATCCCGTGCTGGCGTTCTTTTCCATCCTTGGAGACTTCCCAGCCCCATAAATGTGAATTTTGCCCCACTGGGTTCTCCCAGAGCAAAACTGTGACTTCAGAACCGTTTGGGTCACACTCTGCTGTGGCTGCTGCTTCGGGCAGGGCAGAAAACCCACAGAATTCTATGAAAAAAACCCAAAAAATAACCCCCGAAAAGCGCGAATGTTTTGTTGTCACTTGCAGACAATTCCTCCCACGCAGGAAAAGGAAACACAGCCCCGGCAGCTGCGGCTGCCACTTCCTCTGGAAGCCGGGGCCAGCTGGCTCTGCAGAGCCTGGGGCCTCTGCCCGTGTCCCCTCTGGGCCCAGAACGTGTCACACTGTCCCTACAGTGTCCCCTCTGTCCCCACTCCCTGTGTCCCCGTGTCCCCTCTCTCTCCCACTGCGTGTCCCTGTGTTCCACAGGCTGTGTCCCTGTGTCCCCACACTCCCTGAGTTCCCACTCCCCGTGTCCCCATATCCCCATGCCCCATTCTCAGTGACCCCATGTCCCACACCTCATGTCCCACACTCCGTGTCTCCGTGTCCCCACACTCTCTGTCCCCATGTCCCACTCTCTGTCCCGGTGTCCCACTCCGTGTCCCGCTGTCCCCACTCCGTGTCCCCGTGTCCCACTCTCTGTCCCTGTGTCCCACTCTCTGTTCCTGTGTCCCCAGTCTCTGTCCCCGTGTCCCCACTCCGTGTTCTGGTGTCCCACTCCGTGTCCCCCTGTCCCCCTCCATGTCCCCATGTCCCTCTCTCTGTCCCGGTGTCCCCACTCTCTGTCCCCGTGTCCCACTCTCTGTTCCCGTGTCCCACTCCGTGTCCCCGTGTCCCACTCTCTGTCCCCGTGTCCCCACTCTCTGTCCCCGTGTCCCACTCTGTGTCCCGGTGTCCCCACTCCGTGTCCCG
>WEKY01055193.1:51133-64002 GCA_013390045.1 Picathartes gymnocephalus | reverse complement strand
TATATATATATATATATGCACATCACATCGGGCTGGACACATCCATAACAAAAAAACGATGCAAAGATTTTTGTCTTGCCTCAAAACTGCAGTGCTGAACTAATACCTGGGTTATCCTACAAAGTAGATTTTGTGCATTTTGACGTGTCATGTGCGCTAAGGTTTGTCTGCAGTAAATGGAGAAGAATAAAGGCTCCACCAGAATGCAACTGAATGTGAGGTGTAGTGGTTGCCATTCTGTAATCACTTATTCCACGGCCTAAAGCTGTAGCAGTGAAGCTTGCCTTGAATTGCCTCAGTTTTTGACTATCTGATTAGGAATAATATTGCCTTTCACTATGTTTTCTATTTAGACTGCCAGTTATTTGGAGCAAGAATTATTTTAACTATGCATATGAGTCATCCCTATAATAAGGCTCATCTTGCAGGTATTTCCCAATGCTACCACACTACATATTGAGAAAAATTAGGAATACTTTGAAAAGAAATTATGTTACGATAACTTAGAAGTCATCTTTAATTTTAAGTAATTTCCTTGAGATTTCTGTTCTCATTGCCCTGTTAGTTCTTCTACAGTCTCTTTGCCTGCAAATAAAATTGAGAGTATTGTTGCTTTTCCCTCTGGAAAACCTAGGCTATATGTTCTATCTGGCAGAGTTGAATTCCACCCCAGCTTTGGCATTTGCCCTCGTTTCTTCTTGGTTGCAAAAGTGAAAGACTAAGCACTTTAGACAGATTCTGCCAAAAGGATAACAAAGACTTCCATCGATATTGTAGTTTTAAGAATGGTTTTCTTTCTTTCTTTTGGAAATGCCAGAATGAATGAATGAAAATATAAACCTCCTTTCCTCATATAGGAATGAATACTTCTTAGTGCAGAAAGTCCATGTTGGTCTGGGGTGTTTTTTGAATCTTCTTGTCCTCTTTGAAGCAGCTCTGAGTTGAGCATGTAGCTTTTGCAAAACGATTTTTCAAGGGATATATGCTAGGAATCATTAACAGGCTACAGGTATAATTCTGTTCTGACCACTCATTTTGTTCTGTAGAAAACCTGAGGATAATTGGGATGCGTGAATTTACAGTAGAGACTTGCTTAACTCTCCTCACCTTGTGGTTACCCAGATTTGATCATGGTGAAATAAACAGCAAGAAAAGTCACATGAGTGTGAGTAGGAAAGGAGCCTAACCTGGTGGACCGAGTCGGTCAGAAAATTACTTTTCTCTGCTGGAGCTGAAATTTCATAACTGGCAAATGCTTGATGAGAGCTTTCCCCTCCCAGTAGAAATCATTATACAGTACAGGATTTTAGACAAGGCAGAGCAATCATCTGATTAAAAATGTGTAATTCCTGTGGAAGAGAGATGGGAAAATCTCAAAATGGATATGACAATTTTCAGGGGAATATAGTGAGGCTATGCAAAAACTAGTTTAGATGTATGATTACTTTTACTTTTTTTTTTTTTTCTGCTGCAGACCAACAAAAGCCTTGTCTGATATTTTTGGCATTGTTAAAATTCTTTAGACCTCCCTGTAACGGAGAGCTGGAAAATTTTTCTTGTCCTAGAAATGGATTTTTCAAAACTCTCTTGTACATCTTGTGTCAGTCCATATCTTTGCATGACCTAATAATAAAGGAGAGGGAAAAAATAACAAGTTTATATTTTATATGAGGTAATGTTGCCTCTATCCAGAGCCCACAAACTGTGATTTCTTCTTTCTGCTCTAAAGGGCTTTGCAATGAAGCCATTCTTGAAGGCCACAATATTTAGTTTGCTGTTTCTAGATCACAGTTTCCAAGGTATTTTGGTGGTCAGATGAAACTGCAGAATCAGACTGTTCTGCTGTGTTACCTTTATCACTATAAAGCTGTTCTCTAAAGGTACTTAACAATCTGAGGTATTGATTTAAGCTTCATGATTAGCAGTCTGATATAAAACACAGGGATTATAAATCTTGTGTAATATTTGAACAGGAGATAAATACTGAAGCTTCCAGATAACAATACTTGCATTTCTGGAGGAAATGCTGCTGTGGCTAGAGTAGACTTTAGACATTTAAGAGCATATTTCCAAAACATTTGTTGCAAGCTTAAATATATTGTGTTTCATTTTGATCTCTGGAAAAAAATTGTGAAAATTAATTTATCTGTCTAAGGTATTAAGTGAAAATCTGCTCATTTCTTTCAGTAAGCAGCTCTTTGGGCCAATATATGTAGTTTTGGTATAAATGATCGGCATTAAAAAGTTATAATTTACCAATAGATATAAAATGAAGAGGTTTCTACAATGCTTTCCTTAACACTTTGAGAATACAAAGCAACTGCATTAACTCAGATGCTGAGAAACAGCAACTACTGGTGAATTTTGACATTTTTAATGAGACTTGCTGCAAGTCTTAAACATCCTCTGTTCTTTCCACAAGGTCATTGAAAGAAAAAAAAAAAAAACATAAAACACACAAAGCCAAACCAAAAGAAAACTTAACCACCAGTGAAATTTCTAAGGCTATTAATTTCTATTTGATGTTTACTGAGGCATATTCCACTGTTTAGGAGTGTATATAATCTAACAGCATACACTGCTTCAGCAGAACTACAAATAATTCCAGAGAAAGACAATAATTTTGCTGAGAACCTGCCTGTATGAACCTACTTCTTAAGGCACCATTTGACAAATTTAACCCTTCTGGGTTAAGTTTAGCCTAAAGGTACAACATCAGAAAATTACTTGGATAGCTGTTGAGAGCACCTTTTTGAAGGCTTCCCCTCCTGCTGCACCTCCTGGTGCCAGGTGATCCTACGGTGAAATTCCTTTTCTAAATTTATCTATGTCCAGGTCATTGACATTTGCTCTTCCACAAACATTATCATTTAGCTTCAATGGCTCTTTCCCCTTCCCTTCAGACAGAAAGGTCTGTCTGACTTTTCTTCTATACCCTTTCAGAAAGGAAAGCTGTGAATTGATGGTTCTGAAAACCAGAAAGAACCCTTTCTCATATGAATTATGGGGCAGTTACAGACAATACAAACTAATACAATTAGTAATTCCTGTGGTAAGGCAAGATAGATATTCTTCTGCCTTGTGCATCATCCGCAATAAAACAAACACTCCCCTTCCCAAAAACCCCAAAGCCATATTACCACTTTAATTGCAGTTTCAGAATTATGACTGCAGTTAGTGACGTGTAGATGGAGAGACATCACAGCTAGATTTTTTTTTATGCCAATTTGAGCATGATGTTTTGACATCTGGAAAATCAAGTTGAGCAAATGTAATCTGTAAGTCATGGGAAGAGAATAAACATAGATAACTGAAACGTCATTTTCTTGAGTAATTTTTATGGCCAGGGCCACCTTTAAATGCAAAGTAAAGGTTCAGTCCAATGATTAACCCAGGAACAAGATGCTGCTGGTATATTAATTGACCTAATAAAGTATTCTACCTTAGGCAGCCTTTGTCTACATCCATTACATTACAGAGCAGCCAGTCAGTCAGAGTAGTTGTAATTCACACACACAAAAACTGTGTTAAAATAATGGATGTGATGTGTCAGCCTACATAAAATGCCAAAATGGAGCCAAGAATTCCACCCCTGAGTCAATAATACTTTGAAATGTAGGGGGCAAGATTTAATCACCCCATTCTTAATTCGTTCTGGTTTGCCTGCATCACAGTAATGAATGTTGCACAAGAAAATGATGCTTCCTCAGTTCCTTCAGAATGATAATTACAGCCCCATAACCTCCCTGTTCAAGAGGTTTTTTTCTGTCTGATGAGTTATTTTATTAATATTAGTTTAAATGTTATTTTCACAAATCCTGTGTCAGATGTTTCTCAGGACAGGTCACTAGAAAAATAATTGATAAGGTCATATGATTTTTTTGTGGGGTCAGTGCAACACTTTTTAGGGTTAAGCAAAACTGCAGATGACTTACATTAAAGGTCCTTGAAAATCTTGAACTCTTCAAATGAAATTCATTGATAGGTAAGTGGTGGCACACTTGCCTTTTATTAAACTTTGTTTAAAGTATTCTGATTTGATTGCACTGCTGGTCTCCTTGAAAGGTATCTGATATCTGCTTAAGAGCACAGCAAAACCCATCTCCCTGTCTGTTCTTACATTTCAGGGAGGTAAAGTTTGCCATCTTGGAGTGGGAAAAATGTAATGATGCCTGCAATGTTTAAAATGCAACCAGGAATCCCAAGGCAAACTGGCCAAACTGAACATGGAAAGTTTTAGGATACAACCTAGGAGAGTAGCTAGGGTGAAAATATTAGCTTTCCCTCTTCAGGACATAAAGTGGTAAAATGTTTTCCTAAATTAATGTGTTTTTAAAATTATCATCCTATACTCAAGCCTAATAAACATAGGATAGATCTCTATTCCCTTCCACTCTTTCATGGATATGAGGGAAGTCTGGTAGGAAACCATGGCACCTCACTAAGGTTAAAGTTAAAACGCTTCTATTTCACTGTGCAACTTAGTCTTTAGTAGCCAGACCTAAAAAGAGTGTCTGGCTTCCCTGCAGGAGGAAGATCAAAAGAAGTGGTTCTCTTACTTGAATTTGCACACAGGTTTTGCTTTCTGATTTGAAGTTTCACAAATATCTTTGTGAGTGACCTAAACTGTCAAGACGTCCTCATGGGAAAATCTGTCATCCCCAAATATATTGCTAAACTACAATATCTGGTTTAGATTTGGTCCTTAGAATCTCGTAATTCTTGTGAGTTTAGTCTAAAGGTGCATCCTTCAGATTCCCACTCCAGGGGTTACTCCAAATATTTTAGCCTAGCCACAAATTTTCAGCATCTCCTTGTGGTGGGCTCTGAAAATGCAAATGTCTTACTTGTTTTTAATGCAGCAGGATAACTAGCATGTGCAGAATGTATTGTTTCTCTGTTTCACAATTAGACTTTTAAATCTTGTTCTGATTGGGAGTTAATGCTTATGAACTAAGGATTCATCTGTTCCTAGTTACACCTGCTCCCTCATCTCCTGACAAAAAGCTTAATGTTTTATTATGGTCTTTTCCCTCTCATCTGAGAAACGTAATAACCTCCAATCTCTTGCTTCTAACATGGTTATAAATTTCCTGACTTGGAGTCCACATTGCCAGGGACATTCATTAAGTCCACGTGTTAAACATCAAGTGAGGCTGAACAGCTCTGAGAGTTTATCTCTAGTTTGGAGCTTGATTCATATTTTATGTTGAAGGAAAAATTTTATTGTAGAAATCTTCTGGATCAAAGGCACGGTGGCCAGCAGGTCAAGGGAGGTGATTCTCCCCCTCCACTCTGCTTTTATGAGACCCCACCTGGAGTGCTGCATCCAGCTGTGGGGACCCCAAGCATGAGAAGGACCTTGAGGCTGTGGGTGTGAGTCCAGAAGAGGACACAAAGATGATCAGAGGAATGGAGCAGCCATCCTACAAAACAGGCTGAGTTGGTGTTGTTAGGCCTGGAGAAGAGAAGGTTCTGGGGACACTTTACAGCAGCTTTCCAGTACCTAAAGAGGGCTCCCTGGAAAGCCGAAGAGGGGCTTTCCACTAGGGCATGTAGTGACAGGACAAGTGGAAATGCCTTTAAACTGACAAAGGTTAGGTTTAGGTTAGATATCAGGAAGAAATTTTTTACTGTGGAGGTGGTGAGGCACTGGAACAGGTTTCCCAGAGAAGTCATGGATGCCCCATCCCTGGCAGCATTCAAGGCCAGGCTGGATGGGACTTGGAGCATCCTGGTCTAGTGGGGGGGCATCCTTGCACATGGCAGCAGGTTAGAAATAGGCAGCCTCTAAGGTCTCTCCAACCCAAACCGTCCTGATTCTATGGTTTTCGCGGCTCTTCCTCTTCCGAGGTTTTTAAAGTTCAACGCCCTCAGAAAACTTCTGACACGCGAGTGTCATATTTCAGTGCAACAGTAACACAGACAAACTTACTACGAGTTCAAGTCGATTTTTATTCTCAAGCCAATGAGAGGAGCGAGGCCATTTAACTTTTCTTTCCATCCAGAAGATGATCAGAATATGGGAAGCAAATCAGTAAGAGAAGGTATCAAAATGCCCAGTGAGTTACCAGTTCAGTCATTCCATATGATTATCACATAACCATACTATGATAGAATGATTGTGATTCTTTTATATTAGAACATATACAAGTGGAAAATAATCAGTAATGCAGGGATTCAATTATTTAAGGAATAATCAGTTACCCTATGGTTAATGCTACTCTCCAGGACTGCAAAAACTTGGTCAGTTGTTAAATAACCTGACCTTAATCTTGTGGTTTCAATCTGGGCACCTTGACTAAATTAAACAATTTTAAAAACATAATTATCTTTTTTGGAATTTGAATGGTTTCTAGAAAATAATCTCCAAAGAGAAAGTGTATCCTATGTGTTAAATAATAGCTTTTGGGGTTTGTAAAATTTTTTTTCTAAAATTATCAAGAAACAAATATACTAACCAATTTCATTTGGAATTTCTCTGTGTTTTCTTCCTTTGCAAGTGTGTAAAATGGCACTTACCTTTTAATCCAAAAATCTAGCGCATACTCAAATTGCCTTTTGGATCTAATAGAAAGTTTTGATCAATCTATTTTAATTTAAAAACATAGCTTGCCTTTTTATTTATATTTTTCCATGGAAAACAAACAAATAAACAAACAAACAAAAAACTAACCAAAAAAAAGGAACAAAATAAAACAAAAAAGCCAACCTACATCAAAACTTGCCCAAAAATGTTTTTATACTTTTATTTTGCCCAGGAACATGGGTACAAGGGAATGAGGGACTAAAAGGTTGAGAACTGAGCTGAATTCATTGCTCCTCTAGTATACTGGGTCAGTCATAATTACATTTACAAGCAATGAATGCTCTTAAAATTTCTTCAGGACGTAAGTCAGAGAGATGGAAGGAAAGGAACAGCAATCAGCCTCCTAACAGGGCATCACACTTCCTGGGTCTGGGAGGAGGTCCAGCCCTCTGAATTCAGTTACCTACCTCATTCTTAGGTCTTCTGATCTTTTTATTTAATATTTGAATTGCACTATCCCCAGAGCCCTTGGCTGTGTTTTCTCTATAAACATGAGTTGGCCCTAGATCCCTGTGACTGCATTTTTGTTTGGATTTTGTGGATGAATTCTGCTGTTTGTTTTTATGGTGAAGCTTATTAAAGAAAATTTTTCCACAAGGTATTTGATAGAATTATAGCACTTTGCCATTGCTGGTTTTCTGCCATCATATATCATGCTGTAGAGCTTCAAACTTCACAGAGAAAAATAGAGAACATTTATTTAGCTACCCCATAAGACAATTCTACTTCCACAGACAGCTGCACCAATCATAAATTTGCTGACACCAAACCGTGTTTGATTCTGTCCTCACCCTTTCCTTCCCTCCTATCATTCTCCTTCCCTATTTTCTTAACTCTGTGCTCTCCCCTTTCCGCTTCTAGAGCTCATTAGACCTTTTGTGAGCCACTTTGACTCACTGTTATAACAGAAAATGTTCAGTTCTCTTTTTTCTCCCTGGATTTTGTGAATTAAAGAGGTTGTCAAAGAGAATAAAGTGAGCACCAGCATGAAGAATATGTGGGAGTGGGAAAAGGGTAAAGGGCAACCCCTTTTGGCAGTGGTTATCTGTTAATTCTCCCATATTTCAGGACACCACACCCCAGAAGATAGTCAGGAAACTCTAGTATCACTTTTGATATTCACAAATTACTAAATAACTGTTTTGGATTATAGTGATCCTCTTCCAGGCCATGGTTTCCCTGGTACCAAAATCAGTCGTACCTTCTCTTGCCTTCAGCACTCATTCCCATGACATTACCTGCCATAATACACTATGCCTTTCACTGCTGCCATTTCATGTATTTGTACAGAGGAATTGCAACCAGATTAGCAAGGGGAAAACTCTAGGATAAAAAAGCAGGGGTTTTATCAGTTGTTTTAAAACAAATTCTAATCAAGTCTGTAAACACTTTTCTAAACTCTTGGAAATGTATTGATTTGCCAAAAAGCCAGAGGCTAGCAAGAATGGACTAATCAAGAAAGAAAATGCAAATATTCTTTTAGGGAAGCTCACAAGTATGTTGGAAGGGAAAATGAAATCTAATCCCAGAAAGCAAGGGAGGTGTATTCATCATAATTTCTTCAAGTTTAGCCCCTACCACCCCCCCCCAAAAAAAAAAAAAAGGTGAGGAGAAATCATGCTATTTCATTGCCATATTTGCTATAAATCCTTAAGTGAGATTCATTTCACAAAAGGAAGGAAACAGGAGATTATGTATAGTTTATATTTCAGCAGAGGAGGAAAAAGGAGATTGGAGTGATGATTCTGAAGAAACTCAAGGATATTTCAGTTATAAAAAGTGAGCAATTTGAGTCAACACTGTTTGCCAATCTAACATGGAGAAAGGAAATCCAGATTGCTCTAAAATTCTGTAAGAGTTAAAATCCTACTTTTTTCATAATTCATATATCTAAGTGTACTCTGCAAATGCCTGCTAGGTACTGATGCAGTGCATTCCACTCACCTAGAAGACTTGTCACTGGAAGTTGCTTGGTCAAGGAAGTAGTCTTCATAGTACATAAAGTCCTTTATCAAGCAAACTTATACCTTGAACGAACAATTGAAATACAAGTGAGATTTTTCTTTAGGCAATTTTACCCAAACTGTCTTAGTCCTGGAGTCATAACAAGCAAATTTACTATGCCATATATCACTGCCAGCTTAATTCAGAATGAGCTGTAATTCAGTATTGGCAGCAGTGGTAAATTGGCTACAGTCTATTGAAGCTTTCTATTTTTTCCCATATAACTTCTAGCTATCTTAGGGCACAACTTTGTTGGAACCACAGATACAGCACAACATTTATTTTCAGTTTCTTTAGTTTCTAGGTTATTTCATGTTAGATATCATTCTGAATGCATCCTAAATACTGAACCTCACTAATCTGAGTCCAAACTTAGATGTGATTACACACTGTATGTTATTAGATTGAATTCACCTGGTTAAGGCAAGTGACAGACCAAACAAAAGGAGAATAACCTCAAAGACATGCCTGCAATGCTGTACCAGCAGTGAAGAAAGAGGGATTGGTAGCAGTGGACAGTGACAGAAACTTCTGCTAAAGATGGCGAAAGCTTGTTGTTACTCAGTCAGAGCTGGCACGACTACATTTCTACGACTGCCAGTAACATTTAGTTCCTTATTGTAGGCAGGGGTAACGTGCCCACAAGAGCAAAAAGGATATATATTTTTCTACAACGCCTGATTAATGTTGATGCCTTGGACTGGCTACCTAAAACAGAGGCTAGACAGAGTTAGAGAATAAAGAGGGTATTTATTAAAGTCCTTCAACAGATACACCTTGGGCAGTGCAGGAACCTCGCAGAGGCTACACGCAAGATGGACGACAGTCACAAGGTTTTCAGGCAGATATAAGTTTGGTCTATTTGCATATCAGGGGTTACTTGTCCAATAACGGTTTCAGGTAATGAAGTCACATTCCCCCAGTTTGCTTCCCCTCCTTCCCAATTTACATTTGTTTATACTTTTCAGGCCTGAGGCTGTGATGATGGCCTTGGTTCTCAGGCCTGGAAGGATTGTTTTTTCTGACCAAAATGTGAAGAGAGCTTACTAACACTCTATACGAAGTTGAGAGTTATACACTAATGAAGTACAGGATCTGAAAAATATAAAAGCTAAAACTTAAGGCATCAAGCTTTAAGCTTTGGCAATGATCCCAGAGGAGAAAACACCCCAACCCCGTTCAATCCTGCCCTACCAGCTGCCCTAACCAAGCCCTTGTCTCTCAAAGGTGCCACCTGGGTTTGCCTGGGACTGAAGTGAAGTTACTGAGGTTATTACCTTAGTGGTTGTCATCCTCTCTCCAAACTTCCTATCAGGTGGTTCCGCTACTGGGTTCTGAATGCTAGCAGTGCCCAGAAGTGAATTCAGGCCAGGAACTGAAACGTTCAAGAGCAGTAAACTTCAAATGAGTTTGTTTATCTTATCCAAATTTACAGAAGCCTTAGCCATTACTGCTGGGATCTGGATTTTAATTCCCAGGAGTTTGGAGGAAAATTTTATCCCTGCTTTAACTCCATTTGTCTCTGGATAGCTAAAAACAGAGATGAATTTACCCCTAAATATATTGAACCTTTACTTTAAAGCCATTCTCTCTGGTACCGAGAATAGGTAGAAAACATACTCTGCTCTCCTTCATTTTCCTCCCACACTTCTGCTCTTCTCATCTCCATTTTTCCTTCAGTCTCATTTATTTTTTTCCATACTATTAAGCTGTAAGTAGTTGAGGAAATGACAATGATATAAGGCTGCTTCTTGTTGTATCCTCCATCCTTTACATGGGTGGATGGGTCCCTGTAATTGCAGCTAGTTTTAATCAATTGCTCTCAAATACATATTAGTTGTCCTTTTTTCCCAAGTATTCTTAATTTTAAGAGTACCTATTGCCTATATAAAATTAATACAAGCTTTGAATGCACACAAGCCCAAGTAACTTTTCATTTTTAATTTGAATCTATTCTTCCTAGAGGAGTCTAGAATTCTTTATGAATTTATCAGTGTTGACTAAGGAAAAAAAAAAAAACCAACAAACAAATGCCCTTATATATCCTAGATTCTCCTCTAGGGAAAACTGTTGAGAGTTTACACTTGAAAAAGAGTGTTTCTCATTAAGTTAAGTTGTTTTGAATTGTAAGAATGTTCCACCATTCAGTAAAGGTCTAATTTAATGCCCATTGAATGCCAAAGAAATAATCTCATTTATTTCAGTAGACACTAAAACAGACTGCTCTTGCAAATCATTTTGATTCACATAGTAGCATTCCTCAAATCCAGAAATGGGTTGAGCATCAGTATGCACGGAAGCAGGATGAGCATGAGTACTGTTGCACAGGTAAAGCAGAAACAATCTTGTCATCATTAGGAAGAAGTGACTTGTGATTATTTGTAAGGACAGTTCAGGTAACTGCAATGCAGTGAAACCAATGGGCAGACACTTGATGTATAGGAGAGTCAACAAATATAATAAAAAAAGTGGAGTTAGAATTTGCTTATGTTTTATGCAAAAAAAAAAAAAAACCAAATCTTTCTCTGTGATTAGTAAGTTTGTTTCTCTCTCTGAGAGCCAGTGAGTTTGCTAGAGTAGGTTATTTGCTGGTGAGTCAGGTACTGTGTGTTATAAATTGTACAGAACTCTACTGGGTGAATAGGTGAGGAAGATCTTTGATCACAATTTTCAACGATGAGACTAATTAGGAAAATAACTCTAACCAAGGCTAAAGCTCACAAACCAGTGACCAAAGAATAAGAGTTGAAGATTACGGAGCATTACCCATTTTTTTAAAAGTAAAAAATTGAAAAAAAACCAAAAAAACCAAAAAAACAGCAACCCAAAATAAACCCCAGCAGCTGTTGTTACTGGAATGATGGAGTAAAGACACAGTAATTTGATACAGGCATCCCAAAGGAGGTATTCTTCTTCACTGAAGGTACTGTTTTTTCTGGCATCATGTAGAAGTATTGAAAAAAGTTATGTTTTACAGCTGCAGCTGGAGGTGAGGGAGAACTACGTGATATGAAGACAAAATAATTGAGGAGGGGGGATGTGGACAGTTCAAAAAGTACAGAAATTTGCTGATCTGAAGAGCCCAAAGTGTAGATCACCAACTGATCTGTAACAGCATACACTTGTAGGACATGATATCCATTGGTGGAAAACCATCATTCTGTTCTAGAGGAAGAGTGAGCAGAAATGAAGGTACAACAGCAGAGAGAAGAAACAGAGAGCTGCTTCAACAAAACTGTATGTTAAAACCAGGCCTGCCATCAGAAGCACTCTAGAGAAAAGGTGTGATACTGCCTATGGAACAGAAACTGAAAAGAAGTAAGAGGTGAAATATTGTGATTATCCTGGAGCCTGGGATGACTGGATACAGCTTTGTATGACTCGTGGAACTTCTGTTGCATCATACCTCTTCAGTTTTGCCTCTCTGAGAAACTACACCTGAGCTCTACAGAGAAGCTGACAAGGAAGTTGACTGTGGCTGGTCATTAGGAGTCAGATGAAAAGACTCAGTGTGCACACATAGCATTTTACATCCATCTCTACTGTCATGTGCATGAGAGAGATCCTTTCATAGTGCAGCAGATGAACTTACCTTTCCTCCCCAACACAGCTCTGGCAGCTCTCCTGCAGCAGGATTTTGTCACTTAAATCTCAGTCTTTATAATTTTCTTCTCCCTGCTGCTCTCATAAATGAAACTGGGATAGAGGTACTGGTAGATAACAGGAAACAAATGTGGTGTCAGCCTTCAAAAAGAGAAAGATCGTAGTAATTACTGTCAAGAAAGTCTAGCTTCAATCCCTTTTAAAATACTGGAATGAATAACAGTTTCTAGCCATTTGGAAGATAGCAGACGCATCAGAAATAAGTGCAGCTTACAAAAACAAACTGTAGCTGTTACTTTTTGACAGAATTACCAAATGAGAAGACTATGACAGATCCAGCGTAGGAATTTTCTGCCTGTAATAATTTCATGAGAAAAGTTATATTTACAATTGATTCTTAAAATGAAGTGTAATACTACAGGGTAAAGATGGAGATGACACAAGAGATAAATGTCTAGTGGGACGGGTGTTGGGCACCTGAGACGAATTTATCATTGTTGGGGGTTGGGTTGTCTTTCCTTTTGTTTCCTTTTAACAGTATAGAATTTTTTTCCATTCAGTTGCTAAATAGCCTTAATCACTGAGTACTTAAGAAAACAAAGACTATACCTAGGCCTAAAGAAAAGGCCCATCTATGTTTACTGTTCTGTCGGGGAGTTTTCTCTCGAAGGGG
>WEKY01055193.1:22979-50870 GCA_013390045.1 Picathartes gymnocephalus | reverse complement strand
CCGCTCCCCCGCCTGCCGAGACGTCCTGCCGTCCCAGTTTGCTGCTTTCCAAGAATCCTGCTGGGGCACTGGAATCAACTGCTCCAAGGAGGTTTGTGAAGCAAAACCTCTCTTCCGTTTTGTTTTCCCCTGCTGACTGAACCACCATAGCACGTGCTCCCTGCCGGCTGTGACCACCACTGCACTGAGGGGGGAAAGTGCCTTCAGGCCAGGGGGTCGGGACCGGGTTCTTGGTTCTGTTTGTTGGTAGTGCCATAAGAGTTGTTGTTTGTTTGCTCTGTTATAAATCCTAGTAAAGAACTGTTATTCCTACTCCCATATCTTTGCCTGAGAACCCCTTAATTTCAAAATTACAATAATTCGGAGGGGAGGGGTTCACATTCTTCATTCCAAGGGAGGCTCCTGCCTTCCCTAGCAGAGACCTGTCCTTCAAACCAGGACAATCATGTTGTCTAAGAAAGAGATCTTCAGTGTCTGAGAATGGCTTTATGCTTCGTAAAACTCCACTCAGTTTGAGCATGGGGCCTTGCAGTAGCCTTTTGTCTAACCTGCTCCAAATGCTTGCCTGAGGTTCTTCTTTCCCACTTGCATTACCAATTAAATACTGGTTCGAAATGGTAGGTCTTTATTACAATTTCCTTCTTCCCTGTGTTCATGTCAGTTCCTCCTAGGAAACCTGCCATTCTCATCCACGGAGTCATATTATACCAATAAGACAAACAGGAAAAAATGTATGGTATTTATCATCCATTGCCTGCCTTAGCAATGTTCTCCACAGGGAAAAAAAAAACCACAGGGAATTTTTTTTTTCAAATAATGTTAATATGGAAGGAATAGCAATACAGATGATCACAGAAAGATGATGAAAGAAAAATTCTTATAGGTATAAGGATAAAAAACTCATGAGAGAGGATCAAACAATGCCACGTAATAATTCATCCGGAGAGAAATGACAGCTATTGAGAAGAGTTATATGGAGGCACTCAAGGGTTTAGAAACAAAAGATTAAATTAAGGAAGGGCAGAATTTGGGCTGAATATCAAGAGAGTTTTCCTTCTACTGAGATTTAGAAGATGCTGCAAAGGAATGGTATAAATTCACCACTTTTTAAGGTAGAAGCAGATCAAAGTGTTCTTTAGAGAATATAAGCAGACAGGGAGATTAGGCTGCAATTTATGAGCTCTGATGCCCAAAAGAATTATTTGAAGAAATCTGAAGTTCATAATGAACTTCCCTTTCTTTCTACAGCATGATGGCATAACTATCCCTACCCATTTTTTGGTGCAACACATTTGAAGTGTTTTTGGAAAAGAAGGTATTAACAGGTCTCCTTTACCTTTACAATTATTTATAGTTTGTTTTATAGCAGTATCTTGCAGTTCTACTCCACATTAGATCCCACTGAGCTAGGTGCTGTGAAGAAATACAGTAAAAGTTATTTCTTTATCCCAGAGCTCTAATAATCTGAATGTAAAAATAATTCGATTAGTAGGTTTTACAAATGATTGGGTATGGAAGTGTGGATAGAGTAGGTAACACCACCATGATGACAAAGTAACATAAGTTAACTATTTTTCAGATTGTTGATTTTGTTTGTGCTATAAGTTCTTTAAAAATCGTATGCCTACTTCTATGTTGAAAAGAATTTCAATATTCATCTGTCACTGGAAGTGGATATTACAGCTAGAATGTAACTGAGAGAAAGTCAGATATATCTCACGTAAAGAGTATGTACAAGGAACAGTATCTGTAAGCTGTATTAAAAGATGTTTGAGCATCCTCATGCTATAAGCTATGAATACACAAATATAGATGCCCTAACCAATCTTCTGCCTTGACTGTTGAAATGTAGGGCAGCATGTGAAGAGTGTGACTGTGTTCCCTTCTGCACAGACAAACTCCTGATGAATATTAATTTCTGTATGACCACAACTGTCTCGGAGGGCAGGGTTGTGCTTCACAGTTCAAAGGTGTGAGGATGGGCCTCTAAAACTCACCTTGCACCTATAACTTCTGAAAGAAGTGTTCATCTTTTGTATTTTTGTAGATGTTACTTTCTTACAAGGTCGGTTCAGATTCAAAATAAGGAGTAGTGTTAGTTTTTTTTCACTACTTTTCTACTCATATATACTGTGATCTGAGCCATGAAGTTACTATAATTCTAGGGGATTTCCAAAGTTCTAAATTAATGCTCTTGGTATTTCAGGTGAGGTCTGTTTTCATTCATGTGCATTTAGTTTTAAAGACCCTAAAGAAATCAATTAACCCACTTTTTCTGTCTTCAAATTCTATGTTCTGCACTTTCTTTTAACTGCAGAGACAGTGTATTTATATAAAGTTTCTCCTTTTCCTAATACTCACCAATAACCTTCATCACAAAAGGCCATCAGTGGTGGGTTTTTTTCCTCTCCCTGAGAAGAAAAATAAACCCTCTGTTTCTATATGCAAGAGGTGACACAAGTTGGAACATGTGATAATATAATATGAAGGTATTCCTTCAGGTTATTTTGCTTGATTCAGTTTGACACCATCCTGTAAGTGATATTCTCTTTGTTCATATTGTTTTCAGTGTTCACTGGCAACAAAAGAGTATTTTTCAAGCTTGACAGAAAGGGACCTTAGGTCTGCACTCCTCTTGCTCTTTTTCAGGACAATGTCATTTGACATTTCCTCCAGACAGACTGCAAAAAAAAGCACCAGACTCAGACTAGTGATGAAAATATACTATTTATTGCTTATCCAAAATCATGCAGAGATAATTGAAGTTCTTTACTTTGTGTCAGCCTGTTGCATTACCAGATTTCAGATACAATCCTTGTTTTCCTTCCGTTATCAATATAATGACACATGGTCAGGAGGAATGTGTCCATATATTGTAGTTTCAGGAGCATAGGCATATCTCACTGTGAGTGGGACCTGAGGATATGTAGCTAGTGGCTATTCAGATGAATGTCAATGGGAGAAAAGAGCCCTAAGGATGCACAGCTACACATACTCCCATCTGGATACTTCCTCCACTTCAAAGTATAGACAAAGCTGGAATCTCTGTCTGCAGGGTTTCACTCTATCTTATTCTGAAGAAATTCATACAGCCTACAGTCTTTTTAGTGCATTGCTTTTAACCTGAGTAACTGAAATATGGCGAAAACAAAGTTAATGGTGGTCTACTATAAAGTGTGATTCTGTAAGGACCTACAAGAAAAAAGAGAGCACATTTCTATTGATGTCAGCCACAAATTTCCACTCCACACTCAGCAGGTAAATGCAGTGACTGGTGCAGGCAATGGTGGCTTGCCAGGGAGTAGCACAAGCAGCCTGCTGTGCCAGGCAAGTGGGTAGCTGAGGGTCACACCAAGGGAGGCAGATGCAGCTCCTCACTAGCAAGGGTCACAGGCTCACAGTATTCCTGCAGGAAGCTCAGGGCAGACAATGGACACATACAGCCAGCAGATCACTGATTGTCAGGTAACTGTAATGATGAGGGAGGTCTGAGATCAAGCCAGAAGTGAAGGCAGTAAGGCAAGGCTGCTATAGGCAAGGTACAAGGCACAGCATGTCTACAAAACAGCTTGAGCCAAGGTTGGAGCTTCAGTGAAGCTCTTTGGCTACAGCACAGAGGATACAGGACTGGACACTGTCAATGAGGGCTTCTCACACTCTTTTTCACCACTTTGCTGTTTTCATGTCAGATTAGTCTAAGGTCATATAGCTGTGTCGTACCTGGGAAGGGAAAAGAAGCAGTACAGAGAAAGATGGTACAGGCTCATAGAGGCTCATTAAAGATGAATGATGCAGTGAGGACCCTGTAATGGTGTTTATAACATGTCCAGTTTATTTTTCGCAGGTGATGTTTAGGCAATCTGACTAAAGAGAGATGAAATATGTCTGCATAACCATGAAAGGTAATTTCATCGTTATGAGGACATGAGCTGGAAAATGCCATATGAAGCTGTATACAGTGTACAAGAGCCATGTTTGAAGAGTCCCTTGACTTGGCCATGTTCTCCATGTACATATGTACACCTAGTATTTCACTTCAAAATCCCTCTTATAGCTCCTCCAGAACCTATAGCATGGAAACTTCCCAGAAGCTTTTTGAAAACTCCAATGCACAATGCAGTGGATGATTGCTATCTACATGCTGTTGACACTTCCACAAAACTCTAACATATTAGTGGGCCCAGACTCCCCTTTTCACAAGCCCTGCTGCCTCTTTTGCCCAAAAGACTTTGTTCACTTTTGGAATAAGAGAATTCACTCCTCATTACAGACTCTCCCATCTCACCAGGAGTGGTCAGCCTAGCCAGCCTACAGGTTCCACGGTACCCTCTAGAATCCTTGTGGCTACAGGAGTGATGCTGGCAGTCAGCCAGGCCTCCATCACAGATGGTGTTTGAAGCAGCTTGCATGCTTTGGTCAGCAGTTCTGCAATTTCACATATGAGTTCCCTAAGAGCTCCCAGGCGAATGCCATCAGTCTGGGTGACTTATGAACACAGCTTCTCTGCTTGGTCTGATGCTTCTTCTGTATTTACTTTAAAGTCATCTAGCTCATCTGACTTATTTACTACAAAGTAAGTGTAGACATATTTATGTCATGATTTACACTGAAATCACAAAACCAAGAAGTTTTTTTTAGGCTCCACCGTAGAACCTTTCCGTGTCATCCTATCAAAAGATACTGGCATTTTAAATCTAAAAAATATAAATGAGCCATAGCATGGATAAGCCTTTAACCTGGTATCTTTGAAGGAATTTAGGATGGGGTTTCCATGCCAGCTGGACTCTAGAGGGCTCTGAAAGCTAAGGAAGTTCTAAACTGCTGTAATACTATTGATACTGGAAGAGATCACGTAACTCCCCTAGCACAGATGAGATCAGAATCTGGCCCTTGTGTATAATTCAAAATTATCTTGTCTGGTAAAGATAAAAAGAGCTAGCAATAGTGAGATCCCCAGGTTTTTGTTATCTAAAATGACGGCCAAATATATCTATACAGTTGTAAATGGTCTCAAAGGAAAGAGTCTCCCGTGGGAAAATGACAAATATTGATTATTACATGGTAACAAAGCCATGAGATGGATGCTCTGCTAATCTAAAACAGAGTGACTGCTATGAAGACTACAATAGAGAGTAACAGAATTTGACATCTAGACTTTCTGAAGTCAGTAAATATATTTTCTGTAGAAAGTTTACACAAAAGGTTGTTTTACATGCTATTTCCTCCAAAATTTAACAGAGTAATTTCCAACACTGTCAGATCCTCATTCAAGCGTAAGTATTGAAACTTGGAAATGGGATTCAACACCCATTTTGATACAGATATGAGTATGTACGCTTGTCTCTCTTACATTCACCTATCACGTAAACATCTTCCAGTAAAGATTTGTTCTCACAAGGCACTGAAAGTTCCGCAAAGGAATAGATCTGATATTTTGTAATTAATTATTTCACAAATGTCTTCTTGTTTGGCCACTTAAGTTATTGTTTTGAAATTAAAAAAAAAAAAAAGAAATCCATTTAAATCACACCCAGACCTCCTCAGGGGGAATAGGTCTGAATTATTGCTTACATGGCAGCTTGCTTCAAAACTTGAAGTTACTACCATCATAAATAAAGGCAAAATGTCAACAGCTATTTGAAGTTCTACTGCTGTGCCAGCCTTTAATGTCTTTTCAAAAGGAGTTTCAGGACTAATATAGTCCTTTTCTGGACAATGTATGGGGCAGGAAGGAATAGGCTGGCTATGGCCTTTTCTGTGGGCCTGAAGTTATTCTACCTCCAAATGTATGGTGAGTGACTGCAGGAGCTTAGTCCTCAGAGGTAGAAAAATTGATGCAAATCTATCACTATCCATAGCCTAGTAGAGTTATGCCATTTTAGTTTAGCAAAGGGCCCAAGCATAAAATTGTGTATAATACAAAGTAGACTTGAGAGCCTCATGTAATATTCAGAGTTGGTTGGTTTTATATAAGAAAATTAAAACTTGTCTTGTTCAACTTTTAAGCATGAGGAAAATTGGTCTGTCTAGATGACCATAATGTCCAAAATAGATATTTAGGAGGACATAATAAAGGACCTTGGCAAGTTTCCTTTTTGTGTCCAAAAAGTAAATTATTAAGGTTTCCTTGATGCTTTTGGTGCACCCAGAATCAGGGTTCATCTCTTTTTCAATTTAAAAAGCATTTATTGTCATAGGGAAAAGAGCCTTCAATTGCTAGACCTGAAAGCCTGTCACTGATTTTTCCTAAAAATCATGGCTTTTCGGAGTTACTCTCCTGAAAGGAGCAAACTTTTAAGGCATGTTATTTCATAGGACTGACACAAAAGGATAGATGCTTTTCACAACCTGTTTCTAAGATCTGTAACTCAAGAAAAGTTCCCCTAATTCATTTACAGTTTTGACAAAAGGGAGTGTCTGTGCAAATCCCTACATCCAAAATGTGAAGTATCTGCAACCCAGTAACAAGGAGTGTAGAAGAGGGAAGGCAAAGGCAGATATATCATGTTATTACAAATGTTAGCCTTCAATAACTAAAACTGCAACTGCAGAAAATGGGGTTCAAATTTTATTTTTCCCAAGTATTTAGGGACAGTTACATTTTAAAATGTTGACTTTCTGTTTGTACTTCTGTCAAATTTAACAGTGGCCATTCATGGCTCACGTTCTCTTCTGAAACAACATAGGAAAGCCCTGTCTTGGATTCCTGATGACTTCTACCAGCAAGCTCAAATACAGCTTCATGTATTGACAGCACAGGAAACTTAGCTGCCTGCAGCACAATCATATTACTTTCCAGATGTTGGAAATAAATATTCCACAGGGCTTAGACTAATGGATCCCAGTCTGCCAATGTACCTCATGTGTAGCCCCAGCTGTTACAGCCACTCTATAAGCTGACACAACAGAAGGAAGAAAAACTCTTCTTGAATGAGTATTCCTGCTTAGTTTGGACTGCTGTCATTTCAGTCATTTTGCCAGATTGACAATGTCCAGGCTGTAAATTGGAGAGGTTACAGCATACAGCATGTGGACAAGCTGGAAAGTATAACATGCTGGGGTATAACAGACTTGGATAAGTCTCTGGAGTGCTGGTTGAGACAACTGGCCTACATACCTGTGTTATTCAACATTCCTGCTCCATACAAGTTTTTCACATCTTTTGAAGTCAAACATCTCCTAGAAAATTTTGTTCTTTCCTTCTGTATATGCAGAATATCAAGAACTTTTTGTCTTCTCACAATAGCGTGGGCTGATGCATGTGTTTTGGTAGTTCCAGTAACCAATCTAAGGATGGAAATTTTACAGGTGACTAAAGTCAAACATCTTGTGATTCTGCAAACAGTCCAAAGCGAGGCCCTTTGAGTTCTCCTGGCACACAGAGGGATGCACCCACACCTCCCTCTTAGTAGGACTCCTCTCAGAGCTCACAAACTCTCAAGTCTATGATAGTCAAAGGACTGTCACCAAAAGCTGACAAGGCCTGGGCTGATACCCCTGCTCCTCAAGGTTCAACCCTCACCTATTGTGAATACCAAGGCAGTCCACATGAGCATTTCACTGACACTTGAGGGGAATTTTTCACAACTTTACCTTTGTGCACTCTTCTTTTTGTCTGTGTGCCCATGTGTCTGAATTGATTTGAATGGCCTATAGCAAATATACCATAAATATTGCCATGTCAGATCTATAATTGTCACCATTTTACTTGCAGTAAATTCTATTGAATCACTTTAAAAATTGTTGATTGCTTAAAAAAAAATAGTTGATTGCTTAAAAGTTGCTAAATCCTTTAGACATAAATTGTCAAGTCTGAGCCCATTTGGCAAAGGGGTCCACTGCACCTTGCGGTCAAACAGAAGGGTCTCTCTTATACCTTTTCACCCTTACCCTTTTCCATCTTTACTGTTTTCATTCTGACCTCCTGTAAAACATTCCAAATTGATTCTATTTTGATTTTCCTATGTGTATTTGTAGTGGGTTGACCCTGGCTGTAGGCCAGGCTCTCACCAAAGCCACTCTATCACTCCCATCTGCAATTGGACAGGAGAGAGAAGATATGAATTCATGGATTAAGATAAGGTCTGGGAGAGATCAGTCACCAAACACCGTCATGGGCAAAACAGGTTTATATTGGGGATATTGATTGAATTTATAACTAGCAAAATCAGAGCAGAGAAGTAAAACAAATCTTAAACTCGCTTTCTTCCCTGTGATGTACTGGAAGGATTGCTGGTTAAAAGCATTTTGGGCACATGTGTGGGGAAAGGGGGCAGTTTGGACTTTGCTCTGATGAGGCAATGCCCTGCTCCACACACCCCATCCCTCTGGGCCTGCATCCCAGCCCCAGAGTAGCCACCAATGCCTGGTATACTGGAGGCAATGCTACACACCTACCCTTGGGGCCCTAATCTAGCCCCAGCGTGGCCAAATGAGCAGAAGCCCCACCTGGGGAAATGGCCCAGGAAGGCCAAAGGGTACTTACTTAGCCCAGGACATAAGCAGGTCTTGACCCTTCCTCCTCTTGGAATTTTTATCAGTTGAACAACATTAGAACCAAGATTGGTAGCTATAATTGTTCTAGTCAATATCTTTTCTGTCTTTTTGTTTTTCTCTTTCTTCCTCTAATTCCTTCTTCTTGGAGTTTTGAGTAACCTAAAATTAGACAGGCTTGTAGTTTGCAAAGTTGAATGGTCTAAGTTAATATTTTGTGAAATGTTTTATGTTGATTAAATGCTGCTCAAAGCTTTTGCCAACATTCTCTGATTTTCTAAAGTTGCCAGTAAAGTTTGGTTTTTTGTTCTGGCCTCCTGAAAATATCTTGTTAGTATTTGTGCTGTGCATCTAACTCAGTGTGTATTAAGAACACCCTTAAGCCCCTTTAAGAGGCTCATTGAGCCAGGTTTTTCCTGCCTGACAACCCCTCTCTTCTTCCAGCTCTACCTCCTCTCCCTCAGTGGCATAGGAAGAGGGAAATGGGGGTTACAATTCATCACAAGTTGTTTCTCCTGGTGCTCAAGGAGAGGAGCCTTCCCCCTGCTCCAGTGTGGGGTCCTTCCAGCGGGAGAGAATACTCCCCAAATTTTTGCAGCGTGAATCCATCCCACAGGTAACAGCGGCCCCTTTGCTCACTTGTCGACGGGGTGCAGTCCTATAGGCACAGCCTGCTCCAGCATGGGTCCGCCCCAGGGCCACAGGGCCTACCAGGAAACCTGCTCCAGTAGGGGCTCCCCTTTCCATGGAACTGCAGGTCTCTACTAGGAGCCTGTTCCAGCATGGGCTTCCCACAGGTTCACAGCACTCTAGCAGGCATTCACCTGCTCTGGTGTGTGTCTGTTCCATGGGCTGCAGGTGGATCTGTGCATCCCCATGGTCCTCCATGGGCTGCAGGGGCACAGCTGCCTCACCATGATCTGCACCATGGCCTGCAGAGGAATCTCAGCTCCAGTGCCTGGAGCACCTCCTCCACTGACCATCTCCACTGACCTTGGTGTCTGCAGAGTTGTTCCTCTCACATGTTCTCACTCCTTCCTTCTCTGGTCACAATTACATCCCCACAATAACTTTATTTTTTCTTCTTAAATAGGTCCTTACAGAGGAATTATCATCATTCCTGATTGCCTAGGCCTTGGCCAGCAGCAAATCCTTCCTGGACCCAGCTGGCATTGGCCCTGTGAGACCTGAGGGAAGCTTTTGGCAGACTTTCCCAGAAGTCACCCCCTGTAGCATCCTCACTATCAACATCTGGCCATGCAAGCCCAATACAATGTTCCATTCATGTAGTAAGCAGTAGACTGAACTTTGCCATCAAAATCTGTCATGCTTTATCAAACTTTTATTGACCCTTCTTTCATTAATTCTTTTCATGATGATTCTTTAAGGGACAAAAACCACTCACTCAAGACAGTGTGATGTCGAAAAACAGATGTAATTTTTGTTCTCCCCTTCCTCAAAACTTAATGGTTCAGAACATAAGGCATATGGACACATTTTAAAAACTCACATTCTTAGGGAAGCTTCCTTAAAGTTTATGAGAAATTACTCCAACTTCTAATGAGAAAAAACCTGAAAACTGCAGATCAAGCAAAGTATTAGATAAAGTCTTCCTATAGCTTTAAAAAACACAATGACCTCCTCTATCAGTGCTTTAAAAAATTAAATCAATTTTCTTCTTTCTGTGTTTTTATATTTTATTAAAAACTTAAAAACACAGTGTGTGATTTAAACTGGATTAGAGGAACCACTGATGTTTTGTCTGATTTCTATTCCCCTTCATAAAGCAGGCATGAATGTGGCATGTGGAGTATTCCTACTTCATCTTCAGTAGTATATTTTTGACTGAAAATATATTAAGAGATATTGCAGCTCAAACTACAACCTGGTTTAATTTACTGAGGTAGGGAGGAAATGAGATTGGGCATTTAAAATTAAAAGTTAATAATCTTCCAGGTCATCTGATGAAACCTTGAAAGGAGAAGTACAAAGTTTTTTTTCATAATCATAATGAAAACAATGGGCTCTTTTCCTTGTTTACTTCATTATACTTCACTGTTCATGGATTTCCATTTGACTTTACTCAATGCCACATATGAACTCAAGAAAAAAATCAGCCTAATGGAGGTGGCAAACAGAAAACAATATGACCCTTAAAAAGTGGCCCTGTGCTAGAAAATAAAAAAAGGACTTGACCATCATTTGTTCCTGTGTTTACACATGATATTTCTTGCCAATTCTACGGTGACAGTTCTGAGGAGATTTGTATTGGAAAATCTGGGGGAAAAAATATTTCAATAAATATTAATTTATCCCCAACTGAATCTCAGTTTTCCATTTTAAAAAATGCACAAGATTTTGCATATTTTTTATCTATGATAATTTGTGCATTAAACCTTTGACAGATGCAATATTCTTTAAAAGTTCATTTTAAATGCATATGTTGGTGAAAAAATACTGATTTTATTTTGGCATTTGAAGTTCAAAAGACATCTGCAGTAATCTCATAACACTTATATGTGTGTTTCACAAACACCAGTGTAGTCCTAATGAAGTAATAGAGATTGCTCATGTACTTCAAGTTAAGTGTTTCTAAGTCAGGAAGATTCTTTTGAAACTTTTTATAAAACTACTTTTTTTAAAGCCTAGGGGTAGGGATACTGAAAAAATTCAACAAATGCATTATCTATTGTGAATTATTCCTTCCAGCAGCATCTTGTTAGTGACAAATGAGCATGATTGAAGCTCTGACTGAGAGCTGATAATAAAGAAAAGACTAGCACTTTCTAAATGTAACCCACTTCTTTGTTACTACTAGCAAAAGCAAATGCTTGAGAATTTGTTTATATTAATTCTTTCGTTCAGAGGACTGACATGGGACATTCAGTTGCAAAGTAGCATTATCTCATGCTGAAAAGTGGATCAATTAGTAATTCCTACATTATCACCTCTCCTAACTGCTGCCTGTGGTGTGTGGCATCAAACAACTCACTTAAATCCTTATGTTTTTGGAGCCCTGACCATTAAGTTGAGATAACTGAAGTATAGCCTTCAGGGCATTATGAACATAAAACCTGCAAGCTCCTAGTCCAGCTGTGGGTGGTTGGTGGTGCTTAACAAAATATATCATTTGACTGGGAACATTTTATTCCAAGGATGCCCACAGTGTCCTTCATCAAGACAAGTTATAATATAGAAATAATATAATGGAGTGTTCTACCTATATAATATTTACTTTTGAGGTGCAAATCAACCACTAAGCAAAACCCTATCAACAGCAAGGTCTTAGTCTTTTTTATATCTTTCATAAAGCCAGTGCAGGAAAAAATGTTTACATTTCTTATGCAGGGTAAGTGAAAGGCATTATAGATGTGAAAGAGAATGCAGAATTTCAGAGTAATGACATATTACTGCCTTTTACTGAACAATCCAAAAATCATTTTGGCTCTCATAGGAAATAAAAGCCTGAAGTCAGAATGCACAAAAAATGAAGACTGAGAAGAAAAAAAAATCTCTTTAAAAAAGAGAAATGTCTTAATTATAGCCAGATGTTATTGTTATGATTTAATTTCATTTTTGTTAGATCTTATTTAATCTTTCTCTCAGTGGGCTGGTCTGCTCAGAAAAAGATGTCAAGAATATATT
The DNA here is from genome assembly GCA_013390045.1 of Picathartes gymnocephalus. Lineage (NCBI taxonomy): Eukaryota > Metazoa > Chordata > Aves > Passeriformes > Picathartidae > Picathartes > Picathartes gymnocephalus. The sequence goes on along the minus strand of WEKY01055193.1, from coordinate 38,732 downwards.
ACATGAATTCCCAAAATCACAAATTTCATGTGTGTTTATTTTGAAAGGTTGTAAGTTGCTCAATGCCCTCCCACTCTGCATCTGCTGCAAAACTTCATGGATGTTATTTATCCCATATTCAGACTCTTCAGGAAAAGTTGTCCATCCTCTGATGTTTTATTCACAAAGTGCTAATCTCTGTGGGGCCTTAGTCTCACAAGGGTTTCTTTGCTTTCAGCTGTAATACAAATATAAATTAATTTTTATTGATGACTGATATCTTCTGAGAATCACTGCATTCCCTATTATTTGGATAAATGAACATAAGTCTGTTTTAAGAGAGGAAGATTTATTCCTAAATACAGCTATTGAACAGATCACTGCATGTTTTAAGCTCGTATCTGTTCAGAATGCCGCTCACAGTACATAGTTTGTTCATTTATGTTGACAAATATAATGTTGTGGTTTAATTATTTATGGATTTTTAATTATTGAAAGCATTACTTAGCAGTCTACCAGGAAATGTATCATGCTATATATTCTGAAGGTAATAAAAACTTAATGATAAGAGGGCCAATGGCAGCAGTTCCCTGAAATTAAATCTTTGATGAGAAGTGTTAAAGTGGTTGCAAGTTTTGGGACAGGGAGGAAGGAGAAAGGGTAACCAGGTAACAAATGTTTTCAGCTATGTGAAAGGTTAATGAGCACATAGCATTTGCATAATGTGACCCTTGGGCTTGTCTAAAGCGCCCTTTATTTCTCTTTAGAAATACCTATCAATGTGAAGTCCACTGTGACTCCATCAAACAAGTACTAGTGGAAACAGAGTGCTCAGGACTGTTTTTTAGCTCCACATTGACAGGGTTTAGACAATGACATAGCAAAAATGTTTGTAGATAAAAGACATGTATCTCCACCTAGGCCTGTTCCACCGAGGAAGTAAAATCAGCCCTATTGGGGATGGGAGAGATAGATATTGATGAGGCCTTTAGGATTATTGTTTTGTTTTGGGTTTTTTTTTGGTTTTTTGGCTGTTTCTTTTTCCTGATAACTTCCCTTTTAATCCAAAGTAGATGCTAAAGCTGATTTATTATTTTTAAAAAGAGAACAATATTTGAACAACTGTCTAGTTAGTCTCTCCAAACTGAGGTAGGGAGTTAATTTATTAAAATAAAAGGGCTACAGGAAGGTGTCAAAGAAAAATATTACACTTCTTTTCTTCTCAATTACCACTGTATAAAATATGACTATAAAGCACAGAAAATTCAGTAGAACAAGCTGGCAGGCACATATACCAGTGGAATGAAGTCTCTGGTTTTTCTCACTCTCCTTTTAATAGAAACATTTCTATTAAACTCATATTTCTACTAAAATATTAAAGTTTCTTGAAAACTCAACAGGCTGCATTGATCCAAAGTATATCACTGTTGCATTAAGTTACATTCTGAGTAGAGGTATCCAGGAACATGTTATACTTAACAGAGTCAAGCAGTTCTTTTTTTTACTCTGCTTCAGTACCAGTGGAATTTATTTGAAACATAGAAGCAGGCATAATGTATGAATTCAGGTTTAACATGTTTCTGTAACATGTTTTTGTCAGGACTTAGCGGGTAGCAATGGGGGATACTTCTTAACCACTGATTCTTGTCCAGCCCAAAAGTTGGAAAATTAAGGTAAATTTTGTGATGCTCCCCGATATAACTGTCCTCACCTACAAACATGAATGACTTGGCTCAAGCAATATTTTCTTAGAAGAAGAAAAGCACACAAAAGGTAGGAAAAGAGAGTGATATATACTATATTAAATGTTGATTAACACTATTTCACAAACTTGTTCTATGGTAAGGCTTTTGCCTGGCCTGCTTCATTCACAGTTTTTGACTGCCAAACATCACAGGACTCAATACAAGCTGTCTCAGATCTTGTGCTCTAAGCTGGTTTTGTTGCTGTAAACTCCTTCCAGCTAGCCCCTATTTCACCAGTTATTCTAGCAATGGTCCCCAGCATTACATCTATAATAGTTCTCTGGCATGCAAGATACATTTAAAAGTATCGATACTTTTCAAGGAAAACTAGAATCTTTTGGCCTTCTTATTTTTTCCTTATAGCTACACACACACAGTTCTTTGCCTTACTCTAGGGTGAGCTTTTACCTCAACTCCAATGTGCATAATTATTCTACTCAGACATCTGTACCGTATTATAAACATAAATTTTCTCCACTGCTTGGTATTAGCAGAAATGCTTTCCAAACATAACAAAACATACAGAAAATAGATGTGGTTTAAGCCTATTGATCTGTCCTTTGCATTTATACCTTTCTTTTCTTCCTCAGAAATCAACAGCAGGCACCTCCCTTGCCTCTTGCCCCTGGAATCTCCTGGTGTTGCTTTCTTTGCCTTTCCTTCCAGCCTCGGCTGCCAAGGTAGCACAGGTACCTGGAACTGCTGGATGAGAAGCAGGACCAGCTCCACCAGCCCAGACAAATCCCTGGGGAGTTAACCTGTAAATCACCAGTCCTCCCCTGCAGTTCCCATTCTTCTGAGATTTCACCGTGGATGTAATGGCTCTATTTATAGTCTGGTCTAATTATAGATCACAGAAAGCGTGGTCCCACTCAAGCTCCTTACTTTTTCTTTTTTCATTTGCTCTGGCAATCACATTGCCATTGGATTAATGGGGTCAGATAATTAATCCAACAGAGAATAAGCCTGCCATAAGAAATTACTCATTTGCACAGGACATCAATGAGCTTTTGAGGTCACCCTCCAACCACATGATCTCCAGGTCTGTCTCAAGGGAGGAGGCAGTAGTATATGCCTAGGGAAAAAAGAGACAAGAGAATGCGACTTTTGGCATCAATCTGGTCAAATGTAGGTTAGTTGCACTGTGAAACAACACCTCAAATATGCCTCTCTGGAGAATATATACTCCTAGCCCACCTATAATGACATAAAGAAGGAAAAGAGATTTCATCTTTTTTTTCCTCTTTTGCAACATGCTGCCCAGAGCATTTCAGTATCATTATGCCATTGTGATATTACTTCCCCTCATATAAGACAAAACCAAAAAGAAGTGTCAAATCCTCCTTTATGTATGGGTACTCTTCTGAGAGAGTACCCAATCTTTGCAATCTCCATATTGCCTTTGGTCGGTCTATAATATGAGCTCACCAAACCATACCATTAGCATTAAGCTATATCTAAGAATTTGAACATCCATTGAAGAAAAAAATTTTTTCTCCATTGCAGAAAGGCTCTGAAATCTGTTTCTTGAAGAAACAGAAAGCAGTAGAAGAGCCAGTAGATAACAGTGAAATTAATTTATATATTGCTTAAGTGATTTTTTGTTTCCCCAGTTTGTTTCCGTATTTGCCTAAAAAGCAGAGAGTTGTTTCTGAAGTCAGATTGTTTACTCTGGATTTCCTTGTACAGTTCTAATGTCAAGTCAAGAAAAAATTAAATTCCTAGAAATCCTTCTTCACCTGAGAAACACAATTTCATTACTCCTTTATATTTTCTTAAAAAAATAAAACCAAAAAAAGGGAAAAAGGAATTGGGGGTGAGTGTATAGTTCTGCTTTAAAAACCATCTCAGTTAATGAGACATTCCATGTATTCCAGTTAAATGATTAGAGCACATACTCAATGCTGTTCAACTTCTAAAAGCTTAACAGAAAAGTAACATCCTTTCTCAGCTTCAGCTCAGTCCTTGCTTTGCAGCCCTTGGATAAACTGGAAGGCTGCAAGTAACACAAAAGGGAGGCTCAGAAGAGCTGAAGGAATGACTGAGTTGTTTCTTTCTATAGTGAGCCTCCAAGGAACAGCCCAAATAAGCTGGGAGAAGATTTATGTGTCTGACAGAAGATGTTTATAAAGAAAGCAAGGCAGGAAACAGCAAAGGATTGGGAAGAGTTTACCATAAATGCTTTATTCAAGTTTCTGGGCCAGGACCTGGAGGACTGGAAGAGATGGAGGTTTTTCCTTTAAGCTCCAGTGGAAAGCGTTTCTAATATTGGCAGAATCAAGAAAATGAGTGCCACACGGCCTAATATAGAGGTGATAAATTTCTGTCCTCTTAGCTCCCTACACACATTCTGAACACATATTCTGAGTGGGGAGGCAGTCTGACCAGTGTGCAGTCAGACACAAACACATCAGAGTACTGGGGGAAAACAGTAACTCATGGAAGAAAGAGGAAACTAGCAGCATTCCCCATGCTTAACCCTATTCGTAAGCATGATTGTTACGGGCTACAAACAGATAATCATCCCATGAGCTACATCTTATATCGCCTTTTATAATTTTTTTTAATTCACATTTTTAAATGATGCGATTCACTAAGTTCATGAGAGAATAGCTGCTGTGATACTAGCTGGTCTTATCCCACCTGTTCACCCTCAAACTCTGAAATTTTAAGTGCTGAATAAAGTGGACACTAGCATTTAACCAGATACGCAGAATCTACTGAATACACATGCAATGATCTGAACAGTCTTCAAATGAAAGAAGTTAATTACAATACATTCTTTGAAAAAAAACCCAATAACTACAATGTTTTCCCTTTTTTTAATTTTTATCGTTTTGTTGATCCTTGTGAGTTTTTATTATGTTTGACACCTACTTTCCATGAGTGGGTGTAGCTCTTTGTGAAGCGAAAGGCGGCGACAGCTGCTGAAGGTTTTTAGACAGATAGAGTTTTCAGTGCTGAGTCCATGCACATTTAAAATGTATTCATGTAGTGAGATGGACTGTTCTGTACTAGGAGATAGATCCCAGGTTTTTATCGTACACATTTCTGGGTATCTTGTAGTGTTTGCTTTTCTGGTAGTGCAAGAAGCCTGTTTGTAGAAGAATTTATAAAGGTCTCAATTATGTGTGACGGTGTTATAAAACACAAGGGGGTAAAATGTGTATTGCAAATCCAGGCATGTCCACTGATGCAGCTCTTTCTTTAACTCTGTTCATGAATCAGCATAGCATAAAAACTGCTTCACAACAGAAGATTATCTTGTCTGGAATGTGTGGTATAAATTTGATATGCAGAGGAGCTGTGCTGTCCTGGTTTTTTGCCTGTAAAACACCACCAGCAGCTCTGAACAGACTACAAAGAAGGCAAAATGGAAGAAAAAACACGTTTTTCATGCCTAAACCTGAATGTAAAGTCCATATTTTGTTTCTTTATAGATTGTTCTCTCATTTTGTTTGGGAGTTCTTTGAAGCATTAGTTTGTGTGGTCAAGCTTAATGACGGGGCAGCTGTCTGCCTGCACCAGCTCATGTTGTTATATTGTCTTGAGTAGGTTTGTGTTGTCCCATTTCCAAAAAGGCAAGAATTCAGTAATTTCTGATAGAAATGAGGAGTTGGAAATTATTTCTAGAGAACTTAAATCTTCTAGTGAGACCACAGAAGATACAAGATTTAAGCAGTTAGTTTCTCAGTAACTTCAGATATAAATGGTACATTTTAGTGAAAATATATATTTTTGCACTTAGTAGCAAAACAAGCTAAGATAAAATATGGAGCTAAAAGAGTTGCATTCAGAAAAAATCCTGTTCAATCTGTCCCATGAAAAAACTCATTAAGAAGGAGACTATGATCAGGATTAGAAAACAATGGCATCTGAAACATTTGACTTGCACACCATTCACTTTTTCAACTAAGTAAATGCATTAAAGGCTCCAAATGACATTCTTCTGATCAAGCACATTCTCCTTGTCCATACAAGTAAATTTTTCTACTACACTACCAAATTTCCCCAGATATTAGGTTAAAATATCCTGCTTTGGATTATATTTCTAGTTGAATTACATCAGAGCATCCAGGAAAAATAAAATTATGATCATGTAGAAGCGAGGGGTTTGTTGCTATTAAAAATTTTTCAGCATGTCATCCTTAGCAATGTGTTGCATGTCTTCAAAATCCTGTTACAGCAGATAGGATGGGCTATGAGATCACTGTGTGAATCTAGGGAAGAGACGGTGCTTTAGTGCCTTTCTCCTGTTCAGTTCTGTGTGTTTGCAGTGCATAAGCCACAAATACACAGCATTTTTAACAGGCTGTCCCTTGATATTTCCTCTTACCTGCTAGTCCTATATGAGGGAGTACAGAACAAATTCTGGGAAGGGAATGGGGGAAAATTGAAATCAGCATCACAAAGGAAATAAACTAAATACGTGGAAGCAACAATGTACTTAGACATACAGAGACAACAGATAGACATACACATACACTGCTTAAATTCATCCTGTGTCCTGCAGAATGAAGACCTTCATTCATTGTTATAATGAAGCCATGAAATTTGCTCCCTCAAAACTAAAACTGTGTTTTGAAGCTGCCTTCTTTCTGGTGAGGGTATTTTGTCTGCTCAGTTTCTTCCCTTTCCTATCTGGGATAATAGGATTCACTATCAAGAAAATGCAAGAGAAAGTTTTGTACCTTTATGCTGGATTTGGGCAGAAGGCTGAGGCCTGCTGTACATGCCACAGTGTTCCTCTCCCAGCATAACTATTTTGAAAAAAACACTGTTGGGAAGACAAACAGGGTGACAGATGATGGGATTCTTGAGCTCACGGTCAAGCCTAACAGCTGCCATGATTACCAGGATGAGGCACAAACAGCCACATTCATCTGTGGTCCAAATCCATTGATGTGAGCAGATGAAACTGGCTCTGAGAAATGTGGCTGCTCTGCTGTAGGTTTGTTTCTGAGGGAAGGGAGGGTAAGCAGTAGAAAAAAAGGCAAAGCATTGAGTAAATATGCAAATTGCAATCTAATATGCAAAGTCTCTAGTTTGTTGCTCCAAACACTCCAATAAATAAAGAAAGCTCTCCATTTGGCAACGTTTTCGCACATAACACTGTGTACTTTCCACACAAAGCCTTCCAAGTCAACTGGCTAATTATTATTATTTTCTCTTCTGCTGTTAGAAAAGCACCTTCCACAAAAACAAGAGCCTTGTTTTGTTGATCTCTCTTTGAGGATTTATATATTGGATTAATTAGCAGTTGGAACAGGACTCACTCCCTCTCACAGCTTCCATTCTCCCATTAACAGTCTGTGGCTTGGTGCTAAATCTCAGAAGACAGTCCTGCTATTTACTGTTCTATTTAGTGTGGGATTGCTAATTCTTATCTATTTAAACATATCTGATTATGTCAGGACAGTCAACAAGCAAAGGCAGTTTGTAATGACTAGTCCTAATGTCACTGCTGATTCTAACACTTTTGTAAACAAATCATCTTTCTTTTAAATTTATTCCTAAGTACTAAAGCACTATAAAAGAACACTTAGTATGAGAGTTTGGGGGGAATAACATCTTTTTTATTTGGGTTGCTAATTTTGTTAACTACAGTCTTAATTTGGAAATAATTTGCTGAAGGTCTTTGCACATTTTTGTCCTTCTGTGTGTGCTTAATTCCTCAAAAATGAATCTGCATTACAGAGGGGCCGTGTTAACATTCTCAAGTGGTCACACCGGTCTCGCCCCCAGTTCATACCCAACCCAGACTGAAATATGTTAGTGACTTGACTGAACCATACTGCAGTTTGCCTTCAAGGCACCTGTGTGAGGATAAGCCAGCACAAAGATGAAATTGCTTTAACTGCAGCAGGATCAGAATAAAACTTCTCTGACCTGAGAGAGTGTACATAAAGCTGAGCAGGAGATGTCACATCCTGCCTCCATTTCTGAAGCACTGGTGTCTGACAGTGTCAAACAGCTCAGCTGCCTGACAGGCTGCCAGGGGAGCTGTAAGCAGCAGCTCAGCAAGAGCTGGTGCTCCCTCTGCACCCTGCAGCAGGGTTCTCCAGGCAGCTCCACGAGTTGTGACAAGCTTTCCTCAGCAGCGGGGACAGAGCACATCTGCAGAGCAGCATACTTGTGTTCTGGGCCAGCTGCTTCCTGGGGACAACCCCTCGGGACCCGTGCCTCAGGTGACAGAGTTGGCTGGTACCCAGCCTGCTCCCAGGGTTCATTCTGTGCTGGTCTGCCTTCTGCAACACTCTAAGGAATCCCGTTCTTAAAGCTTTAAAAACTGCACAGGTTGCAGTCAGATGCTGGGTGAGTCACTTCCTTTCTGTTCCCTCGTTTTCCCCATCAGAAATTGTATTCTCCTCTGTCAAAACTACAGAGGGAGGATTCAGAAGACAATATCCCTTTCCAAAAGCCAGCCACAATAACAAGAGACATCCCATGTGCATTGAACCAGGTGCATTAGGGGATTTCCAGACAATTGCACTTCCAGCTTCAGCTCCAGCCAAAGAGAACATTTAACACAGATAAAGAGTAGGATTCATATTTGATTTTGCTTATACCAACAAAACTAAGATCCAAACCCAGTTCATTACAGTTAATTGCAGAAGTTGCACTGACTTCAAATTGGATGCCAAATTGAATGCTTAATGAAAGACTTAATAATCTGCATTTTAAACATGGCACTGGGTACCTGTCCTGTGCAGAGATGCAGAAATTTTAATCTCAGAAGATATATTTGGACTTGGCTACACCTCACCTTTAATTAAATTTCACCCAAGAGGTTTTTTCTGTACTTTTTGTTCAATTTAAAGACAAAAACAAATGCCCTTTCAAGAACTAAAGATCTGACCTTTTTTGAGGGCCGCTTACATTGTGTGAATTATGCTCTTCCATATATTTTGATTAACTGTAGTGATAAACTCTTGTGAATAGCTCATAACAAATATGAGGTTATTAGTCTTAACTCAAAACTTTAAACTGCTCCTATTTTTAGTAGTCTAGGATCTGTCTATTAGCAAACAATTAGGAACATGTATAATATTGAAAGTATTCCTGTATCCAGTTTGAGCAAGAGGGGAGATTATGGGCCAGGTTTTAAGAACCCTGTGATCCCAATAAATTGTCAAAATGTATTGGTCTTTCAAAATCCAGTTTCCAGCAATAACTGATTATCAGGGATGAATGGTAAAATTTATGCACACGTACATATAAGCGGGCTTTGTACATACTTTGAAGTCTGCTTTTTTGCTGCCTTTTTTTTTTTTTTTTTTTTTCCCAGCTGGAAGAGGGGACTAGAAGGGCCCCATTCGGGTACATTTTTTAGACTGAACTGATTAAGCTTAACAGTTAACAGACCTTAACAGTTTAAAACTTTGTTGTACATCCACTTTTATCATTATCTCAGCCTTTTTACAGCCAGCCCAGTTCCTGCAGCCTTCCATTAGAAGCTGAAGAATTTTCCTGATTTTCCTGATTTTTCCATTCTGTGATTCTGTGATGCGTTCTGTATCCTACTTATTTGGTCTGCTATTTTCCTTGCTTTTTCTTCTAGACACTATTGCAACCTTGTCACCACAACAGTAGTAACTTTCTACTAATCTGATCGGTGAATAGCTAAACTGCTTATGGAGATTCCTTTAATTTACTCACAGGTTTGAATTTTTACATTCCTTCTGAGTTTGAAAAGTCATGAGTAATCCAATAAATAATTAACTACTTCTGGAATGTAGGTGGAAATTTTTAAGGAAATTTCAGAAAAATTTAAAAAGTAAGAAATCAGATTTGAAAAATGAGTCATTAAAACTATATCCATATCCTATGGCAGGAAAAAAATATGTTGGCTAAAATATTTCATCCATCTTTATCTGCTCCTGATCTGCACTAAATCAGAAGCAATCTCCTATGTAGTCTACGTCCAGACTCTGCCCATTATTGTTTTTTTTTAAAGACTTAAATTAAAGCAGTGATGATTTTCCAATAATAATCACCTTATCTGCAGGTGAGATTTAGCATATGCATTCCATTATTATCATGCCCAAAGAAACTGCGCTCACTACTGTTGAGGAACAACCTGCTTTACAGTGGTTCCAGTTCATTAATGACTGTGCTCTTTCATGGATACCTGTGAAAGCTCTGTGCCATGAAGACATTTTGATACAGAGAAAGCTGCAAGTAGATATAAGGCTCCCTGAGAAACAGAGACACCATGAAAATTCCCAGAGATCTAGCAGTAATATTTGACAACCAATCTGAAGTACAGCAAGAGAACCTAAAAGCATCCCTTTCCAAATGAAGGTCTCAGAGCAACTTTCACATTGTGTTGTGCTGTGCTATAAATCTTCGACGTCCCAGTATTAAACATCTGCAGTGGGATTAAACATGTGCACCAGCAACAGTTTCCAAGTAACATCAAGACCCCCATCAAGAGCACACACCATTCGACTCTGAGTGGACAGACTGGTAGACAAGATCTGGGTTTCCTACTGGGACATTTTGTGGCTTTTATCTCAAGGATGCTGATGGCCTCTTCAACTCTCAGGTGCATCAGGTAGCAGAGCTACCTTCCATATACACAGCTTAGCTAGAAGGAAGGAGAACAGACAGAAATTGTAACCCTTTTCTACTCCCTTGTCACACTCAGTCCAATCACACACACCAAATTTTTTTATCATAATATGTACAAACCTTTTATAGGGCAAATAGTTCTGTATGGCATGCACTGAATTTCCCTCCCAACTGCTCTGCCTGGTGCCAAGTTGAATTCAACTCACAAGGATACAAACATCTTTCCCTCAAGAAAAATTGTCTCTCCCACTGAAGTTTCAAAGCATGTTATTTCTTTGCACACTGTAATCTCTCTGCATTACTGAGAGCAAATCACTTCCTGACATGCCTTACAAGAGTTATTTCCTCATCCATAACACTTACCAATGGTATTGAAATCTTGATACACTATTTTCATGGCTTATAGATACATTACCAGCTAACTGCATGAGAGGCTCTCCTTTACAGACAGATTAACTTGCTTTGCCAGGAATCAAAGTTAATGTCATCAAGTAGCATTAAGTCGTTGATCAACTGTTGGTAGCTGTGATGCTGTGATTTCCTCACAATCCATCACAACCCCCTAGTGATAACTTGATTCACAAAGCCCAGCTAGTTCAGCTGGGAGTTGAACAGTTTGGATTTTGTGGGACAAATCAAGTGACAGCAGAACAATTAACTTGAAACTTATCATTGGTATATATGTGATTAAAAAATAAAAAAAGCACTCATTTTGATACAGAGAAGAAGGCAGAGACTCTTAGAAGACAGAGACTATGTAGGGAAATCACAAAACAATCTAATTTCAATTCTTGTATCATCACTTCCATCATGACTCCTCAAATCCACATTATTGAAGATATTCATCAAGGTGCATTTACTACAGTAGTGTCAAATCCCTTACAATTTTGTTGCCTTTGCATTGCTTGTAGGTACAAATTTTTACTTTGCTAAATTAGTACTTCAGGAACCATACACTGAACTTAATGAGATGCAGTCTGCTCTAGCCATCAACATCTGGCAGACCTTATTAAGTTGTATTCCTTCTTGTTATGACTTACACTGGTCTATAGCTTTCCATGTTGAAAACCCTCTGTTTATAAAACTCTCCTGCCATAACAAAAAGTATTTGGCCTTTTTAAAGAACACTGTAAATATTTGTAAAGTAAAAGCAGTTTGTGAGAAAAGTCCTGTTTGGAAATCTGTGATTCAAAAATATTATTTAAAAATTGTCCCATTTTGACTTCTGAGGTTCCAGTTGTGCAAACTAATATGTTTATTAAATCCACACATACTTTCTAATTATCTTCTTGTGATCATTTAAAGATTTAGATTTTTGTTCACTGTTAAACTGAGGACATTTTCTTCAGGAAATCATTTATGCTCACAAAATGGAGAAACTTTTTAAATTCTTGTTTAAATAGTAAAAGAGCCAACAGATAGTATTAGGAATCTCTGGAGCAGTCTTCTGGTGTTATCTACTATCAATTCCCAGTACAGAGGTCCCAAGATAGGCTGAGAAAACTCTAGCTTCTGTCACTACCATTAGCACCAGCCATCAAGGGGTGTGTGTGCTTGTGTTGCATTACAATGGTGAAAATACACGATTTCCCCTAAGTTCCTCTGCCCTCCCTCCCAAAGTCCATGAGAGCTCTACTTATGTTTGCATTTCCTACAAGGTTTCTAAACTGCATTTTAGAATTTCTCCAGCAAACCTCTGTTCAGCTATTATGTAGACATAATTAATGAAACATTTAAACCAACAGAAAGCTCATACACGAATTTGTCTTGATAATCTTCATCTCAGGGTTCTGAGACAACTGAAATGAGAGGTCAAGGGGTGTCTTGGGAGATTAAAGTGTCATTTACTGCAACTATCTGGATTTTAAATCTCAAGATATAGCTATGCAAGAAGCATGAGAAGCAGCAATGCAGTCAAAATTCAATTTTTCTTATTAATAAGTATGTACATTAATGTGCATTTGTCCCCAATATTTACCCTGCTGTAATTGTTTTAATGACCTAAAGAAGCATGTGTTTCTAATTACATGGAGATAACTGCTGTTCATACTACAGGGATCCTTTTTTAAAAACAATACTTGCCATATTTTAAAGGATGTTGGAGAAATAATTTAGAAAGAACAAAGTCACAAAGCTTTGTTCAGTAAAAGCAGTGAGTAACGTTAAAAATAGTGCAGCTGACTTTTTTTGTTTGGTTTAAAAGGGATTTAAAATTTTTGATTTATTTTAATATGTCTGATTAAATTGTCCTATCTTTAACTCACAACTATATTTATTTTAGCATGTGAAATTGATAACTTAAAAATTATAAAATAATTATGAAAGAATCAAAGCAGGTGTATAAGTATCATGAAGCGGTCTTAAAAATGTGCCTTTTAATAGCAGCTTCTAATAGGACATGTTGTCCATGGTAATAGCATTAAATTCTATACATAGGTTTCTATTTGAAGAAAAAATTTCTCTTTGAAGAAAAAATCACATCAGCTTGAACTTCGTGGTTTTATTTCCTTTCTCTGTTCAGTTAATGGTGTCAAGCAGCTATATGTAGTTAACAGCAATAATGCAAGTATTTGCTCTGCTTCAAATGAAAATAGTCAGATACTGTTATCAAAGACATTACTATGTATTTAATGAGTTCACAGAAATATCTCCTGGTTTTCCAGGAGATATGGAAACTGTCATAGTACAAACTTTCTCCAAACTATGATCTCCCCAGAACAAACAAGACATTCCCTGATTTAGTGAAAATTTCAGTGTCTACAGCATTAATGTGAGAACACTCACAAAACAGAATCCCCTCAGTACCTGCACATTACTGAGACTACAGAGATAAAATCAGTTTTATGATTTTGAAAAATAACTGGCAGCGCTTAAGAATGAACCAACCAATTATGCCCTGAAGCAACCAGTGTGACTTTGAATAGAAATAAGACATTGTAAGGTTATTTAATACAATATTTCAAAGAGAATGTGACGATTTGCTCATCTTCTGCATGTAGTCAGTGTTTTCGTTGTACAGTGCAGGATATCGTGCTTAAATAATTGCTGACATTTTATGCACATGGTGCATATATTCTGGAACATAATAATGATTAAAGGAGTTGCCTAGGCCACTGGAGACATTTTGTGTCATTGATAGAATGCCAGGAAAGAGAATGCACCAACAAACCAAACTCACAGAAAGTGTTCTATAGTTAATAACAACCGTCCTCCTGTCACCTCGAGATGAGAGGAAGGTTAGAGCACAAAAAAATCCTGTCTACATTCTAGCTGAGGGATTCTTAGGAAGCGTATTCTTCACACTCTGGCCCTTTCTGCCAACCTTGATTAGTGATCTCCAAGGATACAAAGACAGCTCTGCAGATTTTCTGTCCATAGGTTATGTTGCCAGAAATATTCTCACTCATGAATGTGTTGTTTTGCAAAAATATCCATGCTAATTTTCAATAAGAGTTTCCTAGTTTTTATAATACATTTCATATGTGGGTAACATCTACTGCAGTGACACTCTGAACTTCTCTATTTAGGAAGGAACAGTCTATTGATACACAGGACTGTGGAATAGATGTTGTTTAGATGCCTTTTTTCCTGAAAAATATCAATTCAGTCAAATGGATTTACACATTTTTTAAGGTCAGAAGGAAACATTAAGATAAACAAATCTGAAATTCTGTGTTAAAAAAAAAAAAACAACACTTCTGTATCTAGCTCATATTAAAATGGGCTGATAATGTTAGAAATACTCACCACCCATCTAGAATTTTCTCTGTCTAATATCAAGTTACACAGTATCAGCTCTGCGAGACAGAGAAACATTCATATTTTGTGGGAGGGAAATAGACACATGGATAGATAAAAACACATGGAGCTTGGACATAGCACAGCATACAGATTTATGCTGACACCTAAACAGAATTAAGCTATACCTAGTTGCCATACCCATTTCAATGCCCATTCTACAGAATCTCATTGCCAGTCAAAGCAATGGATATGGATATGGATATAGATATAGATATGAATACAGATATGGATATGTACCAACCCACTGTTTGAAAGATGATGGTGCAAGTATCTGAGTATCTGGCACAACTGCTGTGTCATGTATTTCCTTAGACTCCAGTACTGAAGAACAGCATGGACTTTTTAATGCAGTTTCCCACTACTGTTCCCAAATTGAAGCAAGTGGGTCATCTTTATGCAGAGCATAGTACCATTGCATAATCTGGTCTTAGAGTTCCTTCAGCTCCCCAGCTCCCAGTGCTTGGAAATTTCCCTCCAGAAAGGAAAAGCCACCACTTCTTACTAAGCAGATTAGAAAAATAATTTACATTAAAATGATGGTATTGTCCCTGTGTCTGAAACTAGAAAGCAACCTTAGAGTGAGAAATCCACAATACAATTATCCAAATACAACACCTTAGAAACCACAGTGTGGAATCAGTGGAATTAAAAGAGCCACAAGAATGCCCTTGCTGACGGCTACATCTCCCTCTGTCTATTCAGAAAGAGCTGTTCCAAAAACAGGCAGAATAACTGGGATTCAGAGAAGTCTTTACAATTTTACCTTGTAAGTTAAATAGATCTATGAATTCACACTGGTATCACTATGCTTGGGCTGTGGCAGCCCTGGGATTTCTAGGAAAGGTAGTAAAGCCCAGAGATGCAGTGTATAATTTTTACCTAAACTGCTCAGGACCGGAGGGAAGGGCACATCTTCTGCAAGGAATTTTCTTTACTTTTTTTTTTTTTAATGTGGGAGGCCAGAAGGGAGTGTGATAAGGGATCTTCTTGCTTGGCAGTGAAGCAGAAATAAAGACAGCAGTTTTGGTGGTAATTCTAGTTCACTTAGCCAGATAATGTTTTCATGACTCTTTACAACTACTTCCCTTTTCAGGCCATTGAGTTTTTCTAGTCTCTGACGTCTACTTTTCTTTCAAAGTAAAGATGTAACAAGTACCTTCTATATTTCCCATAAGCAAAGGAGACAGGGCTACAGACCTAGCTAGTTTCCCACTAAATGGAGAAGGACAAAGATTCATGTCCACGTTTCCCTGTGTGTTAATTAGAGATGGCAGATTCAGTCTGCAGTGGTCTCTGTATTAATATGCCCCAAAGCTACCTTTTTAGACTTCTTCACTTTAGCCTTTCTCATCCTCTCCTCTCATTTCTGTGCCTGAAAGTAAGACTTCTTTTTGAAAAGGATTTTCTGTTCTATTCTATTTCCTCGTTCAATCTGCATAACCCTAGTAAGGTTAGAAATTTAACTTAGTCCTTCATTAGTCCTCAACTCAGCGAATCACAACTTTCTTGATTTGGGATTGATGCATTTCTTGTCACTTAATTGATCTCTCAGTAACTGCATTTTTCATCTTCTGCATCAAGGATTTCTCCATTTCTCATTTTTATTTTTCTTGTGCCCTATAGTTACCGTCCATAAAAAAAAAAAAAAAAAAAA
>WEKY01055193.1:2872-22963 GCA_013390045.1 Picathartes gymnocephalus | reverse complement strand
AAAGTAGAATAAAAGAATCACAGAATCATACAGGTTGGAAAAGACCTCTGAGAACATTAAGTTCAACCTTTGGTCACTACTTTGTCAATTAGACCATGGCACTACATGCCAAGTCCAGCTGCTTCTTGTACACCACCAGGGATGGTGACCTCACCACCTGACTGAGCAGTTCATTCAGATGTTTAACAACCCTTTCCATAAAGAAGTTATTCTTGATGTCTAGCCTGAACCTTCTCTGGCACAACTTGAGGCTATGTCCTCTCATCCTAAGAGGTATTAAGTATGTCAGCCTTTTCCTCATCCTTGATGACTATGCTCCCCTCTGTGTCCAATAAAGACGGAGATTTTCCTTGGCCCTCCTTTTGTTGTTAACTTATTTATGAAAGCACTTATCCTTCACAGCAGCGGCCAGATTGAGTTCTAGTTTAACTTCCATCTGTCTAATTTTCTTTCTATATGACCTAATGACATCCTTATACACTTCCTGGGTTGCCTGCCCCTTCTTCCAAAAGTCATAAACCCTCTTTTTTCCCCTGAGTTCGTGTGAGAGCTCCCTGTTCAGCCAGGCTGGTCTTCTTCCCCAATAGCTCCTGTTTCAGCACATAGGGCTGGCCTGCTCCTGCACCTTTAAATCCTAACTTTTTAATAGCCCCATCTTAATGTATATGCTTTTAAAATTTACAGACAATTTAATTTTCATTCTTAACATTTTCAGTCAAGAAAATTGGTGGTCATCTGTGTAAAAGAATCAATGTTATGTTATATTATTAATCAATGTGTACTAAATAACTGAGAACTCAACTTCTAGGTAAAATGAGACTGCATGAGCTGGCTGCTAAGTCATTTTCTTGTACAATGTTAAGGTAAATACACTCTTTCCTAGGCCTGGCAAAAGAGTTAAAAGTTGCATGGGTTGTTTTAAGACAGACTGCTAAACAAGGCTAATTTTGAAAGATAGGATGTGCCAGAATGTGAAATGAGTACTAGCATAACCAAATTGGGGTTCAGCTTACAGATACAACAGTTTCCAGTGGCTTTCAATGCCATTTCAGCATAAAACTGATCCCGACATTTTCCTTTATCTTTCTCACTTTCAGCTGTTTAACCTCTACAGAGGAAGATCCCCAAGAGGATGTGTCTGTTTAAAAAGTTCTCATCCAGAGATTTTCAAACTACAAATTATTCTATCATTGAATTAAGTGTATACATATATTAAATATACTGAAATAACAAAAAATAAAATAACTGTGCATTGAAATATTAGTAAAAAGCAAAGTAAGCTTCCCTTTCAAAATGAAAAATATGGCATTATAGTATCTTTACTTCAAAAGAAAATGATTTCATGTACAAATGGATGAAATCAAGAAATGTTCAGGCAATTGCATTACTTCATTGGCTGAACATCCCTAAGTACATTATAATTTAGGTCTTAAGGTTTAATTAGCAGAATACAGTTTGGGCAAATGAACAGCATGGAGGTGCCAAAACATGAAATCCTAAAAATAGAAACCCATTAATCTTCCTGCTGTGGCGCATATATGCAGCTGTACAGTATCTGATGGATTGAAAACTCTGCCTGAGAACAGCATTAAGATTCGCAGCAGCAGAGGAACTCGATTGAACAAATTTCATAGGGCAGCAGGAATTTATCATGTTTGTTCTGTCAATGTAACTCACATCTCACTCGCTAAACCCCATAAAGGAGCGCAGGCAGCAGAGAGAGAAAGGCAGAGGAGAGGAAATGGAGTGATATCAAACAGGGATTTTTTAAAGAGATTTATACATAAGCTACTTTGAGACTACATTGCTTCTCAAGAAAGAAAGAAAATGTAAAATAAAAGAACCATTAACTAGTATATTGTTTTTATTTTGCACTATGTTTCATGACATAGTGCTTTTTTGAGATGCTCTGTCAAAATACCAATTCCCAAACCTTTTCAAAGGAGTGCATACAGTATTTCTACTTCAAAGGAAGTAGCTCATAAACCCATAAGGTGCGCTTCTACAGCAATCACTTTGACAGTTCTTAGGACAGTAGTCAATAGAAATGTTTTCTTCAGAAAAAGGATATGAAATGAGTCTATCCAATCTTTCCTGGTCTTGTTTGGCCTTTGTTTGAATCATGGAGCCTAAGAAACAGTCTTCCTTTCTGGATAGCATAGATTTCCTCTGTGTGCTTGACAAGTAGAGGTAGGAAAAATCATACCTTGATTGGCTTCAGGATCATGATATAAACCCAAGCTCAGAGGAGTCCGAGAGGATTTTCTACCACCACACCCATCTGAAGACGGAAAGTAAGCATCCCTGGTCAGCCTTATTTACCAAGGTGACAGTATTTTTTCAACCATGAATTCTACCAGCTAGGTTTCATCTGGGGGTATGACTTGTTTTGGAAGTGTAAAGGTGAGAGAGAACTGCTGGTATTGAAGTCCAAAGGAGGACATGTGCAGGACATGCCATGGAGCAAATGACTTCAAGATTATGCGTAACAAATAAGACGTAGTATCAAACTCCAGATCAGTATAGCATTGTGGATTGACTCTGGAGCATAAATATTATCCTAGGAAATATTCAAATCACGTCTGTGTAGAGAGAGGTCCCCAAAGGTGGTTGTTCATTGAAATAGCAGTGCTGTGAACTTTGCAGTCAGTGTCACCCAGATGGTTAGCAGCACACAGTTCACTGTATAGAGATGTGACAGATGGTGACTCTAGTTCCTATAAGACAGCAGGAGCAGAGCTGATATCCCAGTACAAAGCCAACCAGCTCAGCATCAACATAGGACCTGACAAAACATTTCTTCACAAATGAGCTAATCAGATACGGAAGGAGGGCCAGTCTTTGCAGAGAAACTTAAGGCACAGTCTATCCCTGTCAGTGCAGAGAAGCTCAGGTGTTGAAGTCTGTATAACATGCAGAAATAGAAGCAGGAACAGCTGCTCCTAGGCTGCTACAGAGCAATCAAGCTGATTAGAGAGGTGCTAAAAACCAAACAATTTTCTCTACATGGTGCTGTCACATACAAGTCTCTGTAAACAGCTCTGCACCATTCTCTGTTTTCCACTGTACCTGTGTCCTAAAAAACTGCTCCTATCTTAAGTGGATGGTGTTTAGCCATGGCTGTGCAGTGGCTAAACTCCAGGGTCCCACCCTGTGTTCTTAAGATTCTTGTACGTGAATAGAAATGCCCAATTTTCATGTGTTTTTTTTTAATGTGGCTTTCTTGTTTTCCTGAATAAAAACATAGGTGTGAGCCCATAATCTCGAGGACTTCTTGAACAGTACCAGGGGAATGACATCTCCAAAAGTGACCACAGATTTAAAATTAAAGGAGCTGCAAGGCAGGAATAATGTACCAGAAAGGGGTTCAAACATTAATTTTATTGAGAGGAAGTCCTTTTGTGTAATCTGATTCAAGACTTTGTGCCTCTTATTGACATCTGACAAAAGATTCCTGAGCTAAATAAATGAACTCTCAGAACGATTTTAAGAGAGATGCGGTGTTTTTTGGCCCTTTTCTTAAGAAAGCATTGCTTTTGACTAATGTCTTAGAACCTATCTCACAGCCATCTCAATGGAGGAAAGACAGTGAAGGATTGTGTGGAGTCAAGCACATGCCTTCAGCTGCGTTTAGTGATGGATCAGGTCTTTCTGCTGTATACAAAATGTAAAGTAAGCTCAGTGGATGCTCTGTCCACTTGTGGAGCTGTTTCTTTGATTCTAGAGAGTGGAATAAGTATTTCTTCTAAATTTTTTAATTAAGATAAAGGTTGGTGGGATTTTTGTTCAATTGGTTGGGTTTCTCCCAAATAGGCTATTTTGAGTGTAGGCTGTCCATACCTCTATAGGAAAAAGAACACATAGTCTCAAAATAGACCAGACAGCTTGGCTTTTCTTCAGAGATCTTTTCAAGTACAGGCTAACTGGAATGTAAGAATCCTCTAGAAAATAGCCTCCTCATGTGCTCATGTGTGAGACTGAGCTGTGTACATCAGATCTAAAACACTACGTTACATTGTCAGAAAATGCGGAATGAGGGCAATGATTTAATGACCAAATACTCTGACCTGTGTTGTGATATTTCATTCCAAAACTTCCCTGGCTGAGTCTGCATATTTAAAAGCAGTATAAAATGTTTAATTTTTGTCAAATTATTTCTTTTGATTTTTTTTTTTAATATTTTTGAACATAACTGTCTTGTGACAATGTGTTGAAGAGATATACAACAATTTATTTTGCCATTTAAAATGAACAAATTTCACTAAATAGAGTACAGGTACTTTCTGCATTTTAAGGAAACAAGGATTGCTAGTCATTAACATAAAAATACAACATTTGCAGCTTGCTATCTCTACTACCATATTCTTCCTAAAGGACATTTATAAATGGGGAAAGCAACTGGTGTAGCTATAAAATAATAACCCACACCACCCGATGTAAGTCATGCAAACTTGGAACTGTAGGGTTCATTTTATGTTCATTCACTGGGGGCAGAATTTGGACTCCCATTTCTTTCTGTTCCTGCATCTCAACAACCTCAGAGGTGCTCAAAAACACACTGAGAATAATTCACATGAAACATAGAGACAGGTTAGACCAATTTGTGGCACTATATTCAACTGGATTCTCTTTTCTTTTCTCTCTGAACAAACTCTTCTCTTCCCCATTCTGACTCTTTTTCCTTTGTTTCTGAACACAAATGAAAAGAACAAAGCAAAACCAGAGAAAATTTGTGAGTGCACTGCCTCTAATTCTGCTGTAACCTACTGCTTGACCAGCAGCTGCAGCCTGGCACTGTGGCAATGCTCTGTGGCTTTAACAGTTTGAAGAAAAGTAGGTTGGCACCCTTGCTATTATTAATACCTTATCAAAAAGGACACGAGAGCAATCAGAGAGAAGAAATGAGGGCAGGTGGGAGGGGAGATGTGGAATGAGGAAAAAAGTGTCAGAGAACCATTTGTTCATTCTCTGATGACCAGCCAGTTGTTTTCCTAACCTCCAAGAATGAATCAGCCCTGACAATATATCCTGTAATACTAATGACTAATTGCATATAATTTGGCTGCAATTCCTCTGTGATAATTCAAGATGGACAGTGTACTATCTAATGATAAATGCTGTTAGGGACGTAATCTTCTCCATTCTGCCAATTTGATTTGCAAAGGAAAGGTGTTTGCTGGAGAGAGAAGAGGAAGTGCAGTTCTGCTTCTAAATCCCATATATTTTCTCCCTTTCTGTGAGCCTCACATTCAAGTTGGTTGTACTCATAGCCAACTAGTGAAAGGTGAGGGCTGAACTCTCAAAATCTGATGGGATGAGAAAAAAAGCTGTTAGGTTGATAGATCCATAAGGCATACAATGAGTAAGAATAAGAGTCACTATGATTTAACAGATCATTAACCTGTAGAGCATAGATACAAACATGCCTAGAAAACTCAAAGAGGAAATCATTTGCCTATTATTGCACCTTTATCAAAAGGTACTGTTTAGCTTTTCCCAAGTAGATTGAGGACTAATCCTTTCCAGCTCTAAATAAAAGAAAGTTTTCCAAAGTGAGTTGGCATAATACAAAGACCAAAACAAAATGCAAGGAAAAAAGGAGCTACCCACTGCCTACTGTTCAGCATCAGTTTGAGGCTCCCGTGACAACTCTCTGTTAGGTGGTTTCAGCAATTTCTGTCCCATGGTTCACCTGTTTGCAGGACTATGTGAGAAGTAATAGTGGTGAAGTACTCTGGCTAAAACAGGAGGAGATTTGTGTCTCTAGATCCCTTGTAGTCATGGTTCCTTGTAATGCCCAGCAAACAGCAGGACAAGCACAACAACAGGCATGGCATGGGAACAGGGAAGCAGCTCTTGACAAAAAAATGCCAAGCCAGCCCTGCTTCCCTGGCAAAGGTCCATGAAAGCACAGCCTCAGGACATAATCACTGATGTGGCAGAGATCCAACCCAGCAGAGGACAAGGGAGTGAGCCTGCCAGGCTGGCTGGCTTCATTGGTTTGCTATGCAGACAGATAACTGACAGGGCAAAGACAGGAGAGGTGCTGGGATCTACAGGTGGGATCTGGGGATCAAGAACAGGGCAGGGCAGACGAGAAGTTGTCTTGGTGGGTCCACAGAGGGGAGAGCAGGACTAGGCTATTCAAAAGAAGCAAACTGTGGGATGGGGGAAGCTGTCCAGTTAACTGCACTCTTAAGGGGTGGCCTAGAGGAACATTTCCCCCATTTCCTTATGAAACTGCAAGAAGGAGGTCTGAAAGTCCCAGGGCTGCATTTCATGCTGCCTGCAGGAGGGCTTTTGCTGTGCTTGGAGACGTAGGCTTCATACTGAGGCATCAGTGTCATGATGCAAATAGAATAAAAGCTGTGATTCCCAGGGTGACTGCCAACTCAGAGATGCAGTGGTCTCTCCAACAGTTGTCATTCAGGTGAAGGAACAGAGAAATACAGTCCAAAAACAGGGAGACATTGCTTCCATGGAAGACACAGGTATGAGTCCAGAGATTTCCTCCACTACATTCACCACAGAAGAAACCACATAATGGAACTGCAACTTAAATCCATTTAGCACTCGGCCAGTCAATGGGGTTAAGTTGAATTAACCTCTGTGTGTGGAGTTCAACTAATGAAGGCTCCAAAATTCCTTATACTGAACCTCTGGTAAAGTTAAACTGACAGGCTTTTTGTTTTATTGTAGGTTTTTTTTGTTTTGTTGCAGGATTTTTGTGTACATGCTATCTCATAATCAATAGTTGTACTTTGCTGAAAAAACAGAATAAACACTATGTGCTCTAGGGAATAAAGTGGGTTTAGCAGACTTGTTGAGCAAATGTAAAAATTCCAACTACTCAGCTTGTGCCTATGAATCCACAGTAATAAACTTGTCCAACTCCATGCCTTCTCAGCAAGCTGCAAGACTTAATCTTTAAATATGTACACACAGATATATATAAATTAGACTGGTGAACCAGTTGCTCACTCATTTTGGGCTGGAAAAGGCTTGTCTCCTCACAAAAGGTAATAGACATGGTGCCAGTCCTCCTAGGATGTTGTGTACACAAAATACCATCTCATTGATATTGGACATCATGGCAAAACCTGAAATTAACCACTTGCATGAGTCCCTTCAGTCCCTGCTAGTTATCTCTATCAACAGCAGACACTGAAATTGGAAGCTCCACTGTCCAAGGTTGAAATTGATTTCCAGATAGTAAAACATCAATGCCAGCTTAAAACTGCTTCCCATAAAGCTTCTCTAGTGTGATGCTTCATTCTTTAAGGATGAAATAGGGTGTGAGTAAAAGCGTTCCTAGCTTTACATACTGCATTTGTCAGATTCACCTTTTGAATGCTTTTTATGCAAACTTTCTTCTTGTGACAGGATTTTTTCAAGCTTTTTTACATACGACAGCATTTATGTATACACACAGGAATGCAGCTTCAAGTTTGGAAATTGCTGAGATAGATCCCACAAGATGCAGAAAGCAGCTTTCTGAGCCACCTAAAATGTGTCTGATTCCAGTTTTGGGACAAAAAATTACATATATATAGCTATTTTATTTGGACCTATGCTTTATATTATTATTTATTTTAAAAGTTCAGTACACTGTCAGTCTGTTTTTTTATTCTTTATACAAGAACTATTCATACCATGTGCTATATGACATTTTTTAGAATTCAGTCCTAAATACAGTTTTAATGTTTTGGAGTTGCTACCCAGGGATTGCGAAGCCTTGAGAAAGTAGATGAACATCATTCACGACTAGGAAATAGGAAGAGACTGAGCACAAAGTAACAGACCAGGCAGCTGATGGATATATTTGTAGCCATTTAGATATACCTCGAGGGGAGTTGTCTTTAGATTATCTCATCTTGCTCTATGGACTGAAGTTTGGACGTGGACTTCACTTCCTGTAATAAATGGGAGAAATAGTAATGTCTACAGTGCTGTAAGGGATATTTATGTTACACCCCAGAAAGGAGGCTCCGATGGATTAGATTCTGTGGAGAAGTTTTGGAGTCACTCTCACAGTAGGTCTTCAGGAAGAGGCTCAAGAGTCACACCAGGAATAACACATGCAGAGCCGATTCTGTCATGAGGCACATGCAGAGGTGAGCTGAGCTCCCCAGGGTTTGATTCTGTGTCCATATACCGCGGGGGTCACGGGAAACTCACTCCCCTCCCCAGTCTTTGTCCTCACCTTTAGAGTGCTGCCAAGGCGAAGTGGGAGGTGTAGTCCCATTCCGGAGCCTCTCTAGGACTCAATCAGCGGCGTGTGGAAAAATGCCACAGTAATTTGCACAGTCTGTGCCCATCTTTTTCTGTAGCATTTGTCTTCTAAGGAGGGATATTTTTTCTGAGCCGATAACCATCTGTCATGCACATTTACCAAAAAGAATGCATTTGACCTTGTAAATTGATGTTGCAGTCTTTAAGGGGAGAGGAATTGCTGGTTTTTGTTCCAGAGCTTGACATGAATCCCAGCGAAGGAAAAAACGAAAAGGCTACAGTCTCAAGTACTAATAAAGCTATCAATTCACACCAAATCAAGACAGTTTTAAGACTATCTGCAGCCTCATAGAATCAGAAACAATGCTAGATGAAATAGATGTGCTAGAGCATAAGAGACAAAGATTTGTTCAACAAGTTGCAGTAGGATTTGTGATTAGGATGAGAATACAGGCACTTCAGTGGAATATTTTGGGTTGATTACTTATTTAATAATTCAAAAATTCACTATAATAAAGACATCCAAAAGGGACCTCCTCTGAGCTCTGTGGGCAAAAAAGGGGCATGGGTCAATAAGATAAGCAGGTGTTAAAATGCCACATTTTGTCAATAAAACACCTTCAGAAGCTACTCTGCCAGACCCACTATTGGTGGTTAAAAGAGATTCTGATCCACTACTATCTAGCCCTGTAATTTAGAGGCACAATGCATTACTGCAACAACAGCAAAGAGAGAGTGACACTGAAAGCCATGAAGTTGGATGCCAGTAAATGCCTCAAAATAATTTATTATTAAAGCTTGACAGAAGAGGGAGAATTGTGAAGAATAATGCCAGAAATCAGATAAACAATTAGTAAATATAGCTGGACTACATCGCCATTTCCTGTCACCCTCATTCAAGATGCTGCTTACAGTAACTGAAAGTGACAAAATCTGGCTTACCTTATTTTAGAAAATCCTTTTGAAGTTATGTTCTAATGTATTTGCCTTTCTACAGTCAGACTGAAATAAATTTGAGTACTGTGAAGCTACACTGTTCCAATAAGAAATTAACTGAAAATGCTTCTTCATCACTTCGATACCATAGTACATTACACAGCTACTAGTTGAGATTCAGGAAGATAACTCCAGTAGCCAGTTGTTGAACAAAGTTGAAAGTGTTAAAACATGACCTCTTAAAAAAAAATTCTGTCCTCCATCCATCTTACATTTTCCTTACATATTCCGTTTCTGTTTGCAAATTCAAATGATCACTGAAATAAATATTACTCCATGGAAGGAAGTAAAGGCTAAGATAGCCCTAGTATCCTAAATGTTAAAGTCATCCTTATCATTATTAACATGATGTTTTCTTTTTTGTTTCTATTTTCATCAAAATGTTCCCTAGGAAATGTTGATGTGTCTCATGACTGTAAGATGCTATCTCTTTTTTCCACTTCTCTGCTACAGCTGATAATCTGACTAGAAATAATAAAAGATAATTAATATTTAATTAAATGACTGCTGGCTGAAGCTTAGAAATATTTTTGTCCATCACTAGATGTAGAAAAATATCTCTTAAAAATTGCATTTTTCCAGCTTTAAAATTTTGTGGTTTCTTATTTTTAAATGAAAAAGGAGTTAAAGCATATCTACATCAAGTTCACAAATTATGTGGAGCAAATTGAGACATATTTTGGGTAACTGGCTGAGTAACAGCAGAAGCTGGTTCAGGTCCAGACTACAATTCCTTTCTGTACAATGGATACAGACTCTATCCCACTGGTTTTTCCTTTGACTGCAATACTAACAGAGGTTGGGCACTGCTTAGAATATATCCCTCAGCTGATACACTGTTGTGATATGTTTTTATGATTTCATGATTTGTAATGGTTTGTTCCTGTTCTCCCCCTGTTTTAATGGTTTCTCCCAAATGTCAGTCCCCAGTTTCCCCTCCCCGAAGTCATTGTCACTCCCCTGTTTCCCATGTCAACCTCCCTTGATCCCTTCCCTTCTTTCCCGAAAGTTCGACTTCACTCGGTAACTGATTCCCCCATTCAACTATATCCCTCCCCGCGATGCTCCCTATTTGTTACAATCCCTGCCTGTTAATGCCCGGTTACACCCCCAATCAACTCTCATTGGACCCACTCCCTGCTCTTCCCCCGAGCTAGCCCTCCCTTAAAAACCCTGGCACGTCCCCGGTTCGGGGCTCTTGGGCTTCACCATCGGAGAGTGTGCTTGGGCATTGCTCTTGGGTATTTCTCCTGTGGGTGCTCAGGAGTCCTGGCAGTCTGGTATCCACCCTTCAGCTAATAAACGTGGTTAGAACCTGATACCAGCTGCCGCTCCTTGCCGCCTTCATCTCTGCTGGCGCCTGATACAAAGTAGCCTGTCTGCTGCAGAGGCACAGCCTGCCTCCTCCAGACGCTGTGCCTACGGAGAGCTGCTGCCTGCAGCCTCACACGCGAGAATCCACTCCCCGTCCGTGGGGCTTCGGCACCCGGGCAGCCGAGGCTTGCACCGCACGGCAATACACTAATGTCAGTGCACAAATATCAAGGAAGGGAATACATCATAGAAAAGTACACCAAGGTCTTGATAATGTGCCCAGAAGATGATACAGAAAGAAAGCTGTTATCAAGACAATTAAGCACTGGAACGTGAGGCAAAGAGACAGTGAACAGTCTCCATTCTTACAGACTTCCAGAGTCAGCTGGAAAGAGCCCTGGGAAGGTAGTCTGATCTTTGAGCTGTCCCTGCTTTGGGCAGGAGGAGACTCTTTCAGACCAGAGCTGGCTCATGTCTAGGTTTCTGTGCTTGCAACATAGAAATACCAGTAAGGACAAAGGTTAGAAAAGTGAGAGGTGGGTGGTGTGGCTGAGAAGGGCTTGAAAGAAAGTATTAGGGCTTCTTTCTCCTACCCAATTCTGGTCACACCACTTATAGACCTTCTGGAAGACAAACTGCCACGATCAAACTGGATGTTGCACTGTTTTCCCAGAGGAACGCTCATCAGCATGTGTGGCCCACATCTTCCTGCCAGGTGACAGTGTTCCAGAAAAAAAGATCAGGAGATCAACAGATTGTCAGATCATAAATCCATGCTGCTTTAGATTAGAAGTTGTTTCGTGAAGGCAGTAGTGAGGGGAACTAAGGGACAGTGGATCAAATTCAGTCATTAAAATGGTTAACTAAATTCACTGGGGCAAATAAGGGAGACTCAAGACATGTCAAAGAGAGGAATACAAAGCAAAAGGATCATAGAGGGATACAAAGCAAGAGGATCATGGAAACCCATGAATCAGTTAATAATGGACCTTTAAAGGGACAGAGGAGCTTTAAAGTTAAAGGAATGTAAATTAGATGCAAGAGTGACAAAGCAAGAGTGGCTGAACACAGGAAGAGGAAGAGCCGTATTGTACCCTGAGGCAGCAACCTCAGAGAAGATGAGCATGCAAAAGACCAAGTCGAAGAGGGAATTAAAGAGCAACTGTAAAATCTGCCTTATTTCATGGCCTAACAGCATCCAGTTCATGCCAAGTGAGGGCCAATGAGATTAGCTGAGTTGGTTAGAGCACAGAGCTAATAATGCCAAGGTTGTGGGTTTGATCCTCATATGGCCCATGCACCTAAGAGTTGGATTCAATAATTTTTGTGGGTCTCTTAAAAAAATTACAGTGTTCTGTGAAGTGTCCTGAAACTTTCCAGATACTAAGAACTTGTAGTTCTCGTCAACTACAGTCCACTACTAGCTATCTTAAGTGCTGAGAAGGCATAAATGTGGAGCAAAGGGATTCCTCTTAGATTTTCTCACTATGTTCAATACATATTTTTAAGAGACATTAAAAGTTATGAAGGAGGCTATGTTTATATTTCCAGCCTGTGTCATGCAAAAGTTTTGTCTCAAGAAAATTTACTCTTGCACCATTGAAAGTCTGCAATGGTTTGTGATTTCTCACTGAGCCTGGAAAGCTTTGAAAATGACAATTGGAGAGTTTCAAGGTTGACTACAACTTGTCCTCACTGGTTTCCATGAATTCCTCACCAGAGAAAGTGCTCCTCACAATCTGTAAGTGCAGCAGAAACCAACTTCAGCACCAAGAGCCAATCTCTAGTTGTTTTATAATCCAACACCAGACAGGGATGCTGACAATGTGTCTAAAGATTATAGTCCCATTCAAAGCTTTTCAAGCACATGCTGAAAATTAGGCATGAGTGGATTCTTTGACTTAAGCAAAAATTTTTCTTCCGCTTAAATTTATAAACATAGACGTCTTATTAACTAGGTCAGGTCAATAAGATTTCCCACTTTTCTGCGTGGACCACTGATACAACTAAATGTTTAAATTCCTCTCTGTCAAGGGAATGATTATGTTATGGAGTAGTCTCAGTGGGTTTTTTTTAAGTGATCTGAGAGATACTTTGTCAGAAATTATGTGCTTTATGATCATCAGGATGCACAGCAGTTAGTGACCCGATTATTTTATAGAATGAATGAACCAAGCTGTTACCTTCAAGATGCCCACAAGCATCTCTGCCCAAGAGGCTTACACTGAAATGTACCAAAAATAAAAATAAACGTTTGAAACAGGGGTAAAAAAAAATAACAAGATGAACCATTTCACTCAGTTGGTACCTACTATAGGAAGAAATATTCTGTAGTGTTAAAGCATACCAAGAAAGGTTTTATTGGTCCATTAATGCACATAATGGGAGCATTGCAAAGCATAGATATGATACAGAGGTGAATAAATTTCATTCAGTGGTGGGTAAAATTGTCCCTCAATATGTAATCTCTGCAGTCTTCTGTGATATTTCTTTGTGAAAGCAGGAGATAAATATCATTAACTTTTGTTGCCCTTGCTTTTGGGATGATGCAGTGATGTCAACTTCCCCAAGACATGTGAAGTCATCTTCACACATGTTCTGATGCATTGCTTCCCATGTGCCGGGCAAGAGTTGTCTAAGAAATTTCTGTAATAGAATAATTTTTTTAAAAATTGCTGTCCTAAATCACAAACATACATATTAAAAAATGTAAATAGCATGTCAAGCTACCTCTGCCACTCTGCTTATGAAGTAAGAGGTTTTTAATACGTGTAATTGAAATAGACATGGAAAGATATTTGGGAGCAACTGGTCACAAGCATACCTTGTTTATTTTTATCTCCCAGTCACAGATGTTTAGAAAGTCTATGGATTGCTCTAGAGGTCTGCAAATGCTAATCAAAGCAGACATATTATTGGTAGTCTTAATTCTAGACTATGCTAGGGTCAGTGCCGTCAGTGGAAACTTTTAAAAGTCAAAAAATGTGGAAAACACAATATAACACAGCATAACAGTGAGATTTCACAGAGCATACTCTTCATTAATCCACCCCAAACATATTAGCATGAATGATTAGCCAATATGCAGAGTCTTGCTGACTTCTGTCTGTTAGAAAGAGAAACTCATGATGTAGTCAAGTACTGCTTGCCTGCAATCCTTCTTTTTAAGGAATGTCTACAAATTTTGCTTCCCTCAATACAATAAAAACAAGGAAGAGGAAGTTTATTTTTCCAGCACTCCAAGCTGGCTCAGTTTTCTGTCTCCCTCTGAGCACCATTGTACCAGCACATCTCGAGTTTTCTCCTTGTTTTTCTGGGTCTCCCGCTAGTGCTTTTTCACTTCTTTGTTTTTTCCCGACAGACAAAACTCAAAAGCAAAACTGCTGCATTGAAGCCCCAGACCCAGAAACCCATGGATCCTGTGGCTCAGCTTCTGTTCATCCTGCTCCAAAGCTCTGTGTAATGTTCCTGTCGTTTCACCTATCCCGCTCTGTACTAGGCTAAAACGCTTTTTATGGTGGTTAGCACACCTATTAACCTTTCAGGTATTGAAGGTCTTTATTTGCCTAGCAGCAGCTGCTGATAGCCATCAGCCTTCCTTAGCCTGACAGGTTCGTATGGAAGCTGCAATGTTCAGAGGGCTGGTGACCAGGAATTTCTGACAGTGAGCTAAACACAGAAGTACCCTGTGGTAGAAATCATAGAGTAATTTCCAGAGGGCTAAACATCTTAAAGAAAAAATTCCTCAGTTTTTTGTTACAGCTCCAAGAGTAGCAACTGATACTCTAAAGTGAAGAGAATTATTTGCTTTTGACCTGTGGAAGTTTCTCAAAGAGGGAAATTTGCAGTCTTCACCACCACCATGTCAAGTAGATTTCATACAGCAGCAGCTTTTGTAGAAAGTTTTGGGGGTCAGGAGTATTTTACGTTAGAAGTTCTCACTCTTCCCAGCATTTGATTTTGTTTTTATTCTGTTATTCCAAATGAAATACAGAAAATCTAAAGGTTTCTTACTGAGGAGATCTCCTTCTGCATCACAGCTAGAAAAAGACAGAGTGATTAATCCTGCTCTGTGTGTGCCTCTCTCTGTATCTGGGCCAGAAGCAGAGAGAAAACTGAATGGGGAAAAGTCAACTGAAAAAAATGGGAATAGAAAAGAGGGCTTCCTCACACACCTCTAGCAGAGCTGGTGTGCTCCATATTTGACAGTTACCACTAAGAACCTGGGGATGGAAGTAAGCAATCACAATTTCCCCCTAAATTTTCAGATGAACAAAAAAAAAATGCACAAAGAAATAAGAAGGAATACAAAAATCATAGAGAAACAAAACATAGCCAGAGGAGAAAGCAGAGATACATTTTTGTTATTGCACCTGCCTGCTCAGTCACCTTCCACTTTTAGTTTCAGCTGTCAAAGCTGGGAAGCTGAAGTACAACTTCTGATGCTCAGAAGCACAGGACTGAATGTCAGGGACCAAAGTGATACTTCTTTGGAAAAGAAAAAGCACAACAAAACCATAAATCAACATAAAAGTAATATGCCTTTATCAGGTACTTTTCTTGGGGCGTTTCTGAGAAGCACATTCAGAAACTGCAGACAGCACAGGCTGGGAGAAACCTAGAAAGCTGATCGGAAAATCTGAAGAAAACCACTCTTTCAGATCCTTTATCTGTTTAGTATCCCATGACTGTCTTCTCGCTGAACAGTAGCCAAAGGATCAAGTAATTTATAAGTGTATAATGAGGAAGGCAAAGCTCAGAAATCTGCTTTGTATCTAGAAGTTCAGTATGTGTCAGACTAAGGTTGTGTCTTTGTCCTGACAGACATAACTCCAGCTGCCAGATATAAACCTACTTTTGGATTTTTTCTCCCCCTCCCTGAACTGCCACGTGTTCTCACCAGTAACCCATCTAGACTCAGACCAGAAAGCCAGAGGAATTTATACCTGCTGGCAAACCTTGCACAGAGGTGTGGACTCAAATCTGCTTCCAGGAGTGTGGTCAGAGCATTCCCATCATGGCACAGCACTGACATTCTTCTTGGCCACCTGAATTCCAGATGGTCAGGCCAGCAAGATGAAAATCCAGATGGCCACAAAATTCCCTTAATTTCCCAAGTTTCCAAAGATCAGCAGTCTTATTTTACAACATTTTCAGCTAATATAACAAGAGCAGGTGGAAGAGACATGTTCAACGCTGTCTGACAGAAAGCATTTGCTGATGGTGTTGCTGAATAACTTGAACAGCATAGTAGTCCAATGTACCCAGATCTCTTCAGCCCAAAAAAGACTTAACCACCAATTCCAGTGTGGAATATTGTGCAGAAAACCTTATCAGCAGAGCAGGGGCAGGAGGAAAATGAACTGTGCAGTTGTACACCTGTGCCAGAAAAATGGAATGGTCACTAGGGGACCTACACAAGCTGTGGAGAAACAGAGGATGTTGATTTCTTGAGAATAATCTTCCTTAAATATCAATCTGTTTATTCTCTGATCAGTTGTCTATGGAGACTGAGCAAAAGCTTAGTTTTATCCTTTGCAGATAGAAGCAGATTATTCAGTATAGTCATCTTTTTTAGTAAGACTTGCAGAAGTGCAATAGCCCATCCCATCCAGAACACCTTGTTAAATTTAGAAATAGCCGAAGCCACTACTGCCACTGATGGAAGATATCACTTGATTTCATCTGCGGGAAAAGAAACAGGAACAAAGGAAATGTAATAGCTGCAAAACCAGATCTATAGCCAGAGAGTTCAAAGACAGTTGTTTCTTGCTGGAAAGGGAAGTGGTAATTTAATTTTACAGCCAAGCCACAGAAAGCTTTGCATTAAGATAAACTGGAGCCTGATAATTTGCAGCACACCATAATTCGGGTTGGAATTTTAGAAGGAAAATGTCCTCTTTTACTATTTTGTTAGTCTTGCAGTTTCCCTGTAACTGGCTGCACACACTACTTTGCTAAATAATTTTTTACTTGCTTTTAAAATACATATACACAGACTTGGGTGACATAGAAAAATAAAAAATGCAAAACTACCCTGTTAAGCTTTAACTCTAAGTAACCACTCTGTATCAAAATAATGAAGAAAGACTTGGAGACAAGTCAGCATAAAACACATGGCACAGGAAAGCATGCTGAGAAACATAAGAAATTTGGGTGTAATCACACTTCCCAGCATTTGTAGAGACCCAGGATATCCAGCTTATCAGAAGGATCAAATGTGTTCTGAGATTTGTGCAAAAAACAAAACAAGAAACAAATGACATTTCATGCAATGCCAGGTTTTTTTTACTAGGAGGTTGAAGCTCTTTGGAACAAATTTCCTTTGAGCACTTCAGATAACATTTTGCCTGCTGCCTGAGAACAGTGTTTAATGGGGAACAGTAGGCTTTATTTTTCTGAAGGTTTTTTGGTTTTCTTGCCTTGTACAATAAAAAGAAGGTAGATCTAAAAATTTGCCACCTCGTTTTTGTGCTGCTTCTGTCATAGCAGTGTTGCACTTCAGTTTCAGGGACTTTGAAACCTTTAAAGTCTTTGGAGCTGGAGCCTGCCATGTACAAAAGGTATGAGCTTTCCTCTACCCCAGAGGTGGCAGCTGCCAGGAAAAGGCTAACAGCTTTTGCAAGCAAAGGAAAGCCTCTGATGTTTTCTCATCTAAGAGACTATAACTGAAGTTACCCCTAGCCAAGTAAGCATAGGATTGTGTTCTTCTTTTTCTTTTCCCTGGGTTTTGTGGAAGAAAAACCCACGGTTTGCCAGGATCTGACCTTCCATCAGTTACCTATGTTGCTGAGGATGAGAATCTTTCTCCATCCCCCTTGCCTGTCTGTCTTTATTCCAACATGACAGTCTCAAAAGTAGAGCCAGCAGGAGGGACTGTGTGTTTGTTGTTCAGCTCCTGCAAACCACAGTGCAGCCTAAGCTGCCAATTTGTGTGATTTTGCAGGAAAATGCACTGAGAATGACGAGGCAGGCACACACTCTGCCTGTAGACCCTCATTGCAGTGTGATCCCTCACAGCTGGGGGAAGGAACTTCTTGCACAACCAAACATTGGCTCAATGAGTGCAAGTTGAGAATCCATACCTGCTCTCTTTTATTCATTTAAGTAAACCAGTGCAAATTAAGATCTGAATCCATTAAACTCTAATCATGGGAATGCTGGACCTGGTTTCCAGCAGAGTACTCTTACTTTTTCCATTTGCTGGTACAGGAACAGAAAAAATATGACAAAGCAAGTGTGTGACACATCTCACTCGTGTCATTCATCTGTTTTCTTCTCCCTTGTGTACTTTCAGTGTCAAGTCACGTAGGAAGTTTTTTACTGGTTTTACATTATGTTACGACCCTTTTTCTTCTTTGGCAGGCTGTTTGAACAGTAGACCCCTGCAAAACCTAGCCTGTGATCCTCTGACATGAGGTGAGGTCTCGCCCAGTCTCACCTAAAGCCCACTTTGTCCCACTGCTTCCTTAAGGAAGAGAGCTTCCCTTTAGTTTGCCAGCATGAATGGCTGCAAAACAATGTATCTAGCTCTGTGAACTCAAAAGACTCTTACAGGTTTTATTCTGTAGTTGCAATAATAGTGAAGCCATACTGCTGTCACTGCACATCTAAATATTTTAACATATCAAGGCCTTTCTGCAGGGTGTGTTATAAAACCACCCAAAGATATTACAGCAATAGTTGTCTACTGCTGATTAGTAATTGCTGAGGCTAAATGCTTCTCTTCAGGAAAGGACTTTAAACCAAAACATTTTTATTTCCACCAGGCGTCTCGCTACACCTAAGAGCCATTCACAGTCTGGGAATGTTCTTTTTTTGGAAACAAAATTTAAACACTATCTTTGTCTATGTACCTGAAGAATTTTCTTCTACTTAAAAGCACCCGTGCTCCCAATCCTTAATTTCACTTGCTCTCTCCAACTGAGACCACTTTTCATGTTAAGTCATTCAGCAGCTAGAATTAGTTCTGGTAAGGACAGAGGTCCTTTTCTTGATTTTTTTTTTGGTGTGTTTTTTTTGTTTGTATGTTTGTATGTTTGTTTTGGGCTTTTTTTCTGGGGGGGGTGGGGCGTTTCTTTTGATTTTTTTGGAGGTTTTGGGGGATTTTTTTTCGTTTTGGTTCTGTCAGACTTGTGAGCAGTCTGTGGGTAAAAAAAAAAGTACTTTCTGTAATTTGTCAAGAGTCAGAAGATGTAATTTGGCCAGTAATAAGAAATCCTCATCTCTTGCATTAAAAGACAAAATTTTCTTTTATAGAAATGCTATTAAAAAGGAATGAAATTTTTTAATTATTAGTACACGTCTATTTCTCTTTGAGATGAAAAATATGTTTCTAGAAACCTGAATTCAAGATAAACAGACTGACACTTGTGTGAGAGCCTCTGTGTCTATACAGGGTACCTGTTTCCTGTGCAAACTGCTAATTATGTATTCAAAATCATATCTAAACTGATTCTGTGAACAACTTGCAGAAGGCTCCAGGCTTCCGGTTGTGTAGATACTTCCTTGACTTTTGACTATATTCCTTTCCCTGATTATTTAAATCTCTGATGATGGAAAGTAGTAATAACACTGCTGCAGACTATGTAAAATAATAACAAGAAAGACTGGAACAATCTGTCTAATCAGGAGAGGAGCTATTATAAATAGTATTGATGTATTCAGTTTTCTTGTTTTTGATAACTCTTTATGAATTCTCTATAAGTCTTAGAGAAACTGCTGGAGACATCAGGCATGCAGGTACCATTTATAGAAATTCATGCATGGTTTCTCTTTTTTTCCCCAAAAAAAATCTACAGTAGGAACCATGTTGTTGCCCTTGTTTCTCACAAGGAAACAATTATATTGCATTTCAGTCTAGAGAAGATGAGGGATGTATTATCTCCTACAATGCATCAAATCCATCAATTTCTTGTATCATTTTGTTTCATCTTGATTATGTTTTCTTTGCTTTCTCACCTATTTTTCAATATTTTGTCCTTAACTGGTTTCATGAGTTCACGTACATCAATAGTCACAGATACTCACTTCTACTAACCCAGCAAAGAGTTTTGAGCTTCTGCTTTTGCTGCTTTAGTCTTGCAGTTCATGGATATATCTTCCATTGTTTTTTGAAATATTCATGCCCTCATCTACTTTTACTGCTACAACATCTCTTTTCTCACTTCATCACCAGACTTTCCTTTGTTAATGATCTTACTTGTCTTGGTCTGTGTCCTTGTCTGTGTACTCGAGCTTTGTGCCCATTTTTGCACTAGAGCTCAATTATCTGCAGCTCTGCTTTGGTTATGTTCCACATCTCAGCTCTGCCTACTTCATCTTGTGTTCTCACTCTATCTGTTTTTACAGAAACTTCATAGCTGAAGCTTTTTTTTAGCCATAATTTCTGACTCTGGTACATCAAATTTATGCTTTTAATTAAGAGAACTTGTGTAGGTCCTTTGGATTAGGTTGATTGGGTGGGGTTTTTTTGGTTTAGTGGGTTTTAGGTGGGAGTTTTTTTGATTGTTTTAGAGTTTTGCTGTTTTGGGCTTTTTGAGGGGTTTT